>VDFB02000003.1:269332628-269487416 GCA_007258455.2 Sequoia sempervirens | reverse complement strand
AGCACAAAGGCTTGCTTCTCAAGAGGCAGGTATTTGATTTCCACATTTTTGAACGGAGAGCTCATGAAAGCAATTGGTCTCTCCTTTTCCTTGTCTTTGCGTTGAGTTAAAACGGTCGCGCATGAATGCTCAGAGGAAAAAGAGTAAATGTAGAATGGCCTAATGTAATCGGGGCTAGTGAGGACCGGCGCTTCTGAGATGGATCATTTGACTTGTGAAAATGCGGCCTTTGCTTCATTCGTCCACTCTATTTTGGTATCCTTCTTCATCATCTCATTCAAGGGCTTCACAATTTCTGGGAAGCCTGTGATAAACTTCCTCATGAAGTTGATCTTCCCAAAGAAAGATCTTAACTCTTTCTTGCTCCCGGCCTAGCGATCTTCAAAATGGATTCAACCCGATCTGGGTCGATTGAAATCCCTCTTTCTGAAATTATATGTCCCAAAAGCTTGCCTTCTAAGACTCCAAACATGCATTTGTTGGGATTCAGGGAGATGCCATATTGGATGCATCTCTCAAGAACTTTGGCTAAGTCTGCAGTATGATTCAATCGGTCCTTGGAGAATACTGTCAGGTCATCCATATAGACAATGATGCACTTACCGATTAGGTCCTTGAACGTTATGTCCATGGCACGCTGGAAAGTTTCTCCAGCATTTATCAGACCGAATGGCATCCTTCTGTATGCAAACGTCCCCCACTTTGTAGTGAAAGTCGTCTTCATCTTGTCCTAAAAGTCAACCATTACCTGATTATATCCAGAGTAACTATCCAAGAATGACATCATTTGTGCTCCATTGATAGTCTGTAGTACCTCATCCAATGAAGGAAGTGGGTAATTATCCTTTTCTAAAGCCCTATTCAAGTTTCTGAAGTCAACACATAGCCTGATCTCCCCATTTTTCTTGCGGACTGGAACTAAGTTGGCTACCCATGTTGAATGGCGCACAGGAAAGATTATCCTTGTAGACAGCAACTTCTGAACTTCTTCATAGATCAATGGCTCAGTCAGGGCATTGACAGGGCGCTGCTTCTGTCAGAAGGGTTTAGCTTCGGGCTTCAAGGGAATAGTGTGAGTCATAACAGAGGCATCAAATTTCTTTAAGTCTTCATATCCCCAGGAAATCGCAGCAATATCCTTTTTAAGCGCCCTCAATATGTCTTCTCTAATTGCTTCAGGGCAAGCCTTCCTTATGTATACATTCCTTTCAGGTCCAGCATCGACCAAGTTAACTATTTCATATTCGCCTCCCTTCTCTTCAGCTGATATTTTCTCCCGAGCCCTTGGATCTAAGTCAAAAATTCTTTCTAGAGAAACCATTCCCTTGGGAATGTTATTAGTTTTCAGATTAAGGACTCCTTCTGTATCACAATCTCCAGGGTTCCAATCTCCTTGATCCCTATTGGAATCATCAATGATTTTCCCTTCAAAAACATCAGAACTTGCTAGGAAAGCAAGGATATGTCGGTCATCATCGAAAACTTGAAAATTATTAACATTGTCAGGAACAGCTGAGGTAGACATCAGTTCCACTAAGAATCTTTTGAATTTGGAGCCTTGCATAGGTTCCAAGGTGCTTGCAGCAACAGCCAGTGAATCAGCTACCTGATTTTCTTCTCTAGGGATTAAGCTAATCCCAAAAGCATCAAAGTCCTCAATCAGGTTCCATACCCAATTTTTGTGGCACGCTAGCCTTCTATTGTGACATGTATTACTGCGACTTGCTCCCGATAACAATTTCTGAATCTCCCTTGACTATCAAGGCAATGACCTTCTTCTTTGTGTGCAAACATCGGCCTCGAGCTAGGGCTTCATCTCACCCACATTGTTTCAGGCATCCAAATTGCAACCTCAAGAAGCAAAGAAGGTTTTCCCTTGAGGGCTGGTTAGTACAATTCCAACACCACTGCCTATCTTAGATTTGGATCCATCAAATGTAAGGGTCCATAGCTGATCGTGTGTTGGGGTTGGTACTTTTGGGGTCATTGTGGGTAGTTGGATAGAATGAGCCAAGGGTGGGGTTACTTGATCTTTTGCATCAAGTATAGGAAAAGGAGGCTCTGTAAGTTGCTTAGATACACTCCTCAATTCTTGCTTAGTTATGTCATCTGACCTGCGGCTATCCTTTTGACAGTCACTAGTGTCTTTGGTTAACCTTTTAGGTTTTGGTGCATTTGTAGGTGAACGGGTGTTAAACAAACCTTGGGGCTACTCCTCATAAGTATTTTGATTTCGGCATGTGTCTAGAGTAGGTTTAATCTGAGAAGGGATTTCTTTTGAAAGTGTTGTATCCCTGGTTAACATGGTTGCTTCCTTGGCCTCAAATGAGAATCAGTCTACAATGGTCTTAGGGCGACTGGTGCTAGTTTCCTTAGCTTGGGAAACATAATTTAAAATTCCCCTGCAAGGTTGACAAGTCAATTCAGAACAACTTTGATAATGTACCCTGCACTAGTTAGGGAGCAGGAGACTTTGCAGATCTATATCTGCCCCTAAGACTAGTTGGTCTTGTTGCAACTTTCTAACCAAGGCCTGTTGATTTTCATCAATGGTGGGGTCAGGTTTTTTTGTTTTGACATGTCTTCAGCATTGAGAACCGAGAAGGTTAGGATTTCCTCTTGTTTATAAACCCCCATCTCAGTCTCAAAGTAAGCCACCTCATTAAGACAATCATACTCAGTGATGATATGCTTGAGGAGAGACTTACTTTCAATCCTAATTTGATTAGGAATCCCTTTCCATGATAGCCACATATGTGAAAAGTCAAGGGAAATATATCCCCCTAAATTTTTCATCAAATCTCGGCTTAGTAGCATACCATAGGTCTCAGGAATATCTGCCACTTGAATATCTATGTTGGTTAGGATCTTGGGATCTGATCCTACTTGAACGTGTATGTTTCTTAATTCCCCTACCACATTAACCTCTATTTTTTCAAGTTGAATGACCTTCTTATTGGTTTGAATGGGGTTTAATCCTAATTTCTTGCATATGGAAAATGGCATGACATTTCCCGAAGCGCCTGAATCCAATAAATAGTTATGTAGGTTTTTGCCAGAAATTCTTAAACTTAAAAGGAAAGTTGGAGTACCTACCTTGCTTCTGTGATAAGGTCGTGATTCATCAGCCCCTAACAGGTGCTATCACCTTGCTCTTTCCCTTTGACTTATTAGCTTGTTTTGAGCTTTCAACACTATCTCCCTTTGCCTCTATACAAACCTTCTACAAGGTTTGAAATAATTAAACCTTCTACTCTTCAGGTGCTGCTAGACCTAGGCGGGTGTACCTATAACGGATGAAGCAGACTTAACCTATGATCTTCCTTCCTACAACAATTTATCCACAATGGCATATGGAAGTGGAAAAAATGGATCAAACTTGGAATAAATTGTATACTAAAATGAAGACTAAATCCTAATATGCTCAACTAACAGATGTAAAAAAATATGAATGAGACTGAATGATGTGAACGGTGAGACCAGTGCCTTATAGGGTATGCAGAGTCAAGAGAAATCTGAGATAAGTACTCTGTTCTGGCAAGAATTCAAGTTGTTCAACATATGATTTGGTTTATAGCTTGTATAAACATGCAAGATTATAATTACCGAGTTCTTCTTAAATGATCCAATTGATATCTTCTAATTACTATGATCAACTTAGAGGATTTAATCTTTACTGGAAAGAACCAATTAATTGATCACACAGTTACAACAAATGTGTACTGACAAACTGGAGGTAAACTTGTTACACCAATTCAAATAATCAGAGAACATCACAATTGGAGACAACTTCGATAATATTTTCAATAAACACGACCAACAACTGATACCAGAAACAATTGCAACACATCAAAAGACTTCCATTGATATCTCCATGATTTTACATATGCAACATAATCTCATTTTTTGTGAAACATTGTGTTCCTCTGAACTGTATCTATTCTATCCTACTATTTTACCTACTACTTCATTTACAATTGAGAGTGATTATTTATACATCAGTATCCGAATAAGCACATCGTTTCATATTCCAATATCAACAAACAGTTGCAATTAGGAATTTTCATGTCAGCCATAGTGCATAAGACTTCATCAATCATTCGCTGTAACATCCCCGTGAGTATGCCGAAGGCAACAATATCGCTGATCATCCCTTTGGTCTTCTGTGCCTTTCCGTAACACATCCGAGTCGTGAATACATCATATCGAAAACCCCTAAAACCCCATTTGTCTCCCGCGCATTGCTGTAGCATTTCGTTTGTCACAACGAAGCCATTTAGTATTCTTTTATTCCCTTTCAGTTTCGTCTTCGCATTCGTTATAGCTCATCTGGGTCAGTGAGATATCACAGAGATTACAATACGTTTTGCCGATATGTACTTCTTATGCCTTCCATTCGTCGAGACCCAAGGAGCCTCTCACCGAAATGCACCTTGTTCTAACTCACTATCGCGGTAACTTAATGGTGTCGGGAAGACCTTATAGAGAATCCACCTTGTTCCGTCGAAAGTTCCTTTATCTCCCGAGTCTCCAAGACAACAGTAAACTCCTGCTGACAAAGTCCCCCTGTGCTCCATCAGCAAGACCGGGCACCTCGCCAAGACATTTTAGTTTTCTTACCGACTGAAATAAGACTTACCGATGAAGCCATTCATTGGCAAGACAATGAGCCTTCGAAGAGACTCATACCGATGCAAAAAGTTACACTGAACCCATTCCTTCATCTCATTCGCTGAGACTTATCCCAATGTGCTCTATCGGTGAAACACCCTGATTTCGTTGAAACTCTCGCCGAAGACCACCTCTCCATAGATCGCCAAGACATTTCGGTTTTCTTATTGACTGAGTCCACCTGTCACTGATGACCCCCTTTACATCTTATCGGCAAGACACTACTCCGATATACTTTAGTCTCACCGATGTACATTCCTCGTTGCCAGTTGGTAAGACAATGCTCAATTGCCAAGACCACTTGCCAAAAACCTTTAGCTTGGCCGAAACATTTCCACATGCGCCAGTCAGAGAGACAAAATGTTTTTGCTGTGACCTTACGCTGATACTCATCAATTTGGCTGAAATGAATACTTGTGCACAGTTGGTATGACATGTGGAGATCGCCGTGACATTATATCGATGCCTCAACTTTTCCTAATTGATGCAGAGGGTCAGGGACTTTGAAAGAAACACCAAGTTACAAGACTAACAATGATTCACTCTCAACCTTTCAACTAGGCACCAACATGGATATAAGGCCTCAACTTTGCATTCATGATTTATTTGCCTTCTTTATGGACCCAAACCCTAGGAACACTCTTAAGAGACCCAAACAAACTTGTTTTAAATTATTTCAAAGCCCAACCCTCTAACTTAGACACAAAACCAATTTTTCACCTTAACTAGGCTACTAGCCCAACTAGGCCTCCTGCAGTGATTTTTTTGACTTTGCACTCAAACTTTCCAAAGGAACCCCAAATATAATGACTGTTTCAAGTGTGGTTTGTGATTAAAAACAACATATCCAAATCTTGGTATCACTTGTTTTAGACAAACCCTTCCAAAATCTGCTGTCTCCTCAAAAACTAGGCCTAATTAGCCCACTTTTACAAAGCAACCCCCCTTTAAATTTGTCCCCTGACCATGAAAATTTCAGCAGTCTCCTAAAATGACTCAAAACCAAGGAATACAAATTTTTAGACCTCTAGGACACATATAACATCCTCCAGCACAAACCCCTCCTCAACTTGCCTCAAAAACTAGGGCTTCTTGAAAACTAACCTTCCAATCACTTCCAGAACTTTCTCATTGACTCTACACCATTAGGAAAACATATTTAGTTGATACAAACTCGAAAACATGCCCCTCATTAAGGAAGATCTTCTGCTGCTACACCCTAGCCTCCATCTTCAAGCACTTTTCTCTTTGACAACTTGGTGTACACCCTGATATTCTTCCTTCCTGCACATTAGTTGGTTAAATCTGTATGATACATGTTATATTGGATCCATTTCATAGATTTTCAGTCATTATACTCCATGAAATGGATCATTCCTTCATAAAAACTCTCAAAACAGGGCAAAATCTGCACTTTTCCTATGGACAGTCAGCAAAAACGTGCAAGAATTGATCTATTTCCTTTATTAGAGCATGTGATTGGTGTTAAAACATCTAAATACAAATTACCAAAGCATCCAAATGCAGAAAACTTCAATAAGATTCAATGGTTCATCAAAAAAACACATAAAATTGCAAGAAAACATAATTTTTTTTTGTATTTTCTGAGAACAGTCCGTACAATGCCTTCACCAACCACCTAACCTCCGTAAAAATGATGATTTTAGGGTTATAAACCCATTCCCCAACTGATCCAACTGATTTGGATTAATTACATTGCTTAATTACTCTAAAACTCTCAAAACCCCTTTTCCCGCCTAAACTAAAATTTGAAAATTTGAAATTGCAAATTTGAATTTTATTAACACCCACCCTCTAAAAACTATTGGATATTCACTATCCAAGTTTATTTGACCTACTTAAAGCATAATATCATTAATAAAAACCCCTAGAACCTAATTTTCCCTTACATTGCATTTTTAATCCAAATTCCTTATCAGGAACCTTGAAACTTTTAACACCCTCATTACACTTATTCATCTCAAATGCCATTATAGGCTTCAATACATCATAATTAATGCTTTGATTTGTTTGGAAAGCCCTCCTGACCCTTGCACTCTCCTGGTTCTTGAACAACTCTTTGAAAGCCTTGGGTGCTCCTGCACCATTCTCCCCAGGAAAGAAAAAACTCTTGTCCCAAGAAGTGTCCCATGTGTTGCCATCAAAAGACCTTTTGCTCTCATGTGTTTTCATCTTCCAATGAGCAGGTATGTAGTCCCCCAAAGTCACTGTCTTTCTCTTCTGCCAATCTGCATTCTTGATATTCATCATGTGAGAGCCAAAAATCTGTTTTCTTTGTCCTTTTTGCTGCTTGAACTCAGTCTGATTTTGTGCCCTGTTTCTGCCTCTATTCCCCTGATTTCCTTGTGAAAAGATACCATCACTATCATGCTCAATTATAGGGCATTCAATGCTTCCAACCTTGATACTGTCCAAATCCCACAAATTCTGATTTTTAGGACTGTCTTCTTCACAACCCTGCTGCAACTTGTCTTTTTTCAACCTACCAATGTCTTCCCCTGTTTTACCCTGCTCATTTACCTGCAAATGCTTCTCAAAACAGATCATAAAACTTTCATTATTCTGCTCCAAAGGTAAAGGAACCAACTGATATCTAACATCTCCCTTGTGAACCAAATAGGTGTTAAGAAACCCATCATGCAAAGTTCTTCTAACATACTGCCATGGCCTTCCCAAGATAATATGACCACAAGTCATTGGAATAACATCACAAAGCACTCTATCCTGATATGAACCAATTGAGAAATCAACAAAAGCTCTCTTACCAATCTCTACATGCTGTCCTTGAGTTACCCAAGTGGCCTTGTAGGGAGTAGGATGATCAAAAGTTTCAATCCCTAGCTTGGTTACCATATCAACTGAAACTAAATTGCTATGTGACCCTGAATCTATAAGCAATCTATGGAGCACCCAAGGCTTTCAAAGAGTTGTTCAAGAACCAGGAGAGTGCAAGGGTCAGGAGGGCTTTCCAAACAAATCAAAGCATTAATTATGATGTATTGAAGCCTATAATGGCATTTGAGATGAATAAGTGTAATGAGGGTGTTAAAAGTTTCAAGGTTCCTGATAAGGAATTTGGATTAAAAATGCAATGTAAGGGAAAATTAGGTTCTAGGGGTTTTTATTAATGATATTATGCTTTAAGTAGGTCAAATAAACTTGGATAGTGAATATCCAATAGTTTTTAGAGGGTGGGTGTTAATAAAATTCAAATTTGCAATTTCAAATTTTCAAATTTTAGTTTAGGCGGGAAAAGGAGTTTTAGGTGTTTTAGAGGTAATTATGCAATGTAATTAATCCAAATCAGTTGGATCAGTTGGGGAATGAGTTTATAACCCTAAAATCATCATTTTTACGGAGGTTAGGTGGTTGGTGAAGGCATTGTACGGACTGTTCTCAGAAAATACAAAAAAATTTCTGTTTTCTTGCAATTTTCTGTGTTTTTTTGATGAACCATTGAATCTTATTGAAGTTTTCTGCATTTGGATGCTTTGGTAATTTGTATTTAGATGTTTTAACACCAATCACATGCTCTGATAAAGGAAATAGATCAATTCTTGCACATTTTTGCTGACTGTCCATAGGAAAAGTGCAGATTTTGCCCTGTTTTGAGAGTTTTTATGAAGGAATGATCCATTTCATGGAGTATAATGACTGAAAATCTATGAAATGGATCCAATATAACATGTATCATACAGATTTAACCAACTAATGTGCAGGAAGGAAGAATATCAAGGTGTACACCAAGTTGTCAAAGAGAAAAGTGCTTGAAGATGGAGGCTAGGGTGTAGCAGCAGAAGATCTGCCTTAATGAGGGGCATGTTTTCAAGTTTGGATCAACTAAATATGTTGTCCTAATGGTGTAGAGTCAATGAGAAAGTTCTGGAAGTGATTGGAAGGTTAGTTTTCAAGAAGCCCTAGTTTTTGAGGCAAGTTGAGGAGGGGTTTGTGCTGGAGGATGTTATATGTGTCCTAGAGGTCTAAAAATTTGTATTCCTTGGTTTTGAGTCATTTTAGGAGACTGCTGAAATTTTCATGGTCAGGGGACAAATTTAAAGGGGGGTTTCTTTGTAAAAGTGGGCTAATTAGGCCTAGTTTTTGAGGAGACAACAGATTTTGGAAGGGTTTGTCTAAAACAAGTGATACCAAGGTTTGGATATGTTGTTTTTGATCACAAACCACACTTGAAATAGTCATTAGATTTGGGGTTCCTTTGGAAAGTTTGAGTGCAAAGTCAAAAAATCACTGCAGGAGGCCTAGTTGGGCTAGTAGCCTAGTTAAGGTGAAAAATTGGTTTTGTGTCTAAGTCAGAGGGTTGGGCTTTGAAATCATTTAAAACAAGTTTTTTTGGGTCTCTTAAGAGTGTTCCAAGGGATTGGGTCCATAAAGAAGGCAAATAAATCATGAATGCAAAGTTGAGGCCTTATATCCATGTTGGTGCCTAGTTGAAAGGTTGAGAGTGAATCATTGTTAGTCTTGTAACTTGGTGTTTCTTTCAAAGTCCTTGACCTCTCGTGATCACCAATAGAACCTTTGATACGCCTTTCGACAAGACATTCATATTTTGCTATGACCTTCACCCGAATATGACTCCTATGCCGATATGTGTCTTTCAAACATGGGTCGGTGAAACATGACGCGTTCGGTGAAGCATTACACCGATGATCCTGACTCATGCCGATATGAACACTCCCATCGCCGAGACGATGAAACTGTTATGCCGATAACTACCAGTGAATGAAATTCAGTCCCATGACATTAAAACATCTTGCCGATAGGAAACACAGATGTTTTGCTAGCAGAAGACACAACATGGATCAGGGAGAGCCTAATGAACTCACGCCGATAGGCACCAGAATGCAAAAGATGCGTGACTCAATGGATTTGATGGGCAACATGGGCAAAATATGAGCAAAATGATATGAAAATAAACCCCTACATTTATGAAAAGGATTCCAATGGAAACTTAAGGTTATGGAAAACATGTGAAAAAGCTCAAAAATTTATAGTTCCTGCCCAGATCCATCAAATGTAAGGGTCCATAGCTGATCATGTGTTGGGGTTGGTCCTTTTGGGGTCATTGTGGGCAGTTGGATAGAATGAGCCAAAGGTGGGGTTACTTGATCTTTTGCATCAAGTATAGGAAAAGGAGGATTTGTAAGCTGCTTACACACACTCCTCAATTCCTGCTTAGTTATGTCATCTGACCCGCGGCTATCCTTCTGATAGTCACTAGTGTCTTTGGTTAACCTTTTAGGCTTTGGTACATTTGTAGGTGAAGGGGTGTTAAACAAACCTTGGGGCTGCTCATTTGGACATGTGTCTAGAGTAGGTTTGATCTGAGAAGGGATTTATTTTGAAAGTGTTGTATCCCTGGTTAACATGGTTGCTTCCTTGGCCTCAAATGAGAAGTAGTCTGCAATGGTCTCAGAGCAACTAGTACCAACTTCCTCAGCTTGGGAAACATGATTTAAAATGCCCTTGCAAGGTTGACAAGTCAATTCAGAACGACTTTGATAATGTACCCTACACTAGTTAGGGAGCAGGAGACTTTGCAGATCTATATCTACCCCTAAGACTAGTTGGTCTTGTTGTAGCTTTCTAACCAAGGCCTGTTGATTTTCATCAATGGTGGGGTCAGGGTTTTTTTTTTTTGACATGTCTTCAGCATTGAGGACCGAGAAGGTTAGGATTTCCTCTTGTTTATAAACCCCCATCTTAGTCTCAAAGTAAGCCACCTCATTAAGACAATCATACTCAGTGATGATATGCTTGAGGCGAGGCTCACTTTCAATCCTAATCTGATTAGGAATCCATTTCCATGATAGCCACATATGTGAAAAGTCAAGGGCAAGATATCCCCCTAAATTTTTCATCAAATCCTAGCTTAGCAGCATACCATAGGTCTCAAGAATATCTGCCACTTGAATATCTATGTTGGTTAGGATCCTAGGATCTGATCCTACTTGAACGTGTATGTTTCTTAATTCCCCTACCACATTAACCTCTATTTTTTCAAGTTGAATGACCTTCTTATTGGTTTGAATGGGGTTTAATCCTAACTTCTTGCATATGGAAAACGACATGACATTTCCCGAAGCCCCTGAATCCAATAAATAGTTATGTACATTCTTGCCATAAATCCTTAAACTTAAAAAGAAAGGTGGAGTACCTACCTTGTTTTTGTATAAGGCTGCATTCACGTCCCTAGTAGGTACTACCTTGCTCTTTCCTTTTGACTTATCAGCTTGTTCTAGAGCTTTCAACTCTATCTCCCTTTGAGCAGGGCACCACTTTAAAATGTCAAAATATGACAAAGAAGTTTTTTGTTTCTACATCTTAGAAACAATATCAAATTTTGGATTGGAACTGGCAGCACCTTTGGAACACCAAATGAATTACCCTTGTTATGGAGGCCAGGCAAGCCTTTTGGTGGAGGAGGATTATTATTAGCATTTTGATTTTGAGGCACCATGTGATTAGGAGGCGTTGAGGTAGTGAATGGACCCTTACCTTGATTTCTCATAAAGTGCTCTCCTTTCATTTGAAAAGCCCGGGCATCATATGAATCCTCCTTTGGTTCATTTTCTTCTTGTCTTGGGAATGAAGGCTCCTCCTCAAAGAGCTCATAAGTCATTGCAGTATCCATTGAGTCACCTCCTTTGTTTGAATTCCCCTAGAACGTGTGAGCATATTCGTGTGCCATCTTAACAACTTTCTCCATTTGAGGGAAATTTACCTCAGAATGAGTCACCGTATCATGCAGCCTACACTAGTTAGTCATGAAATTTAGGTCAGCCACATTTGCAGTATGTGACCTCTCCTGATTAACTTGATAATTATGAGGAACTCCACCATTATTAGGTCCTATATTCCATTGCATGTTGTTATTTGTTCTCTGGTTGTACCCTCTGTTTTGGATTTGATAACATCTTTGGTTGTAGTTGTTGTTATTCTGATAAGTACCCTAGTTGTTGCTATTTTGATTGGGATAATTACCTTGGTTTTGGGAAGGGTTCAACTGAAGTTGAGCCATGTCATTGGTGACTTGGGACAATGTTTTCTTCAAGGTTTCTACCTCATTTGTAAGCTAGGCTATCTTCTCACTTTCCACATTCTTAGCAGTAGGTGTCTGACCACCATGATTTGGTGTTCCAATTTGGTTTTGATGACCATGGGAGCTTTGAGGAAGCTATGATTGTTGAAAGAGATCAGGAGTTCCAGTAGCAAAGAATGCGACAGGTGGTTGGGTTTGTAATTCAGACATGGGTCCATAGTGGGAAGGATACATTCCTAGGACAGTATTAAATAGAGGAGTTGTGCTAGGCATTTGATATCCTATTGAAGGGAAACCTCCTCCTAGGCCTCCTTGTTGAAAAATGGTTTGTTGTTGCAGCTTGATAGCTAGATGGTAAACTTTGGATAGAGAATCAATATCAACCGGTTGGTAAGTTCTTTGTAGGAACAAACCTAGCAAAGGGTATATAACCCTAAAGTATGCCTGGATAACATTGTTCTCAGTAACTAGATAGGGATCTTGTAATCTCCTATACATCTTGTAATCTCCTATACATTCACTAGAATCTGGTATTAAATAAATGCAAGGATTCACCTAGTTCCTTCCTGATGGTAGCAAATTGATGATATAAAAGAATTGGGTCCACATAAACTCTAAACTAGTTGATAAAGGAATTTTCTAAATGTGTCTAGGTCAGAATGAAACCTTGAGGAAGATTAAGGTACCAATTGTATGACATGTCCCCTAAGGAATAAGGAAATAACCTACAGACCACATCATGGTGAGCTATCTAAGCTCTGGTAAAAGCATCCTTGAAAGCTTGTATGTGCTCTTCAGCACTCTTTCATTCACCATGAATATACTTGGGGCATAATTTCTCAGGGTTCTTAGGCAAGTCATGAAAACCTCCAGGAATAGTCCCCAATGGAGAGGGATTATTTTGAAAGAATGCCATTGGTGGAAGTGGTGGTTGAGCCAATTGTTCTATGGGTTGAACTAGTTGTGATGACAATTGAGATGGAGATGATGGTGGATTGATAGGTACCCACTAGGGTATTGGTGAAAATCCTAGTGGAGTGAGTGGAGCTGATAAAGGTAGTATGATGGTTTCCCCAATCTTATGATTCTTGTGTCCGGTTGGGGTCTTGAGTTCTACCAATGGTGATGGATTTTCAGCTGATCGAAGAAATCTATGGGGATCCTCTAATGAGAAAGACCAAGCTTTATCTAGTTTTCCTTTCTATGCCCTCCTTCTAGCACCAGTTCCTGTTGATGGCGATTTTGGCACCACAACAATGCAAACAAAATATTACTATTTTGCTTCTCCTGAAAGAGAAAGGAAACACATGGATGCCTTAGCTCCCAAAGTCTTTGTAGTTGGGTCTCAACTGTGTTGATGTTACTCAGTGGTCAATACAACAATAATATTCAAGGGGCCTGCTGGTGTTGAGCTTCTAGATTGTTCTAAGATCAAGCATGAAATGAAACCTACTTTAAGCGGGGTTTTGAAACAACAAAAAGATAGATCGAGTATTGAAATAGAAAAGAATGATAGTTCATCCAACCTTAACGGACTTGTTAACTTCAATAGAATTTTTAAACCAAACCGTGAAAAAGTAAACTTGTGATTGACACACAACCTCCTTCATTCCGCAGTGCTAATTAAGCATAACAAATTTTTAATTACCATTTAAATAAAACACAAAATAATATTTCATTCCTTAAAGACTTCACAAATCAAATGATCAATTTAAGACAAATATCATTCAGGAACACAACATGAAGTAGATTGAACTCTGATTGCTTCTACTATTATTAAAACAGATAAACAATATTTACAAAGCTGGCACAATCACCAGTGTACAGAGAATCTGAGACTCCAGATTATTTCCAACTACACTAAGAGAACTCAAAAAATACATTACAGTCTATACTGAAATCTTACTGCTAACCAAGGAGACAAAGAAGCTCTCATTACTGAGAATCAAGATGCAATTCTATCTCCTTCTGCTAACTGACCAACTCCTAACAGTTCTAACTCTAAATGGTTCTCAATCTAAAATTTATCTAAATCTAGAAGTGCTAATATTCCAAGTTCTAACCTTTACAAAGAGGCAAAAAATGCCTTATATACAGAATGTTCCAATAGGAATATGTTGTCCCTTGCACTAGGGTTTACAAAAAATCTGTATCCAGGAGAGTCGGCTCTGAGATCTTTCTGAGGAAAATCAAAACTGCATTGAATGTGAATCCTTGTTGTCCATGCTGATGAAGGATTCCTACTCACAGGAGAAGTCTTTTTAGATCTTTTGACAACTGCAGCATTAACTCTAGCATCTTTGTGTCCACCTTTGAAATCCCTCTCGGAGTCACCTTGAATGCTCTAGAATATCTGCATTAATATTAATCTTCCTCTGTCAATGGTCACCACAGGTGTCCCTCTAAGTCACAGCTTCTTCCTCTCCTCGACTTCCTTTTGTATTACGGACTTATCTTCGAGTCGGGGAAATTACTGAATTTATTTTTCTCTTACGAGCCCATTTCTTGTTGCTCGGCCGAGACTCCTAAATGTCGGCCCGGACCTCTAGCACATACCTTTCCTCTCTCCTCGCGAAGGGACATTCCGTCGACAAAACCATCACTTTCGTCGGCTGAGACCACATAATGAAGCCTTTCCTCTTCACCAAGCTCCTTTTCCTCACCAGTTAAGACCTTATAGGTAGTCATACCAAAATGTTCTCTTACGTGTGTGTGTGCTTCATTGTAACATCCAGCACAGTGGGAGATGTCCCACAAATACCTCATGTCTCGGCAAAAGCCCTCGCACACTATTTCATCTTGTTGTCCACTGTGACATATAGGTTTTCTCCTTTAGCGAAGACACCAATGTGGAGTCCCCTAGACTGCTTCATTCATCGAGACTTCTGGCGATGCTATCCTACTTTGCTGATACCGCAGACCCTCCCCATCGGCAAGACTCCTAGTGACCTCCCTTTGCTTAGTCGGTGAGACTTCATGAACTCACGAAACATCTTGGCGGGGATCACATCTTATGCCGATATAGGAATCCTCTTGATAGCAATCGGCAAGACATGGAGACTTCACCAAGACCATACGCCGATGAAGATGACTCCCGCCGAAGTGTCCACTGGTGGTGGTAGTCGGTGAGACTTTAAGGATTCACCGAGACATCTCGGCAAGGAGAGAAAATTGTGCCGACAGTGTATGCCTTTTATCGCCTGTCGGTGAGACCCAAAGATCTCACCGAGACTTCTCTCCGAAGGAAACCCCTCATGCCGATAGGAAATTCATGTCGCCGGGATGATGACCCCTATCTTGCCAACAAATCCTGCATATGATTCTTGATCGTTGTGACATCTTGGGGTCTTGCCGATAGGCAACATAAACGCATATTTGAACCAAATGAACCATGAGTCAGTGAAACCGTGATAACCCTATGCCGATAAGATGCACAATAGGGAGTATTCTAATTCTTTGGATTTTGAACAGTTAGCGAGCCACCAGTCGATAAGAGAATAGAAAAGTCTTGCCGACTTTTACCCTAGTTGATTTCTATGACCAACTAGACAGAAGAATGCCTTCCAATTGAGCTCCCTTGGAAAATATCATCACAGCCGCGATTTAGTGCACTCAACAAAGAAAACACCGGTAAAGATCATACATATAGAAGTTAATAATCAAAAATCATCATTGAAATGAATCCCATGTTAGTAGGTCGCGGTTAAATTCTCAAAACAAAATGATCCTTACAATAGTTAGGGTTCGAGGCCGACCTCGCGGAATCAAAATTCGAGGGGAGGAATTTCGAGAATTTTGAGTGAGGTGGATTCCATTGGAAAAAGCATATGCAAGCTTACCCATTAGAAACTTAAGGATCATTATCAACCAAGGGAACAACATGTGAGATCCCAAAATTACATCAATCATTCATAAGAAATGCATCATCATTTTATTAACTAGTCACGCTGTTTAAACATCTGAACATTTCTTTAGACTCGAGGGAAATTTGCGGAGACCCAGTTTCTCGAAGAGAAGACGATGCGAAAATCTAGAAAAACAGGAACAGCAGTTTCAAGAAATGCGGAAGAATGAAGACACGCCAAAAATCCGGGCCGAGGGGAGGAAATCACTTAAAAATCCGGACCGGGGAGAAAACTTCTGAAAAATTTGACAAATCGAGAACAAACAAGGAACAGCAGTTTGAAAATTAGGAAAGAGAAGGACATTGAAAATCTAGACCAGGTGAAACTTGAGACCAAAAATCATCGAACAACAAACATTCAGCTGGAGTTCGAGCGAGATCCGGGAAAATCCGAATGGGATGGAAAATCCCAAACTTAGGAGAAAACCCAGAGAACCCCAAGAGCAAAAGAAAAAAACCAAAGGCAAAGAAAGGAAAAGAAAGGGGAACCCATTTTGTTCCAAATCAAAATGGGGTGGTTATGCAAGGCATAACACTACCAGGACACACATTCTAAAATTAAGTGTTGTGTAATGGAATTTATGAATGTCAGGTTTTATCCATTGGAATTTGCAATTAATTAGGATTGGATTTAAATTAAAGGGGATAATTAAGGAAAGTTAACTTGAATTAATTAATAAAGCCCTAGATTAGTGTGAAAGTGCAAAGATACACCTTACAGCACCCTAAATAAGGCACAATTAAGTCGATTTAGTTTTTAAAGGTCCTAAGCTTAATGTGAATGTGTAAAACACATTACAACACTAAACCAAGGAAACATTAAGCTCATTTTAATATTAATTATTCCCAAATTAAGAAAGGGATAATTTTTCCATTAATACATTTTTCCCCCACTTTAGTGAGAGTATGACCCAATGTCAAACTCACACTAAATTAGACATTCAAGAAAATTATGTATGCAATAATGACAAAGATACACAATCATACACTATCAAAGACCAAGAATATCAATCCTAGACTGTCCAACACAATGTGGAACGCATATAAGATTATTGGTTTATGCTCACTTTGAGGTAGTGGAACTTCAGGTTGTCCACTAGGTGAGTCTTCCAATAGGGTGGAAAATGACAAAAACATATTAGGCTCCCGTACCATATCAAATTTATCCTTCTGACAACTTCAATAAAGCACCACAATGATAAGAAAGGCTCCATAGGAAAGCAAGGTGTGTTATGCTAGGTGGCCTTAAATTTAGGGTTTTGAGCTTCATAGGGCTTAACAAGCTTCGCTTTGCCAAACACGTATGGAAAAGGCAAGGCTCCACAAGAAAGAAAGGTGTGTTATGCTAGGTGGCCTTGAATTAGGGTTTCAAGCTTCACAAGGTTAACAAGTTGTATTATGCTAAACACTTATGAACATTAATGTTAGTAAAAGGTTTTTTTTCAAGGAGATATTGCTTCATTCATGAAGGTCTTCTTCTTAGGTATCATCATGCCTAATGTCTCCAAGAGAGGCAAAGTCAAGAGTAAAAGGTTAACAACTTAGGGAATGCAGTGTGTCGTATCACCACTAAGAGGAAATTTATACGGTAAAAAATATCATACTCTTGGAGGACATCAAACCCAATGAAACCACCAAGGAAAGGATGCATCACAAGAAAAAATTAAATTGCACCATGAAACATGAAAAATGTTGAAATATATTATCAATGTATGCCTCCACTTTAAAGTGGTTGCTACACCATTGTTGTGAGCAATTGCTTCAAAGTAGCCAATGTTTACTCCTAAGACATGAGAGCTTCCTTAGAAAACCCTATGAAAAGTCATATGTTTCTGAAATAAAACTACATCATGAAAAAGGAAGGAGGGGTTACCCCCAAAAATACATAAGGGGACTATGGATTTGGTGTTAGTATATCTTTTCTAAAATGTTGCTTAAGAGCTTAGAAATGTCATCATTCCCAAAATAATCATAGAACTAGAAGAATGACACAAAGAGAGTGAAAAAAAAAGAAAAATAATTTTGGGTCAACATGGAAGAGACCTAAATGTCTCAATTCCTCGCTTCATCCCCAAAAGGAAAACACAAGACAAATGAAAAAGGTAAAATGTTTGTGACATATAGAATAATGTAGATACATATAGAGGAATGCAAAAAAAGAGAGAGAGATACATCAAACAAAACAACACAAGGGGATCACATTACACACAAAGAACATGAAAAAGGAAAAAATGCAAAAGAATAGTAAGGCACATGCGAGTCAACCTATAGCAGGTCATCGACATCCCAATCTTGATCAATGTATATGGAAGGTAGACAACTAGCCAAGAGGAAAACATCAAATGCCAAAACTAGGACAAGGCTAACTAACCCCTTGCCCCCACTAAGTACAGGAAAAGGATGAGTTGAGATAGGTGATGAGAATGATTTCCTTGTGATAAAAATAATGATTTGAAATGAATGTATAACATGTAATAGTGAGGATACTATGACCCTACAACTATTACATGGCAAGGAGCAAGATGCATGCATTTTTAGTCAAGTTTGATTCTTAGAGGATGCAAACTTATTCAATACTTTCTTTAAAGGATGAAAAATTTCAATATGATGGCCAAAGAATCTATGATAAGAACAATATGGTTCATTTTTGTTATTTTGTATTTTGGTCAAGTTTGCATGTTTAGGGGGTAATTCAATTAGTTGCCAACGTAAAAGAGTATAGAATATTGTCTCGGTTTTAGATAGTTGTAATGAGTTATAAAGAGATTTGGGAGGTTCATACAACAATTGTAATTGTATCTTTTGATGATCATGTACTTGTGGTTTCTTCCTCTTCAGTTTGATTATTATGTTGTCATCACTTTCTTCTTCTAACTGCAAACCCTTTCCCTTTTTTAAAAAGGATGTGTTAGGAGTAGTAAAGTGATTATAATTTTTTGGTTCTTTTCTCTTATGCATGGGAGATGTATTGGAAGACGGTTGAGGAGGAGGAAAATTCCATTGAATGATATCAACCAAGGAGCACATGAATTCTATCCCTTCTTTATGTTTAAGCATCGTTCTTATATTCCCAATGAGAGGAATGACACTACTAGTAATAGGTTTTGTTCTCACAAAGTTTTGTAAAATATTTAATTCTTAATCTAGCCTCCTTATGTTGTCTTATGGGATATTAGAAATATAATTGATGCAGATCGAACCTTTGTTCCTACATGCGATCCTCCAAATGTTTCAGGTCCCTTCTCAATTTAACCCATAACACCCTGTAGCCAAAAGGCTAAACAAATGCACAACTTTTTTGTTCACAACAAATGCATGAAGTAAGGCCAATAACTTAAGTTACAAAACACATAGAAAGAGAGAATAGGAATAGACATAGGAGTCATGAAATAAATAAAAAAACTCTCATTAGAAACTAGACAATATTGTTCTGTATCATTCACATTGCTAATATGCATATTCCACTACCAAGAAAAGAAAAAAATCTCCCAATAAAGGAGAAGAAAAGCCAAAAAAATTAACAATGTAGACAAGCAATCAAACAAAGCCAAAAAAAGGGAAGTAACAAATTGATAGAGGGAGCCAGATGTCAACTGTTACACATCTACCAATCAAGGATAGAATCAACGGTTACACCATCTTCTCAGCCTTTAAAAAGGTCTAAACCTCTTGGTTCAGAAAAAATATTTCGCATTACCACTAGTACAAAAACAACAATATATGACTAAAAAAGCTACTAAAAACTACTTATAAATGACCAAACTTGGTCATGTGACCATTTGTAGTTTATTGTCAGTCATATATAACATGACTAGATTGATGACTAAACCATTTTTATTCATTTATTGGTTGTTTTGATTGATTGATTTGGTAGTATACTTAGTCATTGATATAATCATTCATTGTTGTAATCTGGTCAATTATTTAGTCATTTTTTTCCACTAATATATTTAGTGGTTGATTTATTCATTGATTGTTGTAATTTGGTCACTTATTTAGTCATTTTTTATTAACTAATATATTTAATTGGTCAATTATTTAGTCATTGATTGTTTGATTTAGTCATTTTTTATTCACTGATATATTTAGTCATTGATTTTTGTTAACTAGTCACTTATTTAGTCATTTTTTATTCATTGTTCATTGATTTCTATAAATTGGTAGTATATTTAGTCAATTTAATTATTAATTGATGTCAATTAGTAGTATAGTTAGTCATTTTAATTGACTGATATTTGAGGATTTAAGCATAAAACATATAAATACACATGAATCATCAATTGCACACAATAAGACAACCATTGAGAAGGAAAAATCGATGAACTTTATTAAGAAAAGAAAGGTGTTCTAATTACAAGTTATAAATAGAGTATTACATTTATTATTTTTAGTCACAAGACTAAAAATTTGAGTTACAATACTGCATAGAAATGACTGCAAGAAAGAAAATTCTCCAAAAAACCTTTGCAATGATGGAAACACATGCTTGAAGCCCTTCAATACGAAAGCATGCCCCTTTCATCTCTTAAAAATTCTACAGCATGGGAAATCTTCTTGGAGCAAGTTGTAACATGTAGAATCCAAGGAGAGTGTTGATCGTGTCCCATATATGAAGCTATCTCCTTCAATGCAGTCAATAATAACCCAACTAGAATATTTTCTCCTTTATATGCAATGTGCCATCTAATATGAGCAATAATGTGCTGCCTTTTTCACCATGAATGAAGTTGTGCCTCAATACAACCAACAAAATTACTATTAGTCTCAATTTAGAAAGAATAAAAGTGCATTGTATAGTGCAAGTTTATAAAATTCCAAACCTAGTAGAATGATAAATCAATTAAAAAATTGTAACCTTGTCAACAAATTCCTTAAATAGAGTGTTCAACATAGGCCTGAAACATGCATATTGAACCCTTGATTTAAAAACCTTGTTCAAATTTTAAGAAATGTGATATGCTTAGATTATATAATGAAGTTGAAATTATAGAATGAAGGATATCAACACTAACCAGACTGGAACAACATTAACAACATAAATTTCCTTGAAACCAAGCCCAAGAATGTCTTTAGACTTAATTTGACAACAAAAATGTCAACCCTAGTTCATGTGTTATCTGAGTAAAGACTTGCACCATGGAAGAATCCATTTATACATAAATTCCAAATTAAGTTGATGAGAAAAGATCTTTGATATCTAATTGGGAAGCCTTAACATCCAAAAATTACTAACTTGATGTTTCACAACAAGTTTCCCAACTATGACATCATCTTTACTTAAGAAACCAGATATTGATCCACTTCCATATTGAATCTCACAGGATTCTCCTTCACAAACAAAAAATGATATATATTAATTTTTTACAAACTTGCTTAATATCCTCATGTAAGTAGACTAAACTAAGTGAGGTTGAGGGTTTGAATTAGAGTACCATATTCTTGGTATGTGCTTGAATTTGATGACTTGTATCTTGAATGAAAATAGCAAGCTAGATGCACTATAAAATCATTGTTAATCATTGTTACAAACATAACCACAAAATCCCCTTTAATTATTATAACCCCTCTATATATTTTAGTTAATTTCTAAGAGAGCTAATTTAACTATCCAAACAACCATCAATCTATTTACTATGTGGGATTAAATGGTGACTCCCCAACACCCCCAAGAAAAGTTGCGACCAAAACCACTTCCACAAGAGAGAGAATGGAAAGAAAGCTTGCTTCACAATGCAAGATTGATTAATGGTTCAATATTGATGATGTAAATGTACACGAGATTCCTTACTTATAAAGGCAAGGTAGAGATGTAGTAATGAACACGATGTTGAAAAATTTCATAATCCTATGACATGAGAAAACTAACAACCTAATCACCTAGGACATGATGCATTACTTAGCTAGATAAGATAAGTTCTAGATAAGCCAACTAAGACTTCTATAAAGAATATTTTTCCTAAGTAAACTTAATCATGTGAATATGTCCCCTAATTTACCTAGTGAGTGAATTATCTAGGTACAAGACATTTATTCACACCAACACCCCCCCTTAAGTGCAAATTAGGGACAATATTATTATGCACACTATGCAAAGACTATGACTATGGGTCCCAACTGCTAGGCCATGTTAGGTACTAATTTACAATGCAAATGTGAACAATCAATCTCTCACAATCAGAGAAAAGGAGAAAACCTAGTACAAAAATCCTCTCCAAAAGAGAGAAAAACAAAACAAAAAACAAACATGATGTAAGGAGGAGGACTCAATGATACCCCCCAAGGACTACATACATCATGTATATACAATCAAATACCCCCAAATAAGAGGGAAGTAGAGAGATAAGATATCCCCCCCATAATGTGTGATCTCTTGCATGTATGGTTAATGTTTGAAGATAAAAAATAATCCAATGCCTACAAACAATGTTTCTCCCCTTGGGAAGAAGATACACCAAGTACAAATGCAGGAAGGCTTCCCATTTAGGATAGGAAGTAGGAAGTGGAATCTATATGTGTGAAGATTATGTCTTTGAAATTTTCTTATGTGTTTCCAAGTTCTTGGATGATGAAGATGATGCCACAATCCAATCAGGTACATGCCCAATCACAACAAACTATGACAAACTAGGAACAAGTGGAAACTGATCTTGAACAACCTCCAAAGAAAAACATAAAGTGTCAATGGGTGATCCATGACTATCATCAAATAGGAGAGATAGACCCTCAAATTGGTCCTCAAAATCTGAAATGTGAGACTCCACAAACAAAGAAGCAATGTTTGTCAAATAGGAATCCCAATTAGGATGACTCTCAGATACCTGTTGCCATGAATCACTGGAAGCACTCAATGACTCATCAACAAAATATGAAGAATCAGGAACCTCTGAAGCGTCTGCAATCTCCTCCAAAGGATCACAAGCATTGGTTATCAACTCTAAAGAATGAAGAAGCACATTGGAGTTGGAAAGAGGATCTTCAAGAGATGGAGAAGAATCATGGTCTCCGTATACCTCTCTAATGTGATTCCAAAGAGCATGAGGACATTCAAAGTGAATAAGAGTCTCCAAAATGTCATCATTTACATTTTCAAAAATAACTCTAAAGACACCAGCCCTAAAGCCTTTCCAAATCATCAATTGTGCTAGGACAAGGAACTTTATTAAAAAAATAGGACAATAGGTTCCTTTCACCAAGATGAGTGAGTATTAAATTACTCCATTGCTTATAGTTCCCTTTCTCCAAAGTAATTAAGAAATCCATTTACAAAGATATGAACTCTGAAAGCCAAAAACCGATATCTATCTTCAACCTAGAAAATATGGCATAAAACTACAAAATATATGTACCACTAAAAATTTGACACTTCCATTGCTTCTAGGGTATTAGGATTGCACTATTTTGCATTCTTTAAATATGAAAAATACAAAATAAATAGTCATCTTGAATATCATTTACATCTTATTAACTTGCATTTAAAAATTGAAACAATTTTTTTATATCAAACTAGGTCTTTTAGGTCATCATTTTGCCACATGTTGCACTTAAATTTCACATTGCATCCTACAAAAAATTAAACTGAACCTTACTATAACAAACTTGAATCTAAAAACCACTAGAAAACACTTAAAACTCTGTAAAAATCTATTTCAAAACCCTAATCTAGGACCTATTCTCCCTAGGGTGAATGAGTCTCTGATGAAGTCATAATTTTCATTTTTGGGCATTGAAATTTTCATTTTGTGCTTCTATTTGTTGCTTTCAAATTTCAGTTACTACTTATGGAGTTCTTGTTTCATCAATTTCATCATATCTAGCTTAATTTCGTACATTTAGTGCATTGTATGATTTCAAAATTTCATTTACAAGAATTCATTTTCACATTGTTGCATAGTGTAATAAAAAAATTACCTTGTTTAGAATGTGAAAATTGCATTTACACATTGCATTCTAGGTCATTGCATTGCATTTTAAGCCTATTTCTATTTTGGGTTTGTACACTAAGCTTGTGAAACTTGTATGATCTTTACAACTTGGTGTCATATTAGCAATATTATTGTGAGATGAAGATTAAGACTCATGTCATCCAATGATACACCATTCATCATGGATCTTGGGTTTTCTAACTCTCTTTCTAATAGTGTTGATAATGAACCCCCTATGGATCATAGCATGCATTCTTCATTTCCCATGACTACCCTTCCTACAAATAATGTGCATTATTGATGTAACCATTGATTTTTTCCTTGACTGGCAGATGTGTAACGGTTGATAGCTAGCTCCCCCTATCAAGCCATTACTTCCTTTTTTTGGATTTGTGTAACTGTCTTTCTGGACAGTTGATTTTTCTAGCTTTTCTTCTCCTTTATTGGGAGAGTTTTTGATTTTATTGGTAGTAGAATCTTCTTATTAGCAACAAGATTTATTTTCTTTAGCTATGAATGATACTAAACAATATTGTTTGGTTTCTAATGAGAGTTTTTTTAATTTCATGGCTTCTGCATCTATTCCTATTCTCACTTTCTATGTGTTATGTAATTTAAGTTATTGGACTTAATTCATACCTTTGTTGTGAACAAAAATGTTGTGCATTTTTTTAGTCTTTTGGCTACAGGGTGTTATGGGTTAAGTTGAGAATGGACCTGAAACATTTCAAGGCTTAGGTGTAGGAACAAAGGTTCGATCTGCATTAGTTTTGGTATTAGAGCAAACCGTGATGGCCCAAAGGGGAGTTTGCATGAATTGGGGAAGAAGGGGTAGGAGGAATGTAGGCCCTTGAAGAAACATTAGTGAAGTGTTTAGAAGGCTAAAGGCCCTTGAGACTAGATTACAATTGGACGAGTCCAAAGAAGAACCAAAAAACTTAGTAAATACTGCTAGGGTTTTAGACCCTATAGAGAGGCTTATTGAAGCATTGACTAAACAAAGTTCCAAAGTAAAGGTGAATATTTCAGATTTTAAAGGTGAGTTCAACCCTAATCTATTCCTAGAATGGATCCAAGAGTTGGAGAAGTACTTTGACATAGAGGATATTGATGAGGATGATCTAAAAAGAGTGAAAATCATTGCATCCAAGTTGAAGTCGCATGCAACCTTGTGGTGGGAGATTGTGTATATTTTGAGTAGAAAAGAAGGAAAAAATAAGATTAGGCTTTGGCCTAAGATGCTGAAACATTTGAGAGCTCGGTTTTTTCCCTCAAATTACTTATAGAAATTGTTTAAAGAATTTCAAAATATAAAATAAAAGGATCAGTCAGTATATGCTTACACTGAATAGTTCATGAGGCTTCAAATTCGAACAAATATACAAGAAAGTGAAGAAAAGATATCAGATAGGTATGTTAAGGGAATAAAATTTCAACTTCAGGATGAGCTTGCATTGTTGAAAATACCTATGATGGATGAAGCTTATGAATATTACTTAAAGGAATTGGAGAAATTAAACTAGAAAAATAAAATAGTGAGTAAAAGGGATGATAGCAAACAAAATAGAGATAAAAAGGTTTATTTGGAAACTACCATAAGTGGAGTCAAAAGAAGGAAAGAATGTAAAGACTAAATTCAAAGGAAAGGGAGGCTTTAGAGGTTGAGGTGAAGGACAACTAACTCTCGAAGAGTGGAAGCCCATGAAGTGATTTATTTTTTATTAAGCCCACGAGGCTATAGATTTTCCTCAAAATCCTAAAAGGATGATGGTAGCCCAAGAGGAAGAACCTTGTATTGATGAAACTGAAGCTGAGTTAGGAGAGAACTTGATATTGAGAAGAACCTAGATATTTGGAGATAAAGGAATCCCTGAAGTTGATTGGAAGAGGAAGAACATCTTTTGAACAAAATGAAAATGTAAGGACAAGGTAAAGGTATGTAAGGTGATCATAGATGACAGGTCTATTGATAATATGGTGAGTACAAAAATGGTTAACAAACTAAAACTTGCTTGTGTTCCAAAATATAATCCCTATAAGTTTTCTTGGTTAAAAAAACATCATAGTGTACTTGTGGATAAATCTTCCCTTGTTGCCTTCAAAATTGGTCCATATGTGGATGAAGTGCTTTGTGATGTGGTATTGATGGATGGATATCATTTTTTTCTAGCTAGACCTTTGCAATATGATCATAATGTAATCCATCAAGGTAGAGAAAACACCTATGAGGTCCAACATGAAGGAAGGAATACTCTTAAAACCATGGAAAGAGGAAGGATATTTGAAGTGGCAACTTTGTCTCTTCTAGCAAATCCAAGTTTGAGCTTAAAAAAACAAAATTCAAGCTCCACCTAGAAGAGAGTTGGAGGAAAATCAAGAAGAAAAAGAGGTAAATGATTTGAAGAATGAGATGAAATCAAAAATTGATGTAGAATTGCAACCTAATTCAACTAACAATATTACATGTGTGCCTCGAGAAATAGGTGTTGGAGTTTTAGTTGACAGTGACCTTTATTCTCAAGGAGATAGTGAGTTGTGGGAATATAAGCGCAATCATCAAAATCTTTGAAGAATGTAATTCAAAGTTCAATTCAAAGTAATTGTTGTACCTAGTCTGAGAGGAGTGATGTGAAGTGTGATTGGAGCAAGGGAAAGAATTTCAAGTCTACTAGTGATTGCAATAGGGATTATCTTATTGGTTATGCTATGGGGACTTTGCCTAGATTTATCGGTCCAACTGAATGGTGGAATCAACATTGGAATCATATCCCTAGAAAAACATGGGTTGGAAGCTTGGATGATAGCTCAGACTATACCAAGGAATCTCAAAAAAATTCTTCGAAGATCAAGCCACTTGTGGTACACTAGTAGAATTTGGAAAATAAATGACTATGTGACTAAAAATTTTAGTCACAACAACTAAAAATGACTAAATTCTACTAATTTTTTTGCAACTCAACTATAAATGAGTAAATAATGATTAATTTGGACTAATTTGGTCATTGACTAAAAATTATTTAGTCACACAAATAAAAATCACTAAATAGTTAGTCATTTATTTAGTCACATTCCATTTGAATAAATCATTTAAGGAATCAAGAATATAGCCCACCAAAATACTCTAAAACTTTAATAAAAATACTCAAAAAAATTCGTCAAAATCTTATTTTTAGGTGTAGTCCTCCAAAATGGAGTTTTCATTTTAACAAACATACTCTAAAACCTTTGTCGAAACATTATTTCTAGGCATAGCCTACCAAAATGGAGAAGTGTTTTAGTAAAGAATGATAGAGAACTATAAGGAGATGTGCATGACAGGAGGCATAGGATTCATTTTTGCTTATCTCATTCCTGCTCTACTCAACAAGGGTTACATTGTTTGTGCTACCATTTGTAATCTAGGTATTTAATTGACATATATTTGCATAATCTCAAATTCCTTCAGATGCTTTTGAAGTATCAATGTATCCTATATAGGGTTTAGAATGATTTCTTTTAATTTTAAAAAATAAATAAAATTCTTTTGAAGTATCAATGTATCCTATTTAGGGTTTAGAATGATTTCTTTTAATTAAAAAAAAATGATGTATTTTTCTGTGATTAGATAATGCGGAGATCTCCTAAATATTCCCTAGCACACTATCTTCTTTAGCACTATATTCATTACTCCATCTTCTACAGTTTTGCATGTGAAATATTTAATATCTTCATGATAGTGACTTTTAAATAGATCTCAATCTTTTCTCTAATTCTTATCATGGTAACCCTTGAGTTCCATAATCCACCTTCAATATCTTCTAAGAACATTGTCTTAAGCTAGATTGCATAGTATGCATATAAAGCAAGTCCTTCATACCTACCATTGTTCCAAACCACCACTCACTACCTTGCTTAAAATTTTTCCTCCATAAGCACAATAGCATGTTTTAAAATGATGGTTTCCAATGATTGACCATTCAGGTCACTACTTTCATCAAGATACAATGATATTTTTGTCTTCAAACTCAAGGCATTATGTAAGATAACATTGTGAATTATTTGTTGTGTACAATTTTATTTTCTTGCACATTACTACTTTGCTAACTACCTTTAAGATTGGATATTGCACCCTCAGCTGCAATCTCAAACAGGTCACTCACTATGCCATATAAACTACCTACTTACTTACTATATGGGACTCATTGTTTAATGGTAATGTGGGTCTTAAGATCCTTCAATCTTATTGTCACTACTTCACAATCCACAAGGTATTATTCATTATTATCCCATCTTTGACGAGTCTCAAAAAATTGCTCAAACATGCAATCCACTACCTTTATTATACAATGGCTAAGAAGAAACATTGAACCTATGATTACCACTATTAATTCATTTGGAAAATCGTTCCCTGATTGCATTTTCATTTTCTAACACTGCCAAAAGCATTTGGAAAACCATTAAGGCTAGAAAGGGGTTAAGGAAACTCACTATTAAAATCTCCACTTTACTATGCAAGGTTTGAGCTTTATTACCTTGTCATTGCTTAGCCTCTTTTTGACTATCACACCTCAAGTGACTATCATTTTCTTACCATAGATTGCATTTACAAATGCCACTGAGCTACATAGTGTGCTTGTTATTGACTACGATCTTTAGATTGCAATATTTTGTTATTGGCTACAATGTCTCAATCTTTTTGGTATTGCAACCTCACTAATCTGCTAGAGTTATAATTTATGTTTCTATAGAGGTCTAGGGTTTGTACCCTAGTCATGCTCTTACCAATGCTTCTATTGGTATTAAAAAAATACCTTAAATCTTGGGTCAGAAAATTAGTTGTCTTGATAGGGTTGTGGTATGATCTTGGATTGTATCCTAGAGTGTGTGGGAAGCTTGTGTTTGATCATTAAGGTATGTAAACCTAATCAAGGAAATGCATCCTATATAGCATGGGTCCTGGTTTAATACTTTCCATAATGGTTATTAGTAGATCACATTACTATAGTTTGTGGTAAACCAAGATTGTATTCAAGTAAGTAATAAACTTGGTTTGTAGTTTAAGCTATACACTTTTAAGTAACATTCATAAGATTTAGAAAATCTTGATCACTCTCGAGAATATCCCATTAAACATGGGTTGTGGTTGAATGCACTACATAATTGATATAATACAACCACTCTACATATCAACTAGAGTTATAGGCTCTTTATTGCAATAAGAGGTAATCGCTCTTAGATCATGCTATCATTACATCATAACCTATTAAACTTGAGTAAACCTAAATGCACCCAATGATGATTGACACCTAATTGTGATGAAAATTATTTTTTTATGCAATATAGGGTGGTATTGGAGTCCAACAAACAATTCCCAACTGGTTTGGAAGGTCTCAAACAACTTCAAGGGTGACTTCCTTCTTTGAGCCACCTATTTGCTTGTAGCCTTAGAGACACACTTATTCAACTATATCTCCAACCTTAGACCACTTCACCACTTCTTGTACACCAATTCAAGAACCCTTTTAGCTATTGTTCAACATATCCAATCCTTCGGTATGGTTGTTTTAGAATGTCTCAATACAATCAGCCCTTCAATGTTTCACAATGGCCTAATTAGGCCTCCTTGCCAAAGGAGGTCTATCAAATCTTGCTCCATATCCTCAAAAACTTTATAGACACTAAGAAACAATCACAAAACTAACATATTCCACATTAGTTTCCACCAAACAATCCACAATTTCACTGTCCTAATGAAAAAACAACAATTTCACCATTGGCAATCAACTTGCCAACCTTCAAGCACATGTTATAGGTTTGATTTCCACACCGCCCTGCCAAACAAACAAATAAAACACATCCCTACATCCTAACAGGCTGATTCCACCCATTTATTAAGTTACACCATGGTGGAATGGCCTTAAAACTCCATTATTCTACCAAAACCCTAATTAACAAAGTACTTTTAGAAAACTGAGCTATTCTCCCACAAAACTTGATGAAATCCCCTCAAATAGGAATAAAATGAAATATAATTCAAGGCTCCACCAAATTTCAGAGGTTTTACATTGATTACAAATAGTATGGATTTGTATAGAATGAAGAAACATAATTTTTAGGAAACAACACCAAAAGTAGAGTAGAATGTATTATTTCTCCAAAATTTTAGCATGCCAACCTACCTCAAGAGTTTTGGTGGCCTTTCATGATGTTTTACAAAGGATACCAATGGTTCACAACTAAAATCAAGGGTTGTGACTATTGAACTTCCAATTTCCATCCAAATTTAGCATAAAAACATTGAACAACCTTAATCACCTACTGTGTTTAGACCAAAATCGACAACACACACAACTAGAATTGTTGATTAAATCAATGTTTTTGGTCTCATGACCTTATTACTACATGAAAAGAACACCCTACACACAAAATAGACTTCATTACACACTGAGAACTAAAATTTTCAATTTGGTGCGCTTGCACCATACAACCAAGGAGGAGAAATTTCATCCTCTAGATGAAAGGAGGTCTACAATAGTCCTTCCATGTTTTGCAATGTCTTCTTCAAACATCCAAGTTGCTTCTTCTTCAAGAATTACAAGCCACTTGACCAAATGTTCCTTGTATACCTTTCTCCTTGTTCCCTTCACCTCCCTTGAATCTAGGATAGTCTCAAGTTGCATGGGTTGAGCAGGTGGAAGATCCTTGATCTAGTCTTCATTAGCATTCACAAGTTCACCTACTTCTTCTCCTACAAAAATAGATCCCTTATAGGGATATAGGTTAGTCACATTAAAGATAGGTGATATGGAAACTCTTGGTGGGAGTTCAATTTCATAGGCATTGTTTCCATACTTGTGGACCACTTTGCAGGGTTCTATTTTCTTCATCATCAGTTTGGTGTACTTCCCCTTAGGAAGATCTCTTTCCTCAGGTGTGCCAACACTAAATCACCCACCTTAAACTGTACATCCTTCTCTTCAAATATGCCTTCTTGTATTTATCCACATTCCTTTCAATTGTCTCCTTAACGTGCTTGTGTATATCATGCATGGCCACAAAAAATCCTCTCCTTGAGAACTAATATTCACTCCACTTAGATCTCTTAACTCATAGACACCTCTAGGGTGCATCCCATATACAACCTCAAAGGGAATTTTTCCAATCGTCTGGTTAACTAAGTCATTGTAAGCATACTCTGCCTATGATAATATCAGATCCCAAGATTTCCTATGCTCTTTAGTTAGACACCTTAGTAAGTTCCCCAAAGACCTATTGACAAGCTCATTTTTCCCATCTTTCTGAGGTGGTAGGCAGAATTGTAGGTCAGATTGGTTCACAATTTCCTCCACAATGTCCTCCAAAAATGGCCAATAAATTTTGAATCTCTGTTAGACACTATAGACAATGGAAAACCATGAATTCTTGCAATTTCTTTGAAGAATAAACTTGCAATGTGAGAAGCATCATTGGTGGTTTTATAAGCAATGAAGTGTTCCATCTTACTAAATTTGTCTACTGCAACATATATTCTATCATACCCTTTTGATGTCCTTGGAAATCCTAGGACAAAATCCATGCTTATAGCTTCCCATGGTCTGGTAGGTGTTGGAAATGGTTGGTATAAACCAACATTTGAACTTGTTCCTTTAGCCCTTTGACAGATGACACAACCTTCCACAAACTTTTTGACATCCAAGTGCATCTTAGGCCAATAGTATAATCTTTTAACTTGATCCAAAGTCTTATCACAGCCAAAATTCCCTCCTAGGCTCTCACTATGCTTCTCCCTAACCAAATTTTCCCTCATTGAGCACTTGGAATGCATAGTTGAGCCCCCTTAAAGAGTAACCCATCTTGTAACATATTCTACATATTCACTATGAAAAGACCCTTGTGACTGTTCACAAATGGTGAAAGCATCATGAAAATCTTCATCATCCTTGTACATACCTCTGAGTGAGTCTATACCCACACTTTGCAGTTGTACCTCTTGCACTAATACTACCCTCCTGCTCAAAGCATCAACCACTTTGTTGGCTTGTCCCTTCTTATGCTTTATAGTAAAGGTGTAATACTGCAAGTACTCAACCCACTTCATATGTCTATGGTTCAATTTCTCCTGGCTATTCAGAAAACTCAAGGCATGATTTTTAGTAAACACCACAAATTATTTAGGCAAGAAGTAGTGCCTCCATTTCTTGAGAGCTTGCACCATAGAATATAATTCTAAATCATAAGATGAGTATCTTTTCTTAGCCTCATTCAAGTTCTCACTAAAGAATTCAATTGGTTTCCCATCTTGACTGAGTACTACCCCTATGGAAAACCACTAGCATCACATTCAATAGTAAAGACTTTATCAGAATTAGGAAGAATAAGGATTGGTTTTTGAGCTACCTTTTTCTTGAGATATTCAAAAATTTGATCAGCCTCCTTGGTCCATTGGAATCTTCCTTTCCTCTCTCCCTTGATGTTTTATATCATTGGTGCAATAGTGTGACTGAAATTATTTACAAAATTCCTATAGAAGCTTGCTAGCCCATGGAAGCTCCTAACTTCTCCAACTGTCTGAGGTGTTGGCCAACAAGAATGGCCTCAACCTTCTTAGGATCCATCTTCAACTCACCTCCTGATATCACAAAGCCAAAATATATCAGCTCTTGTCTCATCCCTTCACATTTCTTGAGGTGAATCATCAATTTTTCTTCATGTAACTTCCCCAACACCCTATCCAAGTGCTCCAAGTGGTCTTCCTTTGTTTTACTAAATACCAATATATCATCCAGGTATACTACTACAAAATTATTGATGAAGTCCTTCAACACCTCATTCATGAGTCTCATGAATGTACTCGAAGCATTAGTTATCCCAAAGGGCATCACCAAAAATTCATAGAGGCCATCATTGGTTTTAAAAGTTGGCTTCCACTCATCACCCTCTCTGATTCTTATCTAGTGATATCCACTTTTTAAATCTACCTTGGAAAAGTACCTTGCCCCTGCCAAATTGTCCATAATATTTTCCATCCTAGGTATGGGAAATGTATACTTGATAGTTATTTTTTTGATGGCCCTTGAATCCATACAAAGCCTCCACTCTCCATCCTTTTTGGGTGCCAAAATAGTTGGCACAACACATGGACTCAGACTTTTCTTCACCAAACCTTTATCCAACAACTCTTGCACTTGATTTTTGATCTCCACATTTTGTTGAGGTGTCATTCTATAAGCAACCTTATTTGGAATACTTGCACCAGGGATTAAGTATATATGGTGACTAACATCATGGATTGGTGGAAAAGTGATTGGTAACTCATACACAACAATTTTCTCATACCTATCAAGCAGGGTTTGCACTTCATCAGGGACCTTTTCACTATCATTTGTTGCTGCATCAAAAATTAGCTTTCCCACAATAGCATATCCACCTTCTCCCTCTTCAAGACTCGTCAAAAACTCCTTCTCTTTCATAATCATGACACTAGGTCCTTCATGGTCTACACTTTCATCTTCTTTCATAGGTGTGAGGGTATATGATACCCCATTCTTATCAATGACATAGATATTCTTTTCACCATCATGTTGGGCCTTTTTGTCAAATTTTTGAGGCCTGCCAAAGAGGAGGTGGCATACAACCATTGGGATGATGTCACATAGCACCTTATCCTTATATGGTCCAATATTAAACTCCACCCATGATTGTTCACTTACAAGCACTTGTTGACCTTTATTAAGCCAAGAGATCTTATATGGTGTAGAATGAGGGATCCTCTTAAGTTTTAGCTTTTCTACCATTTCTAATGAAACAAGATTATCAGTAGAACTAGATTCCACTACCACTTTGCATACCTTTCCTTGTACCTTACATGTAGTTATGAATAAACCCTTCCTTTGTGGTGGTTCCTTGGTAGTTGGGATCTTGATTAGTGTCCTCCTCATGAGAAAAATCTCTCCCACTTTTGGACTTGCATGCAATGAAGGTGAATTTACACTCTCTCCATCTTCTTCTTGGACAATTTGTGTCCTCTCACCCCCATGTGAACTTGTGCTTTGTTTATCAGGACATATCCAAGCAGGGTGACCAAATTGGCCACATTGGTAGCATCTCCCAGCAAAGGTATTGGATCCCCTACCTTGGTTTCCAAATCTACCTCTTGTGTTTGATCTCCTTCCCCTAAATCATCCTCTTGGTTCATTAGCTTGCTCTTATTGTCCACTATATTCTCCTTGTTGCTTTATAAATTATGATCTGCCCCCTCCAAAATTACCTCTTTCTCTATTATTCTTTCCTCTACCTCTTTGATGCTTCTCTTGCTTCCTTTTTATCTTCTCCTCAAACCTTGTAGCCAATTGGAAACACTCCTCAACATTTCTAGGAGTGGATAAGCTCAACTCATCCTGTATACTAACCCTGAAACCATTGATGTACCTTGCAATTTTCTCCACTTCACTTTCATGGTTCCCTGCTCTCATGCTTAGTTTATGGAATTCTTCTATGTATACCATCACATCCATCTCTCTATGTTTCAAATTTTACAATCTCCTAAAGGTTTGAACCTCATAGTCACCCAGTAGGAATTGGGCTTTCACCTTTGATATCATTCTATCCCAAGAATTGATCTTGGGATTTCCCTTCTTTATCCTCTCTACTTGAAGGTAGTTCCACCAAGTCAATAATGGCCCTTTTAGCTTTGTCTTGTCCAATTTCACTTTCTTATTTTTAGGGGTCTCCTTGTAATCAAAGTAGTTGTCAAGGGAATCTATCCAGTAAAGTACCTCCTCACTATTCATTTTTCCACCATAGGTTGGAAAATCCAACTTGATATCCATGTTGTCTCCTCTAGTAGCCTGAAGTACCTTTATAAACTTTCTCTCATCTAGACCCAACTATTCTTCTTGGGCTCCAGCTCAAGGGGCTTCACTCTCCCCTTCATTCTCTTCCTCTTCTTGGTCACTTTCCTCATCAATGACCCTCTTCCTTCTTTGGTTTTCTTCTAAGGCTACTATCCTAGCCAACATGCCATCTTGATTCTCCTTTACGGTCATCACTACTATTGAGAGTACTATATTTCCCTTAGGACGCATCTTTCCCTCTTTCTCCTACACACCCCTTCTACAAATTGATTCCACACACAACTCTCCCAATTAGAACCTAAGTTATGATACCACCTAATGCAAGATAGGGTGGTATTGGATTCCAACAAACAATTCCCAACTGGTTTGGAAGGTCTTAAACAACTTCAAGGGTGAATTCCTTCTTTGAGCCACCTATTTTCTTGTAGCCTTGGAGACACACTTATTCAACTATATCTCCAACCTTAGACCACTTCACCACTTCTTGTACACCAATTTAGGAACCCTTTTGGCTATTTTTCAACATATCCAATCCTCTAGTATGGTTGTTTCAGAATGTCTCAATACAATCAACTTTCAATGTTTCTACAATGGCCTAATTGGGCTCTTTTTCCAAAGGATGTCTATCAAATATTGTCTCATCCTCAAAACCTTCATAGACACTGAGAACCAATCACAAACTAACTTTATTCCATGTTAGTTTCACCAAACAATCCACAATTTCAATCGGGTCTCTAACCAAAAACCAACACCATTGGCAATCAATCCTACAACTCTTCCTTCACATGTGTGTTATAGGTTTTATTTCCACACCACCCTGCCAAAACAAATAAAACACATCCCTACATCCTAACAATCCCATTCCACCCATTTATTAAGTTACATCATGGTGGAATGGCCTTAAAACTCCATTATTCTACCAAAACCCTAAAAACCCTAATTAACAAAGTACTTTTAGAGAATTGAGCTATTCTCCTAAAAAACCTAATGAAATCCCCTCAAATAGGAATCAAATGAAAGGTAATTTGAGGCTCCACCAAATTTTAGAGGTTTTACATTGATTACAGATAGTATGGATTTGTACAGAATGAAGAAACCCAACAATTTTTAGGAAACAACACCAAAAGCAGAGTATAATGTATTATTTCTCCAAAATTTCAACATGCCAACCTGCCTCGAGATTTTTGGAGTCCTTTTATGATGTTTTATAAAGGATACCAATGGTTCACAACTGAAAATAGGGGTTGTGACCGTTAAACTTCCAACTTCCATTCAAATTTGGCACAAAAACATTAAACAACCTTAATCACCTACTAAGTTTAGACCAAACTCAACAACACACACAACTAGAACTATTGATTACATAAATTTTTTTGGTCTCATGACCTTATTACAACATGAAAAGAACACCTTACACACAAACTAGACTCCATTACACACTGAGAACCAAAATTTTCAATTTGGTGCTCCTGAACCATTTGTACATGAATTGTGCTCATATGAGTGCCTCCATTTCTATCACAACATAGCCACATTAAACTTGGGTCACACATGAATGCATCATGTATTTGTTATAACACAATTGTACCACATGACCAATAGAGTTATGGATCAAATAATTATAGTCACAAGAATTTGTTCCTCGGTTATGCTCATATGGTGATTCCATTATCGTTACAACATAACCCTTTCTACTTATATTGCTCAAATCCTTGCATTGCTTATTTTCTCTTTGGATGGATGGCTTCATGGATTTTTTGTGATTTATACAAGTTTTTTTTTATATTAAATGAAATAAGATTATTTTTGAAGGTGAAATGATTTATTAATTATGGTTTTATGATGATTTTGAGTTTTATTTAGAAGGGGTTAATATGTGGAATTTTTATGTGCAGGAAGAATATATTGTGATGCAATGTTTAGGTATGGATGGTTTAGGAAAAAATGGATTGCTATTGGTGTCATAACTAGGTTGGAGAGTACTTTCAGCTGGTCTGAAACACTTTTGAGTGTTTTTGTTGGGAAGCAAAACCCGAGTGTAGGAATTTCCAAATATATGACAGAGGAAGTTCCTTTATTCTAAAGATAAAATAAAAAATCTACTGGTCTAATTAGACATCTGACTTGAGATATTTAATATCCAATAGAGAAATTTTGTACATTCTAAAGATAAAATCATAAATCTACTGGACCAATTTCTGATCCAATTTGAGGTAGTGAAGCTCTGACAGAGAAAGTATCCTACATTTAAAGATAAAATCTTAAATTTAATTAGACCAATTTTAGATCCAATTTGAGGTTGTGAAGCTCTGATAAATAAAGTTCCTACATTCTAAAGATAAAATCATAAATCTGCTTGGTCCAATTTGAGGTCCAATTGTAAGGACTTGTCTTTTTAATTATACTTTCTAACATTTGGCTCAATACAAATTGTTACTTTAGAATTATGGTATTGCTTTTCTTCTAGTTTTTTCAACCCTCATTTTATGGAAGAGGTTCAAAGATGGCTCCTTCAAATGTAGACTACACTTTTTACCTATAGGTTTCATCTAGAAACACCAGAAGCTCATGTACTATCATACTCAGATACAATAGAGTTTGAGGTGAATTACACTTTATATTTTATGCTGATATGGATATGTTCTATCCTATAGTTAATTGTTGTAGCATAAAAGATAGGATAAATAGTTGTTCATATACCATTTTTTCAAATTCTAAATTTCTATACCTTATTCTAGGAGAAAATCATAAGGGGAGTCTATACATAAGACACAATTGTTTCAAATTCAAAATTGTTGGCTCTTTCACAATTATTCGCTTCGTTTATTTGATCTAAGATAGCTTGCTATATAGAAGATGCTCTCAAAATAACAATAAAATCCTTTATTTTGGGATGACTGTTTAGAATCTTTCCCATCATAAGAATGAATAAAAGCATCAGTCATTAACCTGAACTTTGCAAGAGTTTCATCAAATTCTACTTTTCCACTCTCTTTTCCATTTTGATTTACTCAATTTCATTCATGAAGAACTTCCTCGGCCTATAGATCCTATTGTTAGCCATAACTTTACCAGGTGTCGAGGATAGATTTGAGTTTTTACCCAAGAAACAATTGAAAAAATTTGGCCTTACTAGATAGCTTCGAGTTTTTACCCAAGCAACAATTGACAAAATTTGGCCTTGTCGGATTTTGATCTGGTAAGGCCCAATTTTGTCAATTGTTTCTTGGGTAAAAACTTGAAGCTATCCTCGACACCTGGTAATGTTATGGCTAACAACAGGAACTATAGGCTGAGGAAGTTCTTCATGGATGAAATTGGGAATAAAATTCAGAATGGAAAAGTAGAATTTGATGAAACTCTTGCAAAGTTCATGTTAATGACTGATGCTTTTGTTCATTGTTATGATGGGAAATATTCTAAACAATCATCCTGTAATAAAGGATTTTACTATGATTTTGAGAGAATCTTCTATACAATAGGCTATCTTAGATCAAGTAAATGAAGCAAACAATTGTGAAAGAGGAAACAATTTTGAATTTGAAACAATGGTGTCTTATGTATAGAATCCCCATGTGATTTTCTCCTAGAATAAGGTATAGCAATTTAGATTTTGAAACAATGGTATGTGCACAACTATTTATCCTATCTATTATGCTACAACAATTAACTATAGGTTAGAACATATCCATATCAGCATAAAATAGCAAGTGCAATTCACCTCAAACTCTATTGTGGTAATTGATTTGTAAGGAAGTTTGCAATCCATGAACATTATTTGTGCACATCAGTATATTGGTTATTATCTCGATCTTGTATGTGATCAAAAGAAAAATGAAGTTCATTGCATAACTCATGACCATTTTTTAGTGCTATGATCTAGTGCTCTTTTACTTACTCATCATGTTCTCAATCGCCATGTGCAAATGACTTAGAGGATAGATCTTTGTCACTGTTTGACAGTAACTTTTATTTTTCTGGACTGTTTGTTATGATTCAATCACTCTTTGACAATGTTATTCCTTTCTTAGTCCTGTAGGACAAAGGACAATTCATAGTTTTCAACTCTCTAACAATGGTAAATAGATACAATAAAGACATTTAAAATTTTAGATGTGGATTTTTTTGAATTGCTAAAGCCTATTTATCAATTTTATAACTTAAAATTATTAAGCTATTTGAATAGCTAAAATTCATATTATAAATCTTTAATGTACAATAGAATCAGGTACTTAAAATGTTTACAGGGTTATTTCTTCTAGCATTTGTTAGGCCTATTTTGGATTCTATGGAAACAACAAAGGTAGTTCCACATCTAGGTATAAATGAGGTGATGACCCATCCTTCTATGATGAAGTTTGCAGGATACACCAAAGCATAGATCTAAAAATATTATATTTTTAAACCTTTAAATCTTTGAGATCATTGCAGATTTGATTTGATTTTTGTATAGCTAGATGAATCTAAAAACTGTTTCTTGAAAATGATGTAAATGAAAATGTTATTTTTTTAGAATAATCTAAGGGTGTTATTTTTCACTTGCACAATTTTTTTTTTGTCTAGCTTGAGATAACCATTAAAATTATCATTTTGTTAATCATAATATTGCATTATATACTTGTATTTTTTTAGATTATATTGGATAGTTAATGGTTAATTTTTTATTTTTTTTAAATTCAGCATAATGTACTTTCCATGTACTTATTTTCATCACTTTATAATTCTAAATTTTTGTTACTTTTTGTTACTTTTTGTGATCATCAAAAATAGAGATGATATTAGTCTATGAAATATTTTCATGCATTTTTGAGATCTCTACAAGGTGATGAAAAAGGCCCTAGGCTTTGGTAGGGTTTTTAGTATCCTTATTGTTTTGATGATAATGTTGTCACTAAGTTTTCTCCTTTCCCAAATATAGTCACCTAAGAAACTTCCATGATGCTCTTGATTGTAAATTACTTTGTTATCCCTACCTTCTCACTACAGGTCTGATTCTTCAACTTTACCAACTACCCTTCCATCTCATTGTCTTTTCATGATATTGCATCTATTCTCTTTTGAATTTATTCTCAGGACTCTAAAAGCTATCACTAGGTCTATTATGACTATTAGGTCTTTGAGGGTATATGATTTTCTACTAAGAACTATTCGATTGTCATACTTCTGATGAAAATTCTCCAAGGATGTTCACTCATTGACTTAACTCTTCGTATATTCTCGATTATGTATTAAAAATTCATGTTTTCTAGTTAACTATTTATTGGTGTAACCATTGCCATGTTTCTTGGGATTGTCATCCCTATAGGATAGTTTCCTTATAGATATGAATGTAATTTAAAGGGTACCCATACATATTGAAAATTTTCATAAGACTGTTGTGTCAAGGTAGTAGATGGTCATGACAAGTTTCATAAGACTATTGTGACAAGTTTCATAGTACCGCCATACTACAAGAGCCAAGAAGACATGGTACAGTGTAGTAGTAGCATCTCGCATTATTGCGAAGGCTAAAAAATAAATGTGCGGTATGGTGGTAACTCAAATACTTCTCCCACATCTCCACAAGAGCCAATAAGATAGTATGTTGGTGTAGCAGTAACATCCCACATTACAACAAAGGTCGAGCAATAATAGTGTGGTGTAGCAGTAACATCCCTCATTACCATGAAGGCTGAGCAATAATGGTATAGTGTAGTGGTAACATCTCGTATTATCACAAAGGCCAAGCAATAATAGTGTGATGTAGTGATAACATCCTGCATCACCACAAGGATCATGTCCAAACAGTGTAGTATCACGGTTAAACTATTAAAAGAAATATCACATTTCTTTAAGGCATTTTTTTGAAACAGTTTTCTTTCCTTGTGTATATTGCTTCCACATTTTCATGTATGTCTAGTAGGGCACTTGTAACTACAACATATGACAAAAAAAATCCCTATTGTTATGCTTTAATGGATGTCCCTTCATTATAATTGAATATCTAATGTAGTGCACACTATTATAGTGTAAGCCTATTTTTTAGATTGTTTCATTTAGTATCAACAATATTCTCCACAAGAACATTGTCCCTGTTTAAAATGATGGAAATGGTTAAAATTTCTCAAAACAATTTCCCTTGCAACAATCTTGGAGATGAATTTAGATGCAGTGTGAAAATCAGAACATACTTGAAGGTTCTTAACAACTCTAATAGTTGTACTAGGATCCATGTTTAATAAACCAAATTCAATTGCTAAATTTTCAGTATGGTGGTAGATAAATGATTCTTTTTTCTTCTATTCCATAGCATTGATTAAAAGTCTTGAATTTGGAAATACCCTGCTTCCTTCATTTTCCAAGCCAATTTCTCCAATTTTTCATAGATCTCCCATGTTTGTGGATGTGATTTGTCTCCTACAAAAAAAAGCATGTACCATTTTATGCCATTCAATCCAACTACATTCAGCTATCTTTTTAATTCCTCTATATTTCATCAATCTCCTTACGATTTGAACCTCACCACACCTACCTACTTCTGCACAAATGATTTAGAGAAGAACATAAGTTGTAGCATTTTTAGGATCCAACTAAAAAATGCAGTGTTTCTCGAATACTCAACCTTTATTCATATATGATCCACAAGAACCAAAGGTTTAACTGGCATATCAGTAATAATGTTTAGGGTGTCCTCAAGATAGCTAGCTTGGGCATGAAGGTCAACCATGCACACCTAATGATCAACTATATATGTAATGCAATAAGGGTTACTAATGTGTGAAGTATGTGCAGCCCTCATCCACTAAACCTGCATGAATTCATGCATCTAAAACACAAGAAAAGATTACAATGTCAGTGTTCCAGAGTGCTTCATTAATTCTAATATTTTGAGAGCTTCCTTTCAAAATCCATTTTGTGCACATTCTGCAATCATATGATTTCATTTCATGAAATGACATCTCTTTGAGGCATTCTTTCAAACAATTCATTTTGTACTACATTTTGGTGTCAAATCTTTGGTAATTATGGTTAGTTTCATTACATTCAAATTTTTAATTCTGGGAAATTATATTCAGTATGTTGGTGTGAATAAATGTCTTGTACTTAGATAATTCACTCACTAGGTAAATTAGGGGACATATTCACATGATTAAGTTTACTTAGGAAAAATATTCTTTCTAGAAGTCTTAGTTGGCTTATCTAGAACTTATCTTATCTAGCTAAGTAATGCATCATTTCCTAGGTGATTAGGTTGTTAGTTGTCTCATGTCATAGGATTATGATATTTGTCAACATCATGTTCATTACTACATCTCTACCTTGCCCTTATAAGCAAGGCATCTCTTGTATATTTGCATCACCAATATTCAACCATTCATCAATCTTGCATTGTGAAGCAATATTTCTTGCCATTCTCTCTCTTGTGGAAGTGGTTTTGGTCGCAACTATTCTTGGGGGTGTTGGGGAGTGACCATTTACTCCCACATGGTATCAACACTCTCCAGGTGTTGCAAATTCCTTCCTAGATCTGAGAATATTGTGTTGGCTTGAAGATTTTTGCTAGGTGCATATTGGGGTTGCAAGGACCTCACGGTTGAGATTAGAAGACTCCACAGATGAATTTTGATTGTAAAATCATCCACTTTGGGTAAAGTTATTTTTGAGGAAATTTTTTTTTGCTGGAACAACCTCCAAAGCGGTATGATTGTCATATTTTCAAAAAAAAAAAAATTCTGAAAATATTTTTTGCAGGTATTTTATTAATTTTGGGGAAATTTTTTATTGTAAATCGGTGCAAATATTGTATGGCAATATATTTCATTGGGTACTTTATTAAAATTATGTGGGCTGTTACAAGCTTGTGGTAGAGGCATTAATTTTGTTGGTAGGTCACGTTGTACTCTAGTTAGCCCATTTGTTGTTTTGTCAAACGCTATGCTTATTCCCATCGGCTAATCTTGCTTTTCCCACCCACCGATGTTGACTATGCATCCTTCTCCAACATAATCTATAGATCGTATAAGTCTGTGGGCTATCCTCTCATTATCAACGTACCATCCAATCCTCACATCCACATATTGGTGGTCACTCCCATCAACAACACCACTTGCGTTGGGTACTTTGTATTGCACACCGGTCACTCACCCAGATCGTCGGCCACTATAGAATTTGTCGAGCCTTTGTCACTGGTTTTTGGCTTTGAGTGATTGATTGCTTGACTGGCTATACATTGGTCACATCCACCTGTACATTGCATAGGTCGTCGACATCGCTGGTTGCAGGTACACATCAAGTCATCGGTAGGTGTCTGGTACAAAGGCCTTATTTTTTGGTCTTTAAATATTAAAACTATGATTTCATTTTTTTAGGCTGACGTGTTCAAGGCTTTCACATGTTGTATTAAAAGAATCTTTGTATGCCGACCATATTAGCTAACCACAATGCTTTGGTCACAGTGAATTGTTAAAGCGGTGATATCAATATTTTTATTTTTTCCCCTGTATGTGTTATGGTCACATGTCTAACCCTGTTTTTCTCCAAGTTCCTTTTATAGGCCTTTTTTTCATTTTATCATAACTTTTGCAAATGAAGGCCATTTTTTCAGAAACGAGATATCATCGGAAAGATGGAAGTGTCAAATTTTTAGTGGTACATATATTTTGTAGTTTTATGCCATATTTTCTAGGTTGAAGATAGATATCGGTTTTTGGCTTTCAGAGTTCATATCTTTGTAAATGGATTTCTTAATTACTTTGGAGAAAGGGAACTATAAGCAATGGAGTAATTTAATACTCACTCATCTTGGTGAAAGGAACCTATTGTCCTATTTTTTTAATAAAGTTCCTTGTCCTAGCACAATTGATGATTTGGAAAGGCTTTAGGGCTGGTGTCTTTAGAGTTATTTTTGAAAATGTAAATGATGACATTTTGGAGACTCTTATTCACTTTGAATGTCCTCATGCTCTTTGGAATCACATTAGAGAGGTATACGGAGACCATGATTCTTCTCCATCTCTTGAAGATCCTCTTTCCAACTCCAATGTGCTTCTTCATTCTTTAGAGTTGATAACCAATGCTTGTGATCCTTTGGAGGAGATTGCAGACGCTTCAGAGGTTCCTGATTCTTCATATTTTGTTGATGAGTCATTGAGTGCTTCCAGTGATTCATGGCAACAGGTATCTGAGAGTCATCCTAATTGGGATTCCTATTTGACAAACATTGCTTCTTTGTTTGTGGAGTCTCACATTTCAGATTTTGAGGACCAATTTGAGGGTCTATCTCTCCTATTTGATGATAGTCATGGATCACCCATTGACACTTTATGTTTTTCTTTGGAGGTTGTTCAAGATCAGTTTCCACTTGTTCCTAGTTTGTCATAGTTTGTTGTGATTGGGCATGTACCTGATTGGATTGTGGCATCATCTTCATCATCCAAGAACTTGGAAACACATAAGAAAATTTCAAAGACATAATCTTCACACATATAGATTCCACTTCCTACTTCCTATCCTAAATGGGAAGCCTTCCTGCATTTGTACTTGGTGTATCTTCTTCCCAAGGGGAGAAACATTGTTTGTAGGCATTGGATTATTTTTTATCTTCAAACATTAACCATACATGCAAGAGATCACACATTATGGGGGGGATATCTTATCTCTCTACTTCCCTCTTATTTGGGGGTATTTGATTGTATATACATGATGTATGTAGTCCTTGGGGGGTATCATTGAGTCCTCCTCCTTACATCATGTTTGTTTTTTGTTTTGTTTTTCTCTCTTTTGGAGAGGATTTTTGTACTAGGTTTTCTCCTTTTCTCTGATTGTGAGAGATTGATTGTTCACATTTGCATTGTAAATTAGTACCTAACATGGCCTAGCAGTTGGGACCCATAGTCATAGTCTTTGCATAGTGTGCATAATAATATTGTCCCTAATTTGCACTTAAGGGGGGGTGTTGGTGTGAATAAATGTCTTGTACCTAGATAATTCACTCACTAGGTAAATTAGGGGACATATTCACATGATTAAGTTTACTTAGGAAAAATATTCTTTATAGAAGTCTTAGTTGGCTTATCTAGAACTTATCTTATCTAGCTAAGTAATGCATCATGTCCTAGGTGATTAGGTTGTTAGTTTTCTCATGTCATAGGATTATGAAATTTTTCAACATCGTGTTCATTACTACATCTCTACCTTGCCTTTATAAGTAAGGAATCTCGTGTACATTTACATCATCAATATTGAACCATTAATCAATCTTGCATTGTGAAGCAAGCTTTCTTTCCATTCTCTCTCTTGTGGAAGTGGTTTTGGTCGCAACTTTTCTTGGGGGTGTTGGGGAGTCACCATTTAATCCCACATAGTAAATAGATTGATGGTTGTTTGGATAGTTAAATTAGCTCTCTTAGAAATTAACTAAAATATATAGAGGGGTTATAATAATTAAAGGGGATTTTGTGGTTATGTTTGTAACAATGATTAACAATGATTTTATAGTGCATCTAGCTTGCTATTTTCATTCAAGATACAAGTCATCAAATTCAAGCACATACCAAGAATATGGTACTCTAATTCAAACCCTCAACCTCACTTAGTTTAGTCTACTTACATGAGGATATTAAGCAAGTTTGTAAAAAATTAATATATATCATTTTTTGTTTGTGAAGGAGAATCCTGTGAGATTCAATATGGAAGTGGATCAATATCTGGTTTCTTAAGTAAAGATGATGTCATAGTTGGGAAACTTGTTGTGAAACATCAAGTTAGTAATTTTTGGATGTTAAGGCTTCCCAATTAGATATCAAAGATCTTTTCTCATCAACTTAATTTGGAATTTATGTATAAATGGATTCTTCCATGGTGCAAGTCTTTACTCAGATAACACATGAACTAGGGTTGACATTTTTGTTGTCAAATTAAGTCTAAAGACATTCTTGGGCTTGGTTTCAAGGAAATTTATGTTGTTAATGTTGTTCCAGTCTGGTTAGTGTTGATATCCTTCATTCTATAATTTCAACTTCATTATATAATCTAAGCATATCACATTTCTTAAAATTTGAACAAGGTTTTTAAATCAAGGGTTCAATATGCATGTTTCAGGCCTATGTTGAACACTCTATTTAAGGAATTTGTTGACAAGGTTACAATTTTTTAATTGATTTATCATTCTACTAGGTTTGGAATTTTATAAACTTGCACTATACAATGCACTTTTATTCTTTCTAAATTGAGACTAATAGTAATTTTGTTGGTTGTATTGAGGCACAACTTCATTCATGGTGAAAAAGGCAGCACATTATTGCTCATATTAGATGGCACATTGCATATAAAGGAGAAAATATTCTAGTTGGGTTATTATTGACTGCATTGAAGGAGATAGCTTCATATATGGGACACGATCAACACTCTCCTTGGATTCTACATGTTACAACTTGCTCCAAGAAGATTTCCCATGCTGTAGAATTTTTAAGAGATGAAAGGGGCATGCTTTCGTATTGAAGGGCTTCAAGCATGTGTTTCCATCATTGCAAAGGTTTTTTGGAGAATTTTCTTTCTTGCAGTCATTTCTATGCAGTATTGTAACTCAAATTTTTAGTCTTGTGACTAAAAATAATAAATGTAATACTCTATTTATAACTTGTAATTAGAACACCTTTCTTTTCTTAATAAAGTTCATCGATTTTTCCTTCTCAATGGTTGTCTTATTGTGTGCAATTGATGATTCATGTGTATTTATATGTTTTATGCTTAAATCCTCAAATATCAGTCAATTAAAATGACTAACTATACTACTAATTGACATCAATTAATAATTAAATTGACTAAATATACTACCAATTTATAGAAATCAATGAACAATGAATAAAAAATGACTAAATAAGTGACTAGTTAACAAAAATCAATGACTAAATATATCAGTGAATAAAAAATGACTAAATCAACAATTAAATAATTGACCAATTAAATATATTAGTTAATAAAAAATGACTAAATAAGTGACCAAATTACAACAATCAATGAATAAATCAACCACTAAATATATTAGTGGAAAAAAATGACTAAATAATTGACCAGATTACAACAATGAATGATTATATCAATGACTAAGTATACTACCAAATCAATCAATCAAAACAACCAATAAATGAATAAAAATGGTTTAGTCATCAATCTAGTCATGTTATATATGACTGACAATAAACTACAAATGGTCACATGACCAAGTTTGGTCATTTATAAGTAGTTTTTAGTAGCTTTTTTAGTCATATATTGTTGTTTTTGTACTAGTGGTAATGCGAAATATTTTTTCTGAACCAAGAGGTTTAGACCTTTTTAAAGGCTGAGAAGATGGTGTAACCGTTGATTCTATCCTTGATTGGTAGATGTGTAACAGTTGACATCTGGCTCCCTCTATCAATTTGTTACTTCCCTTTTTTTGGCTTTGTTTGATTGCTTGTCTACATTGTTAATTTTTTTGGCTTTTCTTCTCCTTTATTGGGAGATTTTTTTCTTTTCTTGGTAGTGGAATATGCATATTAGCAATGTGAATGATACAGAACAATATTGTCTAGTTTCTAATGAGAGTTTTTTTATTTATTTCATGACTCCTATGTCTATTCCTATTCTCTCTTTCTATGTGTTTTGTAACTTAAGTTATTGGCCTTACTTCATGCATTTGTTGTGAACAAAAAAGTTGTGCATTTGTTTAGCCTTTTGGCTACAGGGTGTTATGGGTTAAATTGAGAAGGGACCTGAAACATTTGGAGGATCGCATGTAGGAACAAAGGTTCGATCTGCATCAATTATATTTCTAATATCCCATAAGACAACATAAGGAGGCTAGATTAAGAATTAAATATTTTACAAAACTTTGTGAGAACAAAACCTATTACTAGTAGTGTCATTCCTCTCATTGGGAATATAAGAACGATGCTTAAACATAAAGAAGGGATAGAATTCATGTGCTCCTTGGTTGATATCATTCAATGGAATTTTCCTCCTCCTCAACCGTCTTCCAATACATCTCCCATGCATAAGAGAAAAGAACCAAAAAATTATAATCACTTTACTACTCCTAACACATCCTTTTTAAAAAAGGGAAAGGGTTTGCAGTTAGAAGAAGAAAGTGATGACAACATAATAATCAAACTGAAGAGGAAGAAACCACAAGTACATGATCATCAAAAGATACAATTACAATTGTTGTATGAACCTCCCAAATCTCTTTATAACTCATTACAACTATCTAAAACCGAGACAATATTCTATACTCTTTTACGTTGGCAACTAATTGAATTACCCCCTAAACATGCAAACTTGACCAAAATACAAAATAACAAAAATGAACCATATTGTTCTTATCATAGATTCTTTGGCCATCATATTGAAATTTTTCATCCTTTAAAGAAAGTATTGAATAAGTTTGCATCCTCTAAGAATCAAACTTGACTAAAAATGCATGCATCTTGCTCCTTGCCATGTAATAGTTGTAGGGTCATAGTATCCTCACTATTACATGTTATACATTCATTTCAAATCATTATTTTTATCACAAGGAAATCATTCTCATCACCTATCTCAACTCATCCTTTTCCTGTACTTAGTGGGGGCAAGGGGTTAGTTAGCCTTGTCCTAGTTTTGGCATTTGATGTTTTCCTCTTGGCTAGTTGTCTACCTTCCATATACATTGATCAAGATTGGGATGTCGATGACCTGCTATAGGTTGACTCGCATGTGCCTTACTATTCTTTTGCATTTTTTCCTTTTTCATGTTCTTTGTGTGTAATGTGATCCCCTTGTGTTGTTTTGTTTGATGTATCTCTCTCTCTTTTTTTGCATTCCTCTATATGTATCTACATTATTCTATATGTCACAAACATTTTACCTTTTTCATTTGTCTTGTGTTTTCCTTTTGGGGATGAAGCGAGGAATTGAGACATTTAGGTCTCTTCCATGTTGACCCAAAATTATTTTTCTTTTTTTTTCACTCTCTTTGTGTCATTCTTCTAGTTCTATGATTATTTTGGGAATGATGACATTTCTAAGCTCTTAAGCAACATTTTAGAAAAGATATACTAACACCAAATCCATAGTCCCCTTATGTATTTTTGGGGGTAACCCCTCCTTCCTTTTTCATGATGTAGTTTTATTTCAGAAACATATGACTTTTCATAGGGTTTTCTAAGGAAGCTCTCATGTCTTAGGAGTAAACATTGGCTACTTTGAAGCAATTGCTCACAACAATGGTGTGGCAACCACTTTAAAGTGGGGGCATACATTGATAATATCTTTCAACATTTTTCATGTTTCATGGTGCAATTTAATTTTTTCTTGTGATGCATCCTTTCCTTGGTGGTTTCATTGGGTTTGATGTCCTCCAAGAGTGTGATATTTTTTACCGTATGAATTTCCTCTTAGTGGTGATACACCACACTACATTCCCTAAGTTGTTAACCTTTTAATCTTGACTTTTCCTCTCTTGGAGACATTAGGCATGATGATACCTAAGAAGAAGACCTTACACGAATGAAGCAAGATCTCCTTGAAAAAAAACCTCTTACTAGCATTAATGTTCATAAGTGTTTAGCATAATACAACTTGTTAACCTTGTGAAGTTTGAAACCCTAATTCAAGGCCACCTAGCATAACAAACCTTTCTTTCCTATGGAGCCTTTCCTTGTCCATACGTTTTTGGCATAGCAAAGCTTGTTAAGCCCTATGGAGCTCAAAAACCCTAAATTCAAGGCCACCTAGCATAACACACCTTGCTTTCCTATGGAGCCTTTCTTATCATTGTGGTGCTTTATTGAAGTTGTCAGAAGGATAAATTTGATATGGTATGGGAGCCTAATATTTTTCTCTCATTTTCCACCCTATTGGAAGACTCACCTAGTGGACAACCTGAAGTTCCACTACCTCAAAGTGAGCATAAAAAAATAAGCTTATATGTGTTCCATGTAAGGAAAAACTAGATGCGGAATATGATTCTCCTAATGTCAATACTTTAGGAAAGAATGTAGATATACTTTAAAATTTACAATTACAGTCCAATTAAGATGCACTATGAAATAAACAAAAGAAATAGAGTATTTGACAATCACACATGAACACCAAATATACGTGGGAAAACCCTTATGGGAGAAAAAGCCACCACGCCAAGAGAAATCACTTTGTATTACGGTAATGAAATTACATACAAATTTCAGACTTATCTTTCTGGTGTCATTATACAACAACATTCACCATTAACATTCTTGTATAGGAATCTTCATGTTACAGTCCACATAATTCATCCACTGATACAATCACTCAACAACATGTCAATTCAACCAACAATCCAACTCGATCACATCAGCAATCTCAGAATGTATCCATGGTGTTCCCTGTTTGTCAAAATTCGTAATAGAACCATCACAACCAATTGTCTTCCAACTGTTCCCATTCGGCTCCTCCTATTCATCCACGAGATGCCACATCAGATAGTATTACTTGGTCAATAGAATTCACAATGTACTAGCATCTCGGTGAGACACTAACAGTGTCTCGTTGATGCCACAAAGACTTCATATTGATGTCGCCAAGAGACTCTGTTATCACTAAGACGTTCTATCGAGGCTCATGAGATACACTGAGACACCAAGTAGTCACCCAAACCTATCGCATTTTCTAGGAGATCATAGCGAGTCACCAAAGGTATACTGTGACAAAAGTCATATCGAGCTCCAAAAGATACTCGGCAAGACATACCGATATCGCCAAGAGAACATACCGATCTCCATATGTTACCCCAAAGACTCCAACATAAAACAATGTTGGAAAGACATGTAGCTCTCGCTAAGACTTCTCACCGAGCTCTAAGACTTACCTCGAAAGCTTCATCTATCGCCAAGAGTTATATCGAAGAACCCACAAGATGTTCCTGTCGGTGAGACCTTCAACATTCGCTAAGATGTCTTCTCGGGACCAAGAGTTACCTTGATAGACATCGGCTATTGACAAGACATTCACCATTGCTAAGAGGTTTCTCTGATCTCTTTGAGTTACACTGAAGAACATTTGGATGTGTCCCTTGTTGGCAAGACATTCTTCATTCGCTGGGACTTCTCACCGAGCCACCATGTTACACTAAAGATCATGGTCACCAAGAGTCTCCCTGAAATATGATTGAATGGCCTGTTGGCCAGAGGTCTCCGGAGTGCTATGAGGTCATAACAAATACACTATGTCACAGCGATAGACTCCATAGTGTAACCTTTCGGCAAGACATTTGCAAGGTCACAGTGACCTGTACAAACCAGAATGAATCAAGCTGCTAGTCGGCCAAACAATGAAGATGTCACACCGACTTGGCTCTAATGGAGGTTTTAGCCTATATAGTTTGAGACACATATTTCCAACAATCTCTCACTTGATGAAGATCATACAAGAACCTTCAGAGCACATCATAACTTACTAAAAATCATGGGCACTAAGGCCCATTGAACTGGCACACCACCTGAACTTATCTGTGATCACTGGCTTCGTCAAAGAATCTGCAACATTTTCTAGAGTATCAACCTTTTCCAAACTGAGCTTTCCATCCTCCACCATATCTCATACAAAGTGGTACTAAACGTCTATATGTTTTTTCCTAGCATGGAAAGTAGGGTTCTTTGCTAGACAAATTGCACTTTGAATGTCACAGAAAATAGTTATTTCCCCTACATCAAAACCAATGTTAGAACACAAATGTTTCAACCATACAACTTCTTTACAAGCATGAGTAGCTACCATGTATTCAACCTCCATAGTGGACAAAGCAACTACAACTTGTCGCTTGCTCATCCAACTCACTGCACCACCATTCAACATGAAAATGTATCCACTGGTGGACCTCCTGCTGTCAATGTACCCTGCCCAATCAGAATCAACATAACCACAAATGCTAAGAGTCCTTTGTGATTCAACCGAATTCCCATGGTAACACAAAGAAAAATCTGAAGTTCCCTTCAAATGCCTAAATACTCTCTTCACAGCATCCCAATGCGTTCTTCCTGGATTAGCCATAAATTGACTAAGTACTCCCACTGCTTGGGAAACGTCTGGCCTTGTACAAACCATTGCATACATAAGAATTCCTACTGCACTAGCATAGGGTACACTAGTCATGTCCTCCATCTCAGTAGGAGATTTTGGATAGTCCTCAATAGATAGCTTCGTTCCATGCATGACTGGAACCACTAGCTATTTGCAATCATTCATACAAAATCTCTCAAGAATAGCCCTGACATACTTACTCTGACTGAGCCAAAGCTTTCTATTCTTCCTGTCCCTGGTTATCTCCATCCCCAGAATATACCTTGCTGCACCAAGATCCTTCATTTCAAACTTAGCAGACAACTGAGACTTAAGATCAGAAATCATTAGCTTGCTATTTCCTATGAACAACATATCATCAACATAGAGAGCAATAACAAGTACTTGATCACTTTCAGCTTTATAATATACAAAGTGATCATATTTTGATCTCACAAATCCCAAAGACAATACAAATGTATCAAATTTTTGGTACCACATTCTAGGTAACTACTTTAACCCATACAAAGACTTCTTTAATTTGCATACCAATTTTTCTTTACCTTTTTCAACAAATAGTCTTACTCGGTCAACAGAATTCACAATGTATTGGAATCTTGGTGAGACACTAACAGTGTCTCACCAATGCCACATAGACTTCATATCGATGTTGCCAAGAGACTATTTTTTCTAAGATGTTCTATCAAGCCTCATGAGATACATCGAGACACCAAGCAGTCGCTCAGACCTATCACATTCGCCAAGAGATCATAGCGAGTCACCAAAGGTATACGAAAGACACAAGTCATATTGAGCTCCAAAAGATAGGCAACAAGACATACCGATATCACCAAGAGAACATACAGATCTCCATACGTTACCCCGAAGACTCCAACATAAAACAATGTCGATGAGACATGTAGCTCTCACTAAGACTTCTCACCGAGCTCTATGACTTACCCCGAAATATTCATCTGTCACCAAGAGTTATACCGAAGATCTCACAAGATGTTCCTATTGGTGAGACCTTCAACATTCGCTAAGACGTCTTCCCGGGACCAAGAGTTACCTCAATAGCCATCGGCTATCAGCAAGACATTCACCATCACTAAGAGGTTTCTCCAACCACTTTGAGTTACACTAAAGAATATTTGGATGTGTCCCCTGTCGGCAAGACTTTCTCCATTCACTGGGACTTCTCATTGAGCCGCTGTGTTACACCAAAGATCATGGTCGCCAAGAGTCTCCCTGAAATACGATTGAATGGCCTGTTGACCATAGGTCTCTCTAGCACTATGAGGTCATAACGAATACACTATGTCATAGCGATAGACTCCATAGTGCAACCTTTCAACAAGACATTTGCAAGGTCACAGCGACTTGTACAAACTAGAATGGATCAAGCTGCTAGTCGGCGAGACAATGAAGATGTCACACTGACTTTGCTCTAATGGAGGTTTCAGCCTGTATAGTTTGAGGCACATATTTCCAACATTCCACATCGCGTTGGATAGTCTAGGATTGATATTCTTGGTCTTTGATAGTGTATGATTGTGTATCTTTGTCATTATTGCATACATAAGTTTCTTGAATATCTAATTTAGTGTGAGTTTGACATGGGGTCATACTCTCAATAAAGTGGGGGCAAAACGTATTAATGGAAAAAGTATCCCTTTCTTAATTTGGGAATAATTAATATTAAAATAAGCTTAATGTTTCCTTGGTTTAGTGTTGTAATGTGTTTTACACATTCACATTAAGCTTAGGGCCTTTAAAAACTAAATTGACTTAATTGTGCCTTATTTAGGGTGTTGTAAGGTGTATATTTGCACTTTCATACTAATCTAGAGCTTTATTAATTAATTTAGGTTAATTTTCCTTAATTATCCCCTTTAATTCAAATCCAATCCTAATTAATTACAAATTCCAATGGATAAAATTCATAAATTCCATTACACAACACTTAATTTTAGAAGGTTTGTGTCCTAGGTAGTGTGATGCCTTGCATAACCACCCCAGTTTGATTTGGATCAAAGTGGGTCCCCCTTTCTTTTCCTTTCTTTGCCTTTGGTTTTTGCTTTTTCTCTTGAGGTTTGTTTCTACCTCAGTTGGAATTCGACTTTTCTCCTGATTTTGGGATTTTCCATTCCATTTGGATTTTCTCGGATCAGACTCAAACTTCGACTGAGCGTTATTGTTCAGGGATTTTTGGTCTTCACGGATTTCTACCTAGTCTAAATTTTTGTGGATGTCCTTCTCTTCCAGATTTTCCCGAAATCTGTTGTTCCTTCTTTGTTTCGGATTAGCCAGAATGTCTTCTTTTTCGCGGTTTTCCTCCTAGTCCAGATTTTCGTGGATTTCCTCCCTGTCCGAATTTTTGCAATTTTCTATCTCTTCCAGATTTTCCCAAAATCCATTGTTCCTTGTTTGTTATGGATTTTTTAGAATGTCTTCTCCTTCGCGGAAATCTGTCCCATGCGGATTTCCCCAGAATCTGAAGAAATGTTAAGAAGTTTGGAATAGCAGGACTAGTTAATAAATGATGATGCATTTTATGAATGATTGATGCTATTTTGGGATCTCACATGTTGTTCCTTGGTTGATAATGATCTGATTAAGTTTCTAATGGGTGTTTTCATGCTTTTTTTGCTGGAATCCGCTTGACTCAAAATTCTTCAAAATTCCTCCCTGACTTGGATTCCGTAGGTCGGCCTGAAACCCGAACTGTTGTATGATCATTTTTTTTGAGAATTTAACTGCACCGTACTAACATGGGATTCATTTCAATGATGATTTTTGATTATTTAACTTCTATCTATATGATATTTACTGTGGTTTTCTTTGTTGAGTGCATGACTAAATCATGCCAGGATGATATTTGCCAAGGGAGCTCAGTTGAAGGGCATTCTTCTGTCCAGTTGGTCATGAAAATCAGCTAAGGTAAAATCGGAAAGACTTTTCTAGACTCTTACTGACTGGTGGTTCAACTCTGACTATTTGAAATCCCAAGGAATTAAAATACTCCCCATTGTGCATCTTATTAGCATAAGATTATCACGGTCTCCTTGACTCATGGTTCGTTTGGTTCAAATCTGTGTTTAGGTTGCCTATCGGCAAGACCCCAGAGATGTCACAGTGATCAAGAATCATATGCAGGATCTGTCGGCAAGACAGGGATCATCATCCTGGTGACATGAATTTCCTATCGGCATGAGGGTTTTCCTCTAGAGAGAAGTCTTAGCGAGATCTTTGGGTCTCATCGACAAGCGGTAAAAGGCATACACTATTGGTGCAATGTTCTCTCTTCACCGAGATGTCTCGGCGAGTCCCTAAAGTCTCACAAACTACCACCACCAGCAGACACTTTGACGGGAGTCATCTTCATCGGTGTATGGTCTTGGTGAAGTCTCCATGTCTCGCCAACCGCTATCAAGAGGATTCCTATATTGGCATAAGGTGTTATCCCCACCAAGATGTTTCAGTGAGTTCACGAAGTCTCACCGACTAAGCAAAGGGAGTAGCCAGGAGTCTCACCGACAGGGAGGGTCTGCGTATCAGGAAAGTAGGATAGCATCGCTAGGAAGTCTCGGTGAACAAAGTAGGTCTCGGTGCCACAAGTGGAGCTCGCCAAGAGGTATGAAGTCGCCAGAAGCTCTTGCCAAATGGAGGATGTCTCACTGAAGAATGAAGGCTATCGACATAGCAGTTGGAGCTCACTAGGAGGTCTCAGCGAAAAAGGAATGTCACATCAACATAGCGCTAGGGGACTCCATTGGTGGTCTTCGGCAAGAAAACTGGTATGTCATAGCGACAACAGGATGAACTAGTGAGGGCTTTCGCCAAGACATGAGGTATCTATGGGACGTCTCCTCGACAAAGGGATATTACGGTGAAGTGCACGCAACACAAGAGAACATTTTAGTATGACTACTGTAAGGTCTGGCCGAGAGGAAAAGGATCTCACAGAGAGGAAAGAATTTTCCATGTGGTCTCAGCAACAAGTGATGGTCTCGCTAATGGGATGTCCCTTTAGGGAGAGGAAAGGTATGCACCAGAAGGTCTGGCCGACATTCAGGAGTCTCACCGATAACAAGAATGGGCTTGGTAAGAGAAAAGAAATTTGGGGTAATGTCTCCCTGACTCTGATAAGTCCAAAACAGAAAGGAAGCCAAGGAGAGGAAGAAGTTGTGACTCAAAGGGACACCTGTGGCGACCACTGACAGAGGAAAATAAATATTAATGTAGATATTCTAGAGCATTCAAGGTGACTCCACGAGGGATTTCAAAGGTGGACACGAAGATGCTAGAGTTAATGTTGTAGTTTTCAAAAGATCTAAAAAGACTTCTCCTACGAGTAGGAATCCTTCATCAGCATGGACAACAAGGATTCACATTGAACGCAGTTTTGAATTTCCTCAGAAAGATTTGAGAGCCGACTCTCTTGGATGCAGATATTTTGTAAACCCCAGTGCATGGTACATCACATTCCTGTTGGAACATTTTGTATAAATGACATGCTTGCCTCTTTGTAAAGGTTATACAGTAAGCGATTAGAACTTCTAGATTTAGATAACTTTTAGACTAAGAACCATTTAGTGTTAGAACTGTTAGGAGTTGGTCAGTTAGCAGAAGGAGATAGAATTGCATCTTGATTCTCAGTAATGAGAGCTTCTTTGTCTCCTTGGTTAGCAGTAAGATTTTAGTATAGACTGTAATGTATTTTCTAAGTTCTCTTAGTGTAGTTGGAAACAATTTGGAGCCTTAGATTCTCTTTACATTGGTGATTGTGCCAGCTTTGTAAATATTGTTTATCTATTTTAATAATAGTAGAAGCAATCATAGTTTAATCTACTTCATGTTGTGTTCCTGAATGATATTTGTCTTAAATTGATCATTTGATTTGTGAAGTCTTCAAGGAATGAAATATTATTTTGTGTTTTATTTAAATGGTAATTAAAAATCTATTATGTGAATTAGCACTGTGAATGAAGGAGGATGTGTGTTAATCACGAGTTTACTTTGTTCTACAATTTTGGTTTACAAATTTCTTGAAGTTAACAAGTCTGGTTAAGGTTGGATGAACTATCGTTCTTTTCTGTTTCAAAACCCTAATCTATATTTTGTTATTTCTTTAAAACCCCAGTTAAAGTAGTTTTCATTTCATGCTTGATCTTAGAACAATCCAGAAGCTCAACACCAGCAGGCCCCTTGAATATTATTGTTGTATTGACCACTGAGTAACATCAACACAGTTGAGACCCAACTACAAAGACTTTGGGAGCTAAGGCATCCATGTGTTTCCTTTCTCTTTCAGGAGAAGCAAAATAGTAATATTTTGTTTGCATTGTTGTGGTGCCAAAATCGCCATCAACAGGAACTGGTGCTAGAAGGAGGGCATAGAAAGGAAAACTAGATAAAGCTTGGTCTTTCTCATTAGAGGATCCCCATAGATTTCTTCGATCAGCTGAAAATCCATCACCATTGGTAGAACTCAAGACCCCAACCGGACACAAGAATCATAAGATTGGGGAAACCATCATACTACCTTTATCAGCTCCACTCACTCCACTAGGATTTTCACCAATACCCTAGTGGGTACCTATCAATCCACCATCATCTCCATCTCAATTGTCATCACAACTAGTTCAACCCATAGAACAATTGGCTCAACCACCACTTCCACCAATGGCATTCTTTCAAAATAATCCCTCTCCATTGGGGACTATTCCTGGAGGTTTTCATGACTTGCCTAAGAACCCTGAGAAATTATGCCCCAAGTATATTCATGGTGAATGAAAGAGTGCTGAAGAGCACATACAAGCTTTCAAGGATGCTTTTACCAGAGCTTAGATAGCTCACCATGATGTGGTCTGTAGGTTATTTCCTTATTCCTTAGGGGACATGTCATACAATTGGTACCTTAATCTTCCTCAAGGTTTCATTCTGACCTAGACACATTTAGAAAATTCCTTTATCAACTAGTTTAGAGTTTATGTGGACCCAATTCTTTTATATCATCAATTTGCTACCATCAGGAAGGAACTAGGTGAATCCTTGCATTTATTTAATACCAGATTCTAGTGAATGTATAGGAGATTACAAGATCCCTATCTAGTTACTGAGAACAATGTTATCCAGGCATACTTTAGGGTTATATACCCTTTGCTAGGTTTGTTCCTACAAAGAACTTACCAACCGGTTGATATTGATTCTCTATCCAAAGTTTACCATCTAGCTATCAAGCTGCAACAACAAACCATTTTTCAACAAGGAGGCCTAGGAGGAGGTTTCCCTTCAATAGGATATCAAATGCCTAGCACAACTCCTCTATTTAATACTGTCCTAGGAATGTATCCTTCCCACTATGGACCCATGTCTGAATTACAAACCCAACCACCTGTCGCATTCTTTGCTACTGGAACTCCTGATCTCTTTCAACAATCATAGCTTCCTCAAAGCTCCCATGGTCATCAAAACCAAATTGGAACACCAAATCATGGTGGTCAGACACCTACTGCTAAGAATGTGGAAAGTGAGAAGATAGCCTAGCTTACAAATGAGGTAGAAACCTTGAAGAAAACATTGTCCCAAGTCACCAATGACATGGCTCAACTTCAGTTGAACCCTTCCCAAAACCAAGGTAATTATCCCAATCAAAATAGCAACAACTAGGGTACTTATCAGAATAACAACAACTACAACCAAAGATGTTATCAAATCCAAAACAGAGGGTACAACCAGAGAACAAATAACAACATGCAATGGAATATAGGACCTAATAATGGTGGAGTTCCTCATAATTATCAAGTTAATCAGGAGAGGTCACATACTGCAAATGTGGCTGACCTAAATTTCATGACTAACTAGTGTAGGCTGCATGATACGGTGACTCATTCTGAGGTAAATTTCCCTCAAATGGAGAAAGTTGTTAAGATGGCACACGAATATGCTCACACGTTCTAGGGGAATTCAAACAAAGGAGGTGACTCAATGGATACTGCAATGACTTATGAGCTCTTTGAGGAGGAGCCTTCATTCCCAAGACAAGAAGAAAATGAACCAAAGGAGGATTCATATGATGCCCGGGCTTTTCAAATGAAAGGAGAGCACTTTATGAGAAATCAAGGTAAGGGTCCATTCACTACCTCAACGCCTCCTAATCACATGGTGCCTCAAAATCAAAATGCTAATAATAATCCTCCTCCACCAAAAGGCTTGCCTGGCCTCCATAACAAGGGTAATTCATTTGGTGTTCCAAAGGTGCTGCCAGTTCCAATCCAAAATTTGATATTGTTTCTAAGATGTAGAAACAAAAAACTTCTTTGTCATATTTTGACATTTTAAAGTGGTGCCCTGCTCAAAGGGAGATAGAGTTGAAAGCTCTAGAACAAGCTGATAAGTCAAAAGGAAAGAGCAAGGTAGTACCTACTAGGGACGTGAATGCAGCCTTATACAAAAACAAGGTAGGTACTCCACCTTTCTTTTTAAGTTTAAGGATTTATGGCAAGAATGTACATAACTATTTATTGGATTCAGGGGCTTCGGGAAATGTCATGTCGTTTTCCATATGCAAGAAGTTAGGATTAAACCCCATTCAAACCAATAAGAAGGTCATTCAACTTGAAAAAATAGAGGTTAATGTGGTAGGGGAATTAAGAAACATACACGTTCAAGTAGGATCAGATCCTAGGATCCTAACCAACATAGATATTCAAGTGGCAGATATTCTTGAGACCTATGGTATGCTGCTAAGCTAGGATTTGATGAAAAATTTAGGGGGATATCTTGCCCTTGACTTTTCACATATGTGGCTATCATGGAAATGGATTCCTAATCAGATTAGGATTGAAAGTGAGCCTCGCCTCAAGCATATCATCACTGAGTATGATTGTCTTAATGAGGTGGCTTACTTTGAGACTAAGATGGGGGTTTATAAACAAGAAGAAATCCTAACCTTCTCGGTTCTCAATGCTAAAGACATGTCAAAACAAAAAAACCTTGACCCCACCATTGATGAAAATCAACATGCCTTGGTTAGAAAGCTGTAACAAGACCAACTAGTCTTAGGGGCAGATATAGATCTGCAAAGTCTCCTGCTCCCTAACTGGTGCAGGGAACATTATCAAAGTCATTCAGAATTAACTTGTCAACCTTGCAGGGGCATTTTTAATCATGTTTCCCAAGCTGAGGAAGATGGCACCAGTTGCCCTGAGACCATTGCAGACTGCTTCTCATTTGAGGCCAAGGAAGCAACCATGTTAACCAGGGATACAACACTTTCAAATGAAATCCCTTCTCAGATCAAACCTACTCTAGACACATGCCCAAATCAATATACTGATGAGGAGTAGCCCCAAGGTTTGTTTAACACCCCTTCACCTAAAAATGTACCAAAGCCTAAAAGGTTAACCAAAGACACTAGTGACTGTTAGAAGGATAGCCGCAGGTCAGATGACATAACTAAGCAAGAATTGAGGAGTGTATCTAGGCAGCTTATAGAGCCTCCTTTTCCTATACTTGATGCAAAATATCAAGTAACCCCACCCTTGGCTCATTCTATCCAACTGCCCACAATGACCCCAAAAGGACCAACCCCAGCACATGATCGGCTATGGACCCCTACATTTGATGGATCCAAATCTAAGACAGGCAGTGGTGTTGGAATTGTACTAACTAGCCCTCAAGGGAAAACCTTCTTTGCTTCTTACAGGTTGCAATTTGGATGCACAAACAATGTGGCTGAATATGAAGCCCTAGCTCGAGGGCTAATGTTTGCGCACAAGGTCACTGCCTTGATGGTCAAGGGAGATTCAAAAATTGTTATTAGGTAAGTGCACAGCCAATACACATGTCACAACAGAAGGCTGGAAGCTTACAGAAATTGAGTATGGAACCTGATTGAGGACTTTGATGCTTTTGGGATTAGCTTAATCGCTAGAGAAGAAAATCAGGTAGCTGTTTTAATAGTTGTTGGTGCAAGCACCTTGGAACCTATGCAAGGCTCCAAATTCAAAAGATTCTCAGTGGAACTAATGTCTACCCCAACTGTTCCTAACAATATCAAGAATTTCCAAGTCTTTGATGATGATCGACATATTATGGCCTTCTTAGCAAGCTCAGATGTTTTTGAGGGGAAAATTATTGATGATTCCAACAGGGATCAAGGAGATTGGAACCTTGGAGATTGTGATATAGAAGGGGTCCTTAATCTGAAAACTAATAACATTCCCAAGGGAATGGTTGCTCTAGAAAGAATTTTTGACATAGATCCAAGGGCTCGAGAGAAAATATTAGCTGAAGAGAAGGGAGGCAAATATGAAATAGTTAACTTGGTCGATGTTGGCCCTAAAAGAATGTATACATAGGGAAGGCTTTCCCTGAAGCAATTAGAGAAGACATACTAAGGGCGCTTAAAAAGGATATTGCTGCAATTTCCTGGGGGTATGAAGACCTCCAGACATTTGATACTTTTGTTATGACTCACACTATCCCCTTGAAACCTGAGGCTAAACCTTTCTAACAGAAACAACGTCCTATCAACACCCTGATTGAGCCATTGATCTATATAGAAGTATAGAAATCGTTGTCTGCAAGGATAATCTTTCATGTGCACCATTCTACATGGGTAGCCAACTTAGTTCCAGTTCGTAAGAAGAATGGGGAGATCAGACTATGCGTGGACTTTAGAAACCTGAATAGAGCCTCATAAAAGGATAACTACCCACTTCCCTCACTGGATGAGGTCTTGCAAACTGTCAATGGAGCCCAGATGATGTCATTCTTGGACGGTTACTCTAGATACAATCAGGTAATGGTCGAATTTGAAGATGAAGAAAATGACTTTCACTACAAAGTTGGGGACATTTGCATACAAAAGAATGCCATTCAGTCTTGTTGTGCAGTTTTTGCACACATGCCCTACTTGGAGTAGGGACCCTCTTTTCGAATGTCGTTTGACCTTTGGTTTCATTGGATCTATCTTTTGAGGTCTTGATATGTTGGTCTTGCTAACTTTGACCTTACCTTGAGGTTTGAATTGGTTAAAATTGAGTTTTAAGAAAAATCCGGATTTTCACCTAACTCTGGGATTTTTCGGCTCCGACGGATTTCCCCGGACCCTGGTTCTTTGTCTGTTTCTGGCTGGATTTTCTGAAATCCAGGTTTTTTCCCGATTTCGGGATTTCCCGGTTTGGGCAGATTTTCTCGGACTTTGCCAAAATCCCGAACTTCGTTATACTCCCGGCTTCTGACTTTGTATGAAATTTGTGTCCATCCGGATTTCCGCGTATCTTGAGATTCTCCAAAATTTCATTTTTGGCTCGGGTTTCCGGATTTGTTAGATGCGTCTTGTCATTCATTAATGACCAAGGTACCTTGCTCAGACGAGTATATGGGTGGATTTGAAACCTTTTAGGAGCCATTTCGATTTCATCTATTCACTTGCTAATTGCTCTAGCGATTAAAAGTTTCATTTGAGCTTTGAAGATTGATCCCAAACAGCTTGCGTGTGGATTGTTGGGTGTCGGTGTCTAGGTTTGTGTTGCCTGGGCATGTTTGTTTTGCAGTTGTTTCTTCAAGTTCGAGTTTCGTTTGGGATATTCCATGGTAAGTTGTTGGGGACCCTTCCATTTTTTCATGTAATGATTGAGTTTCTCTTTTCAAGTTGATTGGTAGTTGTCTCAGGTCGGCCCTTGTTTGATCATGATTTTATATCTAGTTAGGGTTGGATTTAAATCCACAACAAAGCTTTGTTGACCATGCTCGTGTTCATCTATTCACTTGTGAGGGTGTGGGTATGAACCCGTCTGAATAGGACTTTGCCCCTAAGTGCACTATTTGTTCTATTTTGTAAAACTTAGGGTTTCGGTTCAGTTGCCCGAATTTGCCAAGGTTCAGTAGGGTGATCATAATTTCATGGTTCTTGTTCGGCCCAGCCTGCTCTTACCTTAGGAAGTCCCTGTGCGCATTGATGGATCACCCCAATGGTGGTTTCCCTTGAAATTTTAAAGCTAGTCCGAACTCTCATGGCGAGGGTCTGGTTATCAAAATTAGGGCATCGACGTTCTGCTATGGGAATTCATCATTTGGGGGCATAAGAAACTTGAAAATCATTTGCACTATGAAATTTTGTTGATTAGCATCGATTTTGAGACCATTAGAATCCAGGTAGAAAGGTTTGCATGATCATTTGGTCGCTAGTTCGTGTGTCGTCGTTCGTCGGGTTTCTGAGGTCCTTGCGGAATTCCTCGGCATTCAGATTTTCTCAGTTTCGGCTGATTCTACGAGGTATAGCGATTTACGAAGTTCTTTGAACCGTCCGCGAAAATCCATTTCACTCAGATTTTTCCAGTTTTCTTGTCTATTTTATTTCTTTCAATTTTTTGAAGATAGGATTAATGGAGTGATAGCTAAATGAATATTTCTTGTTGCTAATGAACAAATTTCATGATAATCTACTGTTCTTTTGGCTAAACTAACGATTTATGTGACTAATGATGTTTTGGCAGCAAGAATCTGTCTCGGTCGGATTTCTTCAAAATTCTACCCCAACTGGATTTTCTCGGTTAACGTGTTTTTCCTGGACTGCTTTATTATTCCGAACTTTCAAGGACTGGCATTTTGTGAAGGATTTTAACCGCTTTATATGATTCATGCTAAAATTTTGGTTGGAATATATGCATGATAATTGAATAATAATGTTGTCCTTTGTGAATGTAGGCCGAATCAAGCAAGGCTACAGCCGGGAAATCAAAGGGTGATACGGAGGGGTCTTCCATCTCAGAGGCAGAAAGGCTAAGGTTGAACACTAGGAGCCAACTTCCTGAGAGCAAGACATCTTCCATGTGGTCCGAGGTGTTCGACACCAATGTGGGGGCCTGAAGATATGAGGAGTTCAAGTAGAGGACAACTAAGAAGAATCTGTTAGTGCTAAGGAATGGCATGATGAAGTCCGGTCTGGTGCATGTGGCAGGATTTCCTCCTACAATCCAGTGCTATGAGTTGATACTTGAGTGTGCCCGGCATTATGACTTTGACTCACAAAGAGTTATCAGTACTGAGGGAAGAGTCTTAGCCAACTTCAGTCCTATCTCCATTGCCCAGGCTTTCAACATGCCTGATCTGCCCTCAGTGTGTGCTCTAAACATGGATTTGGCCAGGACATACTATGAGAATGAGCCCGGCATTATGACTTTGACTCACAAAGAGTTATCAGTACTGAGGGAAGAGTCTTAGCCAACTTCAGTCCTATCTCCATTGCCCAGGATTTTGACATGCCTGATCTGTCCTCAATGTGTGCTCTAAACATGGATTTGGCCAGGACATACTATGAGAATGAGCCTGTTAAATCTCAACAAATGATTAATGCTTGGTTGGAAAAACCAAAGTCACATCACTCTAAACTGCCCAAGCAGCTACATAGAGTCAAATTCAGGTCAGATATCTATGATGTAATAACATTTCTGAGGAGAGTAGTAGGATTGAAGACTGCTGGAGTGTTGGAGAACTGGATGGTTCATGTGATTAGCAAAATTGAACAAGGAACCAACTACCACTGGGCCGGGCTTATTAGCTCTGAGATTGATAAGCAGTTAAGGAACGTCCTAGAAACCAAAAGGTTCACCATGTCCTCTTATGTCATGTATGTGCTATCCATATTCTACCCATATAGGGGTTTGAATCCACGAGGGACATTGGGATAGGACATAATCTATGAGATCTATCCAGAGTTACACCTAGGACACAAAGACTATCATAGGGCTAATGATGCATTCACTACGCATATCACCAGGATGCTCCAGAATGCTGAGCATGTGAGACTGTCGGATAGAGCCAAAGGATTGATAAAGAATTATGGGGCCTGGTTTATTTAGTTTCCCACCTTCACCTACAACAGGATTGATGGATGTCTGATTGCTCCATACAAGTTGCCTTGGTATCCTACTGATCACATTGCGCTATCGGAGATTGTCAGAAAGATCTGTGAGTTTGATACTATTGTCAAGAAGGAGAAGCATAAAACAGGTTTTGGTGGGGATTTCCCTCTCAAAATTGATGTAGCAGAAGTGTGCCCTTCCATCCAATCAGCACACACTACAGGAGATGAATTGGCAGCATATGGTTTTTCCTTCCACTCTAAAAGGATGAACTTTGATATTACAGGAGAGGCACAGAAGAAAGCCACTAGGGAGTACCGACATAAAGATGACCTAGAAGACTATTGGGCTAACATTAAGGATGACCTTGAAGCAAGAAAGAAGAGGTATTCTAGGCTCCCTGTGGAGGCAATCAGACAATACTATGTCAAGTTGATCTCGGACCAACTAGAGGATGATGGAAACCTGGTGCAGGACCATGCCTATGAAGCTGTGAAGGACAGGTCAATCGGAGAAATCAACTAGAATGAGGATGAGATTACAGAGTTGGAAGACCTGATAGCTCCCATTATGAAATTCACCTTTTCCTGGTTAAATCATAAAATTTGGGAGTTGGAGAACGAGAAGGTAACTTGTACCTTTATTTTGATGGGGGACCTCAATCCTATGTCGACTTCAAAGGAATCTGGGGAAGATGACCCCAAAGGGAAAACTACAAAGAGCTCTCCTTTCAAGATAAAAATTAGAGGCCCCAAGGAAAGTGAGCCAGAGCCAAAGAGGAAGCCAAAAGGAAAGAGAAGTCAAACTTTGAAGATTGGAAAATCCTCTAATGAGGAAGACTTGAAAAAAGCAGAGGAAGATGCTCCTCCACCACCGAAGAAGACAAGAACAACCAGGACTTCAAAGAAGAAGGGTCAGGACACCTCAAAGGATGAGCCTCCTATCGTTGATGTAGAGAGTTCAGGAGGAGAAAAGACAAAGGTTTACATGAGAAGATCAAGAACTCCATCCCCTAAGGAGCCAATGCAAAAGAAGGACCTTTCTCTGGAGATGACAATTGTAGAGCCATCTAGGGCTGCTTCTCCTCCACCCAGCGCACCTGAGCTGGAAATTCCTGAGGAGCATGAAACTAGCAGAGAAGCAGAGCAATTCCAGGAAGGGGCACTCTTTGATGAGGCTGCTGAGCTCGAAGTTGAAGAAGAAGAAAGGCATACTTCTCCTCTTGTAATGTATGAAGATTCTCTGAAAAGTGACAGAGGCCACGGATCACCCGAGCAGAAAGAAGACATCCCTGATAAAACCCCATCACCGATGTAAGAGGTGGATCTTGAGGAAGATAATCAAGGTGAGCAGCTCCCTGAAGGGGAGGAGGATTAAATAACCGAAAAGAAAGAGGAGAAAATAATAGAACCGCAAGAAGAAACAAGAACTGAGGAAATCTGGGTAGAGCCTACAGCCCCAGATTGGCTTGAAAAGGAGATTACAAGGAAGAAGCAGGTGGTAGTTGAAGACACTCTCTTGGATTGGGATGAAATGCTGTCTAAAATTGGCAAAGGGAAGAAAAGGAAGGCAGCCAAGGTAGTTTCAAAGGTGGAGAGAGATGAAGCAAACAACAGGGTCATCCACATTGCCACCCCTGCCACGGACAAAACTAGGGAAGAAGTCACTGGCCAGGATTACAATGTACAAACTATTAACCTTGGACTAGCATCCATGGAGCAGGACATAGAGGAATATGAAGGGTCCAGTGCTGTGATCATTTGGAGATTGAGAATGGAGACCCAGACCAAGCATGAGTTGAAGAAAGAAAATGAAAGACTTAGGAAATTCTTGGAGGAAGTGATGAAACCCCTGCAGTCTCTCCATCCTTCCTCTGTCACTCTTGGCTTTCTGCCCAAGGAAACCATCTCTAAGATTGAAAAAATGAAAACCTCTGCTCAAACTACCACAAATTGGCTAAAGGATGTGCAAATGAAAGGGGACAGTGCAATCAAGGATATCTTGTCAATTGGGAAGGATGCAGTCGGAGCCAGGGAATTATTGGAGCAGGTGTTATCTCAAGATAAGGAAGATATTGACCTCTTACTGTAGAAATCCAAGGTCATCATGGGGCATGGTAAAGAGCAACTAGCTGTGGATGGGATTCTTCCCTCTTCCAGACTTAATGAGCCATGGGAATGGTTTGAACCTCTGCAAATTCGGTAGAAGGCCATGAAGAAGATCCAGAAAAGAAAGAAAGCAATTGATGGTGATCTTACTGGGGTATATGAGGGGTGCATTGCATTTTTTGAGGTAATGACTGGTAGGAGGAAGATTGCTCTGAAATACCTAAGTCTAGAGTAGCTCAAGGAATGGTGGCATGAGGTTTGTGTCCCAGATGCAAAAGGTGTTATAACTGCCCACCAGTTAGATGATGCAGCTACATACCTGGCAGTAATGGATAAATACCAAGCCAATAGAGAGGATTGGGATAAGACTGTTAAATAGTCAAAAGAGGAAATTGATTCCATTCATTGTCGGCTTAGGATCTTGCCTTTGCCACCTGTCACCGAATTGGACTGGTTATTTTTGGGAGTTCAGGATCAGAACAAGGATAAGGGAAGTGGCAGTTAATGCCTATTTTGATATTTGTGCTTCCCTATTATCATAGGGCATGCATTGGACCGAATTGCATTGGGGATTGTGCTTGGGACGACCTTGATGATATATGGCATTTAATGTGTGTCTTATTTTGATTTCCTGAGGCCAACCTATTTTGGCGGTTGTTCTTATTTTATAAAAATGTTTGGCTGGGCCGACATATCTTGGGATTTGCTATAAAAGGGCATTCATGCCTTATTGTAAGGGGTTAGCTAGGAAGTAATAGAGATAAGTAAGAGCAGAGAAGAGCTCGAGTATTTTGTAGTAGGAATAGAATTCAATTTCTTGAAGCAAATACTGTATCAGAACAGTTGAATTGTTGCAGCATTTTGGTGATCTAATACAATAGAAGGCATTGTGGTTTTCCTAGTGAAATCTCTTGTGTTATTTTATCTTGCATGGTTCTTATTGTTCTATCCTTCAAATTGCTTGAAGATTTAGGATTTAGTGTTCATAAATAAGTTAATTTTAGTTTGGTGAATGATGTTTATGATTTCATATTTGGAATGTTTGTAGTAATCTCTGGTCTATACTCCCAATAACTATCTGATTGTAGTAGGCTGGTGAAGTCAACCTGGACCATACATTAAAATGTGCTTAAGTTCGGTTGTGGATGAATGTTTATGATTTAAAAATTTGTATACCTTAGAAGATTGCACCGTTCTTGTTAGATTACATTGTGGGTTAAGCAAGAATCGGTTATTTGAGATTGGTCCATTCCGGATATTGTCATTTGCATCACTCATTCTGGGAATAGTTTAGATTTCATCACATTCTTATACCCTTATCTTTTTCTATTTCTTTATTAGCTGGTTAGATTTAGAATTTGAGATCATCATATTGCAAAATCTGATAAATTGAAAGATACAGTTTGCTTGTAGTAAGGTCCCTTTGTGATTACCAGCATTTTCACATAATTATCTGAGTTGTTTATGCATTGTCATGACTTGATACCCGAGAGACCTTGGGGTGATTTTTAGTGATTTATTATTGAAAATAACCTTTCAAGAGAGATAGAATATTACATTTTGTCTGAGTTGTTGATGTGCAGAAAACACTATCAATAGATTGGCGCTAGAAGGAGGGCCTGAATGAGCACACTGGATCGTTTCTTGAACGCCATCTCTCCAGAGAGATATAGGAGAAATACCAGATCTACCATAGGAGAGGAGGATTTACAGGAATTACAGTTCCCCACTAGGTCAAGAAGGACTCAAGAAAGGGGAGAATCATCATCACCCATCCCTTCACCAGCATCATCCATATCTTCACATCCAGAGGTTGGGACCATACCCGTCCCTTAAGCAGTTCCCATTCAACAACCTCAGCCTATCGTTAACCAACCACAACCACCACCCCTGCTGTTGCCAATGGCTTTCTTAGCTAATAATCCATCCCCTTTGTCTTTCAATGCTTACAATGTAATGCCCAAAAACCCTGAACACTTTTGTTCAAAGTTCCATGTCAATGACCCAAACATGACTGCAGAAGAGCATATAAGGATTTTCCAAACCTGTCTCAAAGATAGAGGGATTGTTCATGAGGATGTTTCCTGTAGGTTGTTTCCTTATTCACTAGGAGAAGAGGCTTTTTATTGGTACAATCACCTCCCATCTGACTCAATTCTTAATTGGAATGATCTTGAAACTGCCTTTTTGTAGAAGTTCAGAATACCCATCAGTGTCAATGAATTGTATTTGCAATTCACTAGAGTCAAAAGAGAAGTTAATGAGCCAATATCCAGTTTCAATAATAGGTTTCATCGTGCCTACACCACACATCAAAATCCTTATGTTTTGGATGATAATACAGCCCTAGGAGTCTATTATAAAGCACTGGATAGCCTTACAACAACCTTCCTGAAGTGGAGACGCAACCCTCCAGCTAACCTAACTGATGCCTACACAGAAGCTATTAAACTAAGCACAGATTTGAGACAACATGTGACCGGACCGTTGCCTTCTTTAGGACCAGTTGCACATCCCCACTAGGTCCAGGTAGTAAATCAGGCACTTACTAATCATACTTCGATCTTGAATCCGGTACCTCAATTACCTTTGGTACCACATCCTAGTCATCCCATGAGTCAGGTCTCTCCTATGATGAATTTTTCTCAATAGCAGGTTAACCAGCCCATGTATCAGCCACAGTCAAATAGTTTCCCTACTTATCTGCAAAATTCTGAGGTATTACATCAGTCTATGGGATCTACTACAATGCATGTCCCTCCTCAGAGTAACCCAAGCCAGCTTCCTTATCGAGATCCAAATAGGGAGAAGATTGATGAAATGGCTGAACAGATAAAGAAGTTGAATCTGAGAGTGACCTACCTAAGGAATCAAAAAAACCAATTACAAGCCACTTAGAAGAATATACAATCCAATCAAAATAGGGAATTTCCACAAGGGCAGAATTTTGACAGAGGACAGCGTAATGAGAGAGGATTTTACAATGATAGAGGATACAATCAGGATAGGGGTTACAACAATGACAAAAGCTACAATAATGATACAAGACAAAATTTTGATAGAGGCCAGGGTAGTGGATCTGGATTTGATAAGAGGCAATCACAAGGACAAAGTAGAGCTTGAAATACGGGACCCAACAATGGAGGAGTCCCCACCCCATTGGATCAGCTAGCTAACCAAGTGGTTAATCAGTCTGCAAATCAGCCAGTCAGTCAGGATAAGCCTCCTAGTGGTGTATACTTGGCTGAAGCAGCCTTATCAGGATGGTGTAGGCTTCATAAGACAAGTCAGCATTCAGAATTGGAATGTCTAGAGTTCCAAACTGCTGCCTCTATTTTCTAATACGAGGTAGAGAATAATGTAAATGGGTAGGAGATTGTTCCCTTCAGTCCTTATGTCCCCTGTGTTGGTTTTGAATCATGCTCCCTTCCCAGCAAGTAAAGACAATATTCCAGAGGAGGAGTCTGATTCCCAGGAGGAGAAAATATATCAAATTTGTAATGGGGATGAAGTGGCTCAGTTATTCAATGAAGAAGCGATGAATGATAATGGCCCCCTTGATCAGGAAGAAAATTATGTTGAGGAAGTAAAAATGTTCCAGAGGCAAGGTCTGAGGGATCTGCCTCATAGGCGCCCACAGGCTGGAGGACCTTTCACCACTTCTATTCCTCCTAACAACTTCAGTACTCCCTCAGATCCTAATGCTAGCAATAATCTGTCATATCCACATGTTTCCAGACAATACCTTTCGAAGGAAAGACAGCCCCAGACTGACCCACAGAAAGATAAGATTGTTCAAGCAAGCAAAGACAAGGCGGATGAACCTCCCAAAGAAGCTTCCACTGATATGAATGAAGAACAAATGGCCTCATATGTTGCTGAGGAATTCAAGAAATTAAAGGTAAATCTTTCAGCATTTGAGTTATTAAGGTTCCCTCCCATTAGGCAGGCAATTTTAGGTACTTATGATTCACAGCCTATGTCTTTGGGTAAACCTTCTAATGAGCATAACAGTAAGACTGCCAATTCCTAGCCTGAAAAGACACAAAATCGGACTAACTTGCCCCCTGGAGATAAAGGAAAAGAAAAGGATAAGACTTAAGTGGCTCAAGTGGATACTCAGCCAACTTTTTTCCAAGGGAAGACAAAAACCCCACCTTTCTAATCTCTGTGTGCATATTTGGTAAGAATCTGCATAATTGTTTACTAGACTTTGGTGCCTCCACCAATGTGATGCCATTAGGAGTTTGTAGAGTTCTAGGAATTACACCTACTGACTCTCAGAAGAAGGTGACTCAGTTGGATAGAACTGAAGTGAACGTGGTGGGAGAGTTAAATATGATTCACATGTAGGTAGCTTCAAATCCCAGAATTCAACAAGTTATCAATATTCAGGTAGCTGATATCCCTGATGCATATGGTTTGATTCTAGGAAGAGATTTTACTAAGGCTTTGAATGGTTATGTGTCTACTGATTATTCTCACATGTGACTTCCCTGGAAATGAGTGCCCAATCATATTAGAATCGAGAGAGAGCCAAGGATGAAATACATGATTACAGAATATGAAAAGACTTCAACAGAAGTTTTGATATCAGAAGTTGGTATGGGAAGTTATATGTTGTCAACACAGTATGAGGAAATAGACTCAGAGGAAGTATTGATGCTACATACGATGCCTATTGATGATGAGACAGGATTTAGTCATGGTGCTGTTTTGACAGAACCAGTTAAGGAAGAAGAAGAACCTGAAGATAATCAGATCAGTCTATTAGATAGTTTTCAGGAATTCATCAAGCAATGTGTGGAAAATTAAATTCACTTAGGTAGAAAGATAAGCTTTGAAGAATTACTCTTACCCAATTGGTGTAGAGTTCATAATGCCTACCACTTAGAGTTGGAATGTTGTTTGTGCCAAACATCAGTGGAACACATATAGAAATGCATGAGTCCAACTCCGGTAGATAAAACAGATATACAAAATCTTCAAGAAGAATATCAAGGAAAGGAGTTCGTGTTGCCTGAAAAACCATCCAGCAATATTAATTCAAAAGATGTGATGAAGAAAACTACCACTGACGAATGTTGGACTCTCAGGTTTGATGGATCCAAGTCCAAGCATGGAGCTGGGGCGGGGTTCGAACTGATTAGTCCAAAAGGTAAGAATTTTTTTGCAGCCCATAGGCTTCAGTTTCACTGTACCAACAATGTAGCAGAGTATAAAGTGTTAATTTATGGACTTCTTATGGCACTTAAGAAAAAGGTTAAGATTTTGCAAGTCTTTGGTGATTCTGAGTTAGTAGTAAAACAAGTAAGAAAATAGTATTCATGCCATGATAGAAGAATGACTAATTATAAGCATAGAGTGTGGAACCTTATTGAAGGATTTGATTCCTTGATTATCCAATTGATACCGCAGCAAAAAAATCAAACTGCTGATTCCCTGGCTCAGGCAGCGAGCACTTTGCAGCCCTTATCTTTGTCAGGTTTGAAAAAATTCACTGTTGAATTGACTCCTGTGCCATCGGTTCCAGACAATGTTACTAACTTTCAGGTGTTCGAAGATGATAAACATATTCTGGATTTTATCACAAATACAAATGTCTTTGCTTCTCAAATCATTGATGAAACAGAACCTCAGGAAGTAGAACTGGATTTAGAAGGTGTGCTAAATTTGAAGTCTAACACTATTCCAAGGGGGATGGTACAGTTGGAACGAATTTTTGATATGGATAAGATCAAAGATCAAGAATAAGAGTCGAAGAAAGAATCGATTAGTGGATAGTGTGAAACATAATTTAGGAATTGAGGACAATATTAAGAATATTTTCATTGGCAAGGTATGCACTCTAGAGGAAAGACAAGGGATAATTGAAGCCCTACACAACTTTCCAGATATAGTAGCTTGGGGTTATGAGGACTTGAAGACTTATGATACATCAATCATAACTCATACTATACCCCTGAAGCCAGGTGCTAAGCCCTTTAGACAGAGACATAGACTTATTAATGCGTTATTAGAACCAGTCATATAGAAAGAAGTTTAGAAATTACTGTCTCCCAGAATCATCTTTCCTGTCAGACATTCAACATGGGTGGCTAACCTGGTTCTAGTAAGAAAAAAGAATGGAGAAATCAGACTCTGTGTTGATTTCAGGAATTTGAACAGATCTTCAGAAAAAGATAACTACCCAGTCCCCTCACTAGATGAAGTGCTTCAAGTGGTTAATGGATCCTAGATGATGTCATTTCTGGATGGTTATTCAGGGTACAATCAAGTGATGGTCCAGTATGAGGACAGGCACAAGACTTCCTTCACAACTAAATGGGGTACCTTTGCTTACAGGAGAATGCCATTTGGACTCATTAATACAGGGGCTACATTTCAAAGGGCCATGGATATTGCTTTTAAAGATATCATAGGAAAATGCATCATAATTTATATGGATGACCTAATTGTGTTTTCAAAGAACAAAGGGGATCACATCTCAGATTTGCACAAAGTTTTTCAAAGGTGCAGAGAATTTGGCATATCCTTGAATCCTAAAAAGTGTATTTTTGGAGTAACAAAAGGAAAGCTACTGGGACATGTCATATCAGAAAAGGGAATTGCTATAGATCTAGAGAAGGTGGAGGCCATCTTGAAGATTCAGCCACCTGCTAGCAAAAAGGAAATGAAGTCTTTCTTTGGTAGGATCAACTTCATCAGAAAGCTCATTACTGGATTTGCTGAAATAGTTAAGCCATTGAATGCAATGTTGAAACAAGATGCCAAGATTGAATGGACTACAGAAGCGAAGGAGGCATTTCCAAAGATCAAAAGAGCCATTGCTGATGCTCCAGTATTGGTAAGTCCGAACTACAACAAACCCTTTTATATCTATTCATTTGCTTCAGATCATTCATGTGCTGGAATGTTAACTCAAAAGTTTGATGATGGAAATAAGCATCCTATCGCTTTTATGAGTGCACCATTAAAAGATGCCGAGTTGAAATATCCAAGTGTGGAAAAGCAGGCATACGCCCTGGTCAGGGTAGTAAAGAAATTCAGGCATTATATCCTTAGAAATAAGGTGTATGCAATTGTCCCTGATTTTGCGGTTAAGTTATTCCTAATACAAAATGAATTAGGTGAGCGCAGAGCCAAATGGGTGACAATGCTACAAGAGTATGATATTGAGATCCAACCCATGAAGCTGGTAAGAGAGCAAGGACTCACTCAGACTATGGCAGAAATTGGTCCTGAACTAACTATTCAGAATTATAATATCGAAGAGGTTTTCCCAGATGGGTGGTATGATGACATAGTGTATTATCTGCTGAATCAGCGACTTCCAAGTCATCTCAATGCTATTCAGATGAGAGCTTTATGATTGAAGAGTGATGGTTTCATGTTGAAAGGAGTTGTTTTGTATAAGAAAAATTATGAAGGCATTTATTTGAGGTGTCTTGGGAAACAGGAAGCTGAAAGAGTGATGAATGAATTTCATGAGAAGTATGGCATTGGCCATGGTTCTGCAATTGTCACAGCGAATTAGATTTTGAGGGCCGGGTATTACTGGCCTACGCTGTTCAAGGATTTTCACCATCATGTACAGACTTGTCACACGTGCCAGACTTCAGCAATAAGAGAAAGGTGTGTAGCACTTCCACTCCAATCGGTCACTGAGGTAAGACCTTTTGCTCAATAAGGTATGGATTTCATAGGACCCATCAACCCACCATCTTCTACAGGACATAGGTACATTCTCACTATTACCGATTATTTTACAAGATGGACTGAAGCTTTTTCTTGTAGGTAATGTACAACTGATGTAGTGATTGATTTCCTAGAATCTGCTATTCTTAATCAATTTGGATGTCCTATTGCTGTTGTCTGTGATAATGGTCCTGCTTTCGCATCTTTAAAATTTTCAAATCGGGCTTTTGATTATGGCATTATTGTGAAGTTCTCGTCCAACTATCATCCTCAGGGTAACGGTTTAACAGAGTCCTCTAATAAGAACTTATTGACTGTCATTTGTAAGCTGTTAGAGAGGAACCCAAAAGACTGGCACACCCAGCTTCAGTTTTCCCTTTGGGCAGATCGTACAAGACTTAAGTCATCCATTGGAACATCTCCTTATCACTTAGTGTATGGTTTGGAGCCAGTATTCCCCATCCAACTCAAGATCCCAACTTTTGCAATTTATAAATCAGTTTTACGATGAAGGGGATAGAAGGGAGGCTAGGTTAACATAACTACTGCACCTTGAGGAAAAATGGGATAATGCTCTGAAAATTTTTGCCAAACATCAGGGGGTAGTCAAGAGATGGTTTGACAGGAGGGCTAGAGTCAAAGCCTTCAAGATTTCTGACCTTGTCCTGTACTGGGATAAACCTCATGATCAGAAAGGGAACCATGGGAAGTTTGATAAACTCTGGCTTGGCCCATATCAGATTGCTGAAATAATTGGAGATAATGCCTTCTATCTAAGGACTCTCACGGGAGAGGATATCCCACTGCTTGTCAATAGGCAGTATTTGAAACATTATTTCCAGTCCTAAGTTGTTCCAGCTCCTTGCTTTGTAAATAGTTAGTTTAGATTGCTTCGCTTGTTTGCTTTGGTTAGGGTAGGTTTCCCTTTTGGTTTGCTTGTTTGCTTTGATTAGAGTAGGTTTGTTTTGGTTTGTTTGTTTTCGTTTGCGTTCCTCTTGCTCTTGGTCTCTTCTCTTTTGAGATTTTTGGGTGCATCTATATGGCAAGGGTGACAAAGTAGGTCTAATGTTCTTAGTATTTCCCTTACAAACTCTAATCATCCTTCCAGGACACTATGGTATGAACTTTCTACCTAATGTCACTTATCCTTATGCTGAGGCAAAGGGTTTTCTAGTCAGTTTAACAGGAATATATTGGGGTCTTATACTTTTAATTCTTAATATACCTAAAGTTGCAGGAGGCCCTTAGGAGGTCTGAACAGGTGAAAAATCTTTTTCTGCTCTAGTGCCACTGTGGTTCTCAGCCCTGAGTGTGGACTTCACTGTTCACAGGTTGAATGAAATGAGTGAAAAGAAAAGAAATATCAAAAAAAAAATGAGAGAAAAAGGAGAAAATACTGAAAATCAACAGGTGTTAATTCAACTTATCAGGGGGATCTGAATATCTCTACTGGGGCTATGGATGCCTGGCTGGTAGTAGAGCTATGTTTAGGAGGATCATAGAGATAACCTCATTGGGGCTATGGATGCCTGACTGGCAGTGAGGCTCTATCTAGGTTACTTTTAGAATATGAATCTTTACGTAGCTTGTTCATACTAAGTTTGGTTCCTGGTGCAACTAAGGGTAGGTAATGAACGCATATGCACACACTGTGACCCTAGTATAGGAAACTTTAAATGACTGAGAGTTTCTTTGTTTAAACATGGAGGTGGTGGTCGAGTATTTGAGTTGAAACCATGAGTTCTGGGTTCTTGATTCCAGTTTGTCATCGAAATGCTTAGGAGCATTTTCCCAGCGGAGTTGCCATTTGTTGTGTAGTTTTTGCACACACGCCCTACTTGGAGTAGGGACCCTATTTTCGAATGTCTTTTGACCTTTGGTTTCATTGGATCTATCTTTTGAGGTCTTGATATGTTGGTCTTGCTAACTTTTACCTTGCCTTGAGGTTTGAATTGGTTAAAATTGAGTTTTAAGCAAAATCCAGATTTTCACCTAACTCCAGGATTTTCTGGCTCTGGCAGATTTCCCTGGACCCTAGTTCTTTGTCTATTTATGGCTGGATTTTTTGAAATCTAGGTTTTTTCTCGATTCCAGGATTTCCCGATTCAGGCAGATTTTCCCAGACTTTGCCAAAATCTTGAACTTCATTATATTCCCAGCTTCTGACTTTTCATGAAATTTGTGTCCATCCAGATTTCTGCATATCTTGAGATTCTCCAAAATTCTATTTTTGGCTCAGGTTTCCAGATTTGTCAGACGCGTCTTGTCATTCATTAATGACCAAGGTACCTTGCTCAGACGAGTATATGGGTGGATTTGAAACCTTTTAGGAGCCATTTTGATTTCATCTATTCACTTGTTGATTGCTCTGGCGATTAAGAGTTTCATTTGAGCTTTGAAGATTGATCCCAAGTAGCTTGCATGTGGATTGTTGGGTGTCAGTGTCTGGGTTTGTGTTGCCTGGGCATGTTCGTTTTGCAGTTATTTCTTCAAGTTCGAGTTTCGTTTGGGATATTCCATGGTAAGTTGTTGGGGACCCTTCCATTTGTTCATGTAATGATTGAGTTTCTCTTTTCAAGTTGATTGGTAGCTATCTCGGGTCGGCCCTTGTTTGACATGATTTTATATTGAGTTAGGGTTGGATTTAAATCCACACCAAAGCTTTGTTGACCGTTCTTGTGTTCATCTATTCACTTGTGAGGGTGTGGGTATGAACCCATCTGAATAGGACTTTGCCCCTAAGCACACTATTTGTTCTATTTTGTAAAACTTAGGGTTTCGGTTCACTAGGGTGATCATAATTTTGTGGTTCTTGTTCGGCCCAGCCTGCTCTTACCTTGGGAAGTCCTTGTGTGCATTGATGGATCGCCCCAATGGTGGTTTCCCTTGAAATTTTAAAGCTAGTCCAGACTCTCATGGCGAGGGTCTGGTTATCGAAATTAGGGCATCAACGTTCTACTATGGGATTCATCATTTGGGGGCATAGGAAACTTGAAAATTATTTGCACTCTGAAATTTTGTTGATTAGCATCGATTTTGAGACCATTAGAATCCAGGTAGAAAGGTTTGCATGATCATTTGGTCGCTAGTTCACGTGTCGTCATTTGTCGGGTTTTCGAGGTCCTCGCGGAATTCCTCCGCATTCGGATTTTCTTGGTTTCAGCTGATTCTGCGGGGTATAGCGATTTCCGGAGTTCTTCAAACCATCTGCAAAAATCCATTTCACTCGGATTTTTCTGGTTTTCCTGTTTGTTTTATTTCTTTTGATTTTTTGAAGATAAGATTAATGGAATGATAGCTCAATGCATATTTCTTGTTGCTAATGAACAAATTTCATGATAATCTAATGTTCTTTTGGCTAAACTAACGATTTATGTGACTAATGATGTTTTGGCAGCAAGAATCTGTCTGGGTCGGATTTCTCTGAAATTTTGCCCCGACTGAATTTTCCCGGTTAATGTGTTTTTCCTAGACTGCTTTATTATTCTGGACTTTCAAGGACTGGCATTTTTTGAAGGATTTTAACCACTTTATATGATTCATGCTAAAATTTTGGTTGGAATATATGCACGATAATTGAATACTAATGTTGTCCTTTGTGAATGTAGGTCAAATCAAGCAAGGCTGCAGCCGGGAAATCAAAGGGTGATACGGAGGGGTCTTCCATCTCAGAGGTAGAAAGGCTAAGGTTGGACACTAGGAGCCAACTTCCTAAGAGCAAGACATCTTTCGTGTGGTCCGAGGTGTCCGACACCAATGTGGGGGCCTGGAGATATGAGGAGTTCAAGTAGAGGACAGCTGAGAAGAATCTGTCAGTGCTAAGGAATGGCATGATGAAGTCCAGGCTGGTGCATATGGCAGGATTTTCTCCTGCAATCCAGTGCTATGAGCTGATACTTGAGTGTGCCCGACATTATGACTTTGACTCACAAAGAGTTATCAGTACTGAGGGAAGAGTCTTAGCTAACTTTAGTCCTATCTCCATTACCCAGGCTTTCGACATGCCTGATCTGCCCTCAGTGTGTGCTCTAAACATGGATTTGGCTAGGACATACTATGAGAATGAGCCTGTTAAATCTCAACAAATGATTAATGCTTGGTTGGAAAAACCAAAGTCACATCATTCTAAACTACCCAAGCAGCTACATAGAGTCAAATTCAGGTCAGATATCTATGATGTAATAACATTTCTGAGCAGAGTAGCAGGATTGAAGACTGCTGGAGTGTTGGAGAATTGGATGGTTCATGTGATTAGCAAGATTGAACAAGGAACCAACTACCACTAGGTCAAGCTTATTAGCTCTGAGATTGATAAACAGTTAAGGAACGTCCTAAAAACCAAAAGGTTCACCATGTCCTCTTATGTCATGTATGTGCTAGCCATATTCTACCCATATAGGGGTTTGAATCCATGAGGGACATTGGGACAGGACATAATCTATGAGATCTATCCAGAGTTACACCTAGGACACAAGGACTATCATAGGGCTAATGATGCATTCACTATGCATATCACCAGGATGCTCCAGAATGCTGAGCATGTGAGACTGTCGGATGGAGCCAAAGGATTGATAAAGAATTATGGGGCCTGGTTTATTTAATTTCCCACCTTCACCTACATTAGGATTGATGGATGTCTGATTGCTCCATACAAGTTGCCTCGATATCCTACTGATCACATTGTGCTATTGGAGATTGTCAGACAGATCTATGAGTTTGATGCGATTATCAAGAAGGAGAAGCATAAAATAGGTTTTGGTGGGGATTTCCCTCTCGGAATTGGTGTAGCAGAAGTGTGCCCTTCCATCCAATCAGCACACACTGTAGGAGATGAATTGGCAGCATATATTTTTTCCTACCACTCCAAAAGGATGAACTTTGATATTACAGGAGAGGCACAGAAGAAAGCCACTAGGGAGTACCGGCATAAAGATGACTAGAAGACTATTGGGCTAACATTAAGGATGACCTTGAAGCAAGAAAGAAGAGGTATTCTAGGCTCCCTGTGGAGGCAATCAAACAATACTATGTCAAGTTGATCCCAGACCAACTGGAGGATGACGGAAACCTGGTACAGGACCATGCCTATGAAGCTGTGAAGGACAGGTCAATCAGAGAAATCAACTGGAATGAGGATGAGATTATAGAGTTGGAAGACCTGATGGCTCCCATTATGAAATTCACCTTTTCCTGGTTAAAGCATAAAATTTGGGAGTTGGAGAACGACAAGGTAACTTGTACCTTTAATTTGATGGGGGACCTCAATCCTATGTCGACTTCAGAGGAATCCGGGGAAGATGACCCCAAAGGGAAAACTGCAAAGAGCTCTCCTTTCAAGATAAAAATCAGAGGCCCCAAGGAAAGTGAGCCGGAGCCAAATAGGAAGCCAAAAGGAAAGAAGAGAAGTCAAACTTTGAAGATTGGCAAATCCTCTGATGAGGAAGACTTGAAAAAAGTAGAGGAAGATGCTCCTCCACCACCGAAGAAGACAAGAACAACAAGGACTTCAAAGAAGAAGGGTTAGGACACCTCAAAGGATGAGCCTCCTATCGTTGATGTAGAGAGTTCAGGAGGAGAAAAGACAAAGGATTACATGAGAAGATCAAGGACTCCATCCCCTAAGGAGCCAATGCAAAAGAAGGACTTTTCTCTAGAGATGACAACTGTAGAGCCATCTAGGGCTGCTTCTCCTCCACCCAGCGCACTTGAGCCAGAAATTCCTGAGGAGCATGAAACTAGCGGAGAAGCGGAGCAATTCTAGGAAGGGGCACTCTTTGATGAGGCTGCTGAGTTTGAAGTTGAAGAAGAAGAAAGGAATACTTCTCCTCTTGTAATGTATGAAGATTCTCCAGAAAGTGACAGAGGCCACAGATTGCCCGAGCAGAAAGAAGACATCCCTACTAAAACCCCATCACCGGTGCAAGAGGTGGATCTTGAGGAAGATGATCAAGGTGAGCAGCTCCCTGAAGGGGAGGAGGATAAAATAACCAAAAATAAAGAGGAGAAAATAACAGAACCGCAAGAAGAAACAAGAACTGAGGAAATCTGGGTAGAGCCTACAGCCCCGGATTGGCTTGAAAAGGAGATTACAAGGAAGAAGCAGGTGGTAGTTGAAGACACTCCCTTGGATTGGGATGAAATGCTATCTAAAATTGGCAAAGGGAAGAAAAGGAAGGTAGCCAAGGTAGTTTCAAAGGTGGAGAGAGATGAAGCGAACAACAGGGTCATCCACATTGCCACCCCTGCCACAGACAAAACTAGGGAAGAAGCCACTGGCTAGGATTACAATGTACAAACTATTAACCTTGGACCAACATCCATGGAGTAGGACATAGAGGAATATGAAGGGTCCAGTACTGTGATCATTGGGAGACTGAGAAAGGAGACCCAGACCAAACATGAGTTGAAGAAAGAAAATGAAAGACTTAGGAAATGCTTGGAGGAAGTGATGAAACCCCTACAGTCTCTCCATCCTTCTTCCTCTGTCACTCTTGGCTTTCTGCCCAAGGAAACCATCTCTGAGATTGAAAAAATGAAAACCTCTACTCAAACTGCCACAGATTGGCTAAAGGATGTGCAAATGAAAGGGGACAGTGCAATCAAGGATATCTTGTCAGTTGGGAAGGATGCAGTCTGAGCTAGGGAATTATTGGAGCAGGTGTTATCTCAAGATAAGGAAGATATTGACCTCTTGCTGCAAAAATCCAAGGTCATCATGGGGCATGGTAAAGAGCAACTGGCTATGGATGGGATCCTTCCCTCTTCCAGACTTAATGAGCCATGGGAATGGTTTGAAGCTCTGCAAATTCGGCAGAAGGCCATGAAGAAGATCCAAAAAAGAAAGAAAGCAATTGATGGTGATCTTATTGGGGTATATGAGGGGTGCATTGCATTTTTTGAGGTAATGACTTGTAGGAGGAAGATTGCCCCGAAATACCTAAGTCTAGAGCAGCTCAGGGAATGGTGGCATGAGGTTTATGTCCTAGATGCAGAAGGTGTTATAACCGCCCACTAGTTAGATGATGCGGCTACATACCTAGCAGTAATGGATAAATACTAGGCCAATACAGAGGATTGGGATAAGACTGTTAAATAGTCAAAAGAGGAAATTGATTCCATTCAATGTCGGCTTCAGATCTTGCCTTTGCCACCTGTCACTGAATTGGACCAGTTATTTTTGGGAGTTCATGATTAGAACAAGGATAAGGGAAGTGGCAGTTAATGCCTATTTTGAGATTTGTGCTTCCCTATTATCATAGGGCATGCATTGGACCGAACTGCATTGGGGATTGTGCTTGGGCTGACCTTGATGATATATGGCATTTAATGTGTGTCTTATTTTGATTTCCTGAGTCCGACCTATTTTGGCGGTTGTTCTTATTTTGTAAAAATGTTTGGCTGGGCCGACATATCTTGAGATTTTCTATAAAAGGGCATTCTTGCCTTATTGTAAGGGGTTAGCTAGGAAGTAATAGAGATAAGTAAGAGCAGAGAAGAGCTCGAGTATTTTGTAGTAGGAATAGTATTCAATTTCTTGAAGCAAATACTATATCAGAACAGTCGAATTGTTGTAGCATTTTGGTGATCTAATACAATAGAAGGCATTGTGGTTTTCCTGGTGAAATCTCTTGTGTTATTTTATCTTGCATGGTTCTTATTGTTCTATCCTTCAAATTGCTTGAAGATTTAGGGTTTGGTGTTCAAAAATAAGTTAATTTTAGTTTGGTGAATGATGTTTATGATTTCATATTTGGAATGCTTGTAGTAATCTCTAGTCTATACTCCTAGTAACTATCTGATTGTAGTAGGCTGGTGAAGTCAACCTGGACCATACATTAAAATGTGCTTAAGTTTAGTTGTGGATGAATGTCTATGATTTGAAAATCTGTATACCTTAGAAGATTGCACCGTTCTTGTTAGATTGCATTGTGGGTTAAGCAAGAATTGGTTATTTGAGATTGGTCCATTCTAGATATTTGTCATTTGCATCACTCATTCTAGGAATAGTTTAGATTTCATCACATTCTTATACCCTTATCTTTTGCTATTTCTTTATTATCTAGTTAGATTTAGGATTTGAGATCATCATATTGCAAAATCTGATAAATTGAAAGATACAGTTTGCTTGTAGTAAGGTCCCTTTGTGATTACCAGTATTTTCACATAATTATTTGAGTTGTTTATGCATTGTCATGACCTGACACCCGAGAGACCTTGGGGTGATTTTTAGCGATTTATTGTTGAAAATAACCTTTTAAGAGATAGAATATTGCATTCTGTCTGAGTTGTTGCTGTGTAGAAAACACCATCAACAGGTCTGATAAACACTGGAGAAAATTTCCAGCGTGCCATGGACATAGCTTTCAAGGATCTAATTGGAAAATGCATTATTGTTTATATGGACGACTTGATAGTGTTCTCCAAGGACTAATTGAATCATGCTACAAACTTATCCAAAGTTCTCGAGAGATGCATCCAATATAACATCTCCCTGAATCCCAACAAATGCGTGTTTGGAGTCTTAGAAGGAAAGCTTTTGCGACATATAATTTCAAAAAGAGGGATTTCAATCGACCCAGATCGAGTTGAATCCATTTTGAAGATCGCCAGGCCAGGGAGCAAGAAAGAGTTAAGATCTTTCTTTGGGAAGATCAACTTCATGAGGAAGTTTATCACAAGCTTCGCATAAATTGTGAAGCCCTTGAATGAGATGATGAAGAAGGATACCAAAATAGAGTGGACAGATGAAGCAAAGGCCGCACTTTCACAAGTCAAATGATCCATCTTAGAAGCATCAGTCCTCACCAGTCCCAATTACAAGAGGCCATTCTACATTTACTCTTTTGCTTCTGACCATTCCTGTGTGGCTGTTTTAACTCGACACAAAGACAATACAGAGGAGAGACCGATAGCTTTCATGAGCTCTCCATTCAAAAATGTGGAAATCAAATACCCGCCTCTTGAAAAGCAAGCTTTCGCGCTGGTGTGGGCTGTCAAGAAGTTCCAGCATTACATTCTTCGAAGCCAAATAGTTGTTGTAGTTCCTGATGCAACCATGAAATCCCTACTCATGCAGAGTGAGCTAGGAGAAAGGAGAGGCAAATGGATGGCCATGCTGCAAGAATTCGATCTGGAGATACACCCTATGAAGTTAGTAAGGGGTACAGGTTTGTATCAATCCATGGCGAATGCTGGTGACAACATCATCTGTCAGCAATACACGACCCAGTCTTTCTCTAACGACCCCTGGTATGCTAATACCATCTGCTTTATGCTCAACAATCGATGTCCAGAAGGAATGAATGCCACGCAAAGGAGAGCACTAAGACTAAAGAGTTCTCATTACATGCTCAAGGGAGGGTTGCTATACAGGAGGAATTTCGAAGGAGTATACCTAAGATGCCTTGATCATCAAGAGGCCAAGCAAGTGATTTATGAGTTTCATGGGAAGCATGCCATAGGTCATGGGTCTGCAAATTCTTTGGCACACCAGATCCTATGATCTGGTTATTACTGTCCCTATGTATTCAAAGATGCCCATCAGCATGTAAGGACATGTCACGTTTTCCAGGTTTTTGCACCAAGAGAATGCCATGCAACCATGCCACTATAGCCTGTCTACGAGGTAAGGCCATTTTCCCAATGGGCACTAAATTTCATTAGAGTGATTAACCTAAATTCCTCTGCAGGACATAAATTCATCTTGACTGCCACTGACTACTGCACAAGGTGGATAGAGGCTATACCCTGCAAGAACAACACCACAAAGGTAGTGATCAAGTTCCTCACCAAATGCCTCACTACAAGGTTTGGGGTACCTTTCCCTCTGGTATGTGATAATGGTTTTTCCTTCTCTTCTGCTGAATTTATTTCCTGGGCATATGACCACAAGATTGTCTTGAAATATTTTTCAAATTATTATCCACAAGGCAATGGAGTCGCAGAGTCAACCAATAAGAATCTCTTAGGGGTAATTAAGAAACTGTTAGAGCATAACCCTAGGGACTGGCATACCCAGCTTAGATTTGCATTATGGGCAGATAGGACTAGGATTAAGGCTTCCTTAAACACCTCACCATTCAAGTTGGTATATGGCCAAGAGCCTGTCTTTCCTATCCATCTGCAAATACCTATATTTGAGTTCATGCAAAAATTCTACTCCATTGACAGTAGGATAGAGGTCAAGTTAGCTACTTTGTTGAAATTAGAAGAGCAAAGAGATGTGGCCTTACAACAATTCTTTAGGCATCAGGCTGTTGTCAAATGGTGGTTTGACAAAAGAGCCAAGATAAGGCTTTTAGGATATCAGACCTAGTGCTGTTATGGGATAAGGCTAGTGAAAAGAAAGGAAATCACCAAAAGTTTGACAAACTCTGGTTAGGCCCTTACCAAATTGCTGAGATCCTAGGGAAAAATGCTTTCAAACTAAATACTCTAACTGGAGAACCTGTTCCTTTTCCTGTTAATGAGCAGTTCCTCAAGCACTATTTTGAATCTTGAGGCTTGTTAAATTTTTTTTCTGTATATAAGTAATTCGTTGTTCTTTATGTAAATATTTTATTTGGTCTCTTGTTTGTAAATAATTTGTTTTTTTGTAAATACTTTGTGTTTCTGCTTGTCCATAATCTGTTGCTCCTGGTGTAGATAATTTTCTCTTTGTCTGTAAATAGTTTATGTTTGTTTGTCTTTCCTTTTTATCTTTTTGTTTCCCTTTGTTCTAGGGTTTTAGTTTTGTTTTTGTTCTTTGGGGTTGATATGTTCCTCTCCATCTTGGAATGGTGGTTGTTATCTTAAGTATACTTTGGTCACTAGGAGAGAAGGGGTTTAGATATTTTCACATTTTCTGGTTGGGTGATTTTATCCTCAATTCTTTGTTTCATGCTTGTTGTCAATAAAAGTTGTGGAAAGTTTTGAAAGCAAGGTGTCAAGTAAGAAATCCTTCATCAACTCCCCTCAATCTGTCACAAATCATTAAAATCATCTGCTCTTTTAGTAGTGTATTTGTCCTAGGATGACAGTGTTGTAAGATTTGAGTGAAAAATCCGACTTCCAAGTGTTGTTATGAGGTCCATTGTAGTTTTCAACCCAGATCAGATATTAAACATCTAACATATTGAAAAGAAAAAGAGAATTAAATGAAATATCTGAAACTTCAAAAGAAAAAAAGAAAAGAATTATCAAAAGAAAAAGAGGATTCAATATGAATGGGTGATTCTGGTATCTCTACCGGGGCTATGGACGCCTGACTAGTAGTAGAGCAATGTTGTGAGAGAACTAGAGGTGTCTCTGTTGGGGCTATAGATGCTTGACTGGCAGCGGAGCAATGCCTAGGATATCATTGCACGAAGGAAATCAACTCATGTAGTTCAAATCTTGCACATTATCATTTAAAAGATGAAGAAACTCTATGAAAGAATGATGAACTATTAAGCACACACACAAAGATTCAAGGGGTAGCCCTTGATTGACTTACATTTGAGATTCTAGCTCTACCTTGTTCGTTATAATTGACCCAACTGGAGTTGTGATGTTCATGAACTAGGAGTTCTGGGTAGCTGAATCCTACAGTTTCATGAAAATGGTTAAACCATTTTCCCAGTTGAGTCGCCATTTGTTATGCCTTGCATAACCACCCCACTTTGATTTGGATCAAAGCGGGTCCCCCTTTCTTTTCCTTTCTTTGCCTTTGGTTTTTACCTTTGCTCTTGGGGTTTTTTTCTACCTCAGTTGGAATTCAGGTTTTCTACTAAGTTCAGGATTTTCCATCCCATTCGGATTTTCTCGAATCTCACTTGAACTCTAGTTGAGCATTGTTGTTTGGGGATTTTTGGTCTTCATGGATTTCTACCTAGTCTGGATTTTCACGGATGTCCTTCTCTTCCAGATTTTCCTAAAATCCGTTGTTCCTTGTTTGTTCTAGATTTGTCGGAATGTCTTCTTTTTCACAGATTTCCTCGTCCGTATTTTCACAATTTTCTGTCTCTTCCAAATTTTCTCGAAATCTATTGTTCCTTGTTTATTTTGGATTTTCCAGAATGTCTTCTCCCTCGTGGAAATCTGTCCCATGTAGATTTCCCTAGAATCTGAAGAAATGTTAAGAAGTTTGGAATAGCAGGACTAGTTAATAAATGATGATGCATTTTATGAATGATTGATGCTATTTTGGGATCTCACATGTTGTTCCTTGGTTGATAATGATTTGATTAAGTTTCTAATGGGTGTTTTCATGCTTTTTCTACTAGAATCTGCCTGACTTGGAATTCTCCAAAATTCCTCCTTGACTTGGATTCCGCGGGTCGACCTAAAACCCGAACTGTTGTATGATCATTTTGTTTGAGAATTTAACTACACCTTACTAACATGGGATTCATTTCAATGATGATTTTTGATTATTTAACTTCTATCTATATGATCTTTACTGTGGTTTTCTTGTTGAGTGCAGGATTAAATCGTGCCAGGATGATATTTTCCAAGGGAGCTCAATTGAAGGGCATTCTTTTGTCTAGTTGGTCATGAAAATCAGCTAAGGTAAAATCGACAAGACTTTTCTAGACTCTTACCAACTGTTGGTTTGGCTCTGACTGTTCGAAATCCCAAGGAATTAGAATATTCCCATTGTGCATCTTATTAGCATAAGATTATCATGGTCTCCCTGACTCATGGTTTGTTTGGTTCAAATCTGTGTTTAGGTTGCCTATCGGCAAGACCCTAGAGATGTCATAGCGATCAAGAATCATATGCAGGATCTATCGGCAAGACAGGGGTCATCATCATGGCGACATGAATTTCCTATTGGCATGAGGGGTTTCCTCTGGAGAGAAGTCTCAGTGACCTCTGGAGAGAAGTTGCAGTGAGATCTTTGGGTCTCACCGATGGGCAGCAAAAGGCATACATTGTCGGTGCAATGTTCTCTCTTTGCCGAGATGTCTCAGTGAATCCCTAAAGTCTCACTGACTACCACCACCAGCAGACACTTCAGTGGCAGTCATCTTCATCAGCGTATGGTCTTGGAGAAGTCTCCATGTCTCGCCAACCGCTATCAAGAGGATTCCTATATCGGCATAAGGTGTTATCCCCACCAAGATGTTTTGGTGAGTTCACGAAGTCTCATCGACTAAGCAAAGGGATTCGCCAGGAGTCTCACCGACGAAGAGGGTCTATGTATCGACAAAGCAGGATACCGTCACTAGGAAGTCTCAGTGAATGAAGCAGGTCTCAGTGACACAAGTGGAGCTTGCCAAGAGGTATGAAGTCGCTAGAAGCTCTTGCCGAATGAAGGATGTCTCACTAAAGAATGAAGGCTATTAGCGTAGTAGTTGGAGCTTGCTAGGAGGTCTCGGCGAAAAAGGAATGTCATGCCGACACAGCGCTAGGGGACTCCATTGGTGGTCTTCAGCTAGAAAATCGGTATGTCACAGCGACAATAGGATGAACTAGTGAGGGCTTTCACCAAGACATGAGGTATCTGTGGGACATCTCCCCAACAAAGAGATGTTACGACGAAGCGCACACAACGTAAGAGAACATTTTAGTATTACTATTGTAAGGTCTGGCTGAGAGGAAAAGGAGCTCGCGGAGAGGAAAGGCTTCGCCATGTGGTCTCAGTGATGAGTAATGGTCTCACCGATGGGATGTCCCTTTGGGGAGAGGAAAGGTATGCACCAAGAGGTTTGGCCAACATTTAGGAGTCTCGCTGATAATAGGAATGGGCTCGATAAGAGAAAAGAAATTCGGGGTAATGTCTCCCCGAATCTGATAAGTCCAGAATAGAAAGGAAGCCAAGGAGAGGAAGAAGCTGTGACTCAGAGGGACACCTATGGAAACCACTGACAGAGGCAGGTCAATATTAATGCAGATATTCTAGAGCATTCAAGGTGACTCCGCGAGGGATTTCAAAGGTGGGCACAAAGATGCTAGAGTTAATGTTGTAGTTGTCAAAAGATCTAAAAAGACTTCTCTTGCAAGTAGGAATCCTTCATTAGCATGGACAACAAGGGTTCACATTGAATGTAGTTTTGACTTTCCTCAGAAAGATCTGAGAGCCAACTCTCCTAGATGTAGATATTTTGTAAACCTTAGTGCAGGGGACATGCCATTCCTATTGGAACATTCTGTATAAATTTCATTCTTGCCTCTTTGTAAAGGTTAGATAGTAAGTGATTAGAACTTCTAGATTTAGATAACTTTTAGACTGAGAACCATTTAGAGTTAGAATTGTTAGGAATTGGTCAATTAGCAGAAGGAGATAGAAATGCATCTTGATTCTTAGTAATGAGGGCTTCTTTGTCTCCTTGGTCAGTAGTAAGATTTCAGTATAGACTATAATGTATTTTCTAAGTTCTCTTACTATAGTTGGAAACAATTTGGAGCCTCAGATTCTCTGTACACTAGTGGTTGTGCTAGCTTTGTAAATATTGTTTATCTATTTTAATAACAGTAGAAGCAATCAGAGTTTAATCTACTTCATGTTGTGTTCCTGAATGATATTTGTCTTAAATTGATCATTTGATTTGTGAAGTCTTCAAGGAATGAAATATTATTTTTTGTTTTATTTAAATGGTAATTAAAAATCCGTTATGTGAATTAGCACTATGAATGAAGGAGGTTGTGTGTCAATCACAAGTTTACTTTGTTCTGCAGTTTTGGTTTACAAATTCCTTGAAGTTAACAAGTCTGGTTAACGTTGAATGAACTATCATTCTTTTCTTTTTCAAAACCCTGATCTATCTTTTGTTGTTTCTTTAAAACCCCAGTTAAAGTAGGTTTCATTTCATGCTTGATCTTAGAACAATCTAGAAGCTCAACACTAGCAGGCCCCTTGAATATTACTGTTGCATGACCACTGAGTAACATCAGCACAGTTGAGACCCAACTACAAAGACCTTGGGAGCTAAGGCATCCATGTGTTTCCTTTCTCTTTCAGGAGAAGCAAAATAGCAATATTTTGTTTTCATTGTTATGGTGCAAAAATTGCCATCAATAGGTAGGTGACATAGGACCCATTCACCACATGGTGAATGGGTCCTCACTAGGTCCTAGGACCCTGTTTTCAAATATCATTTCACATTGCCCAAAGTTTATCCTAGGTGAGTGAACTAGGACCCATTTTCCACATGGAAAATGGGTCCTCACTTAGACCTAGGACCCCTCCTTGAATATTTTTTGGTGGCATTTTAATGATTTCAAATCCATGATTTGGTGTTGGCTTGTGATATTTGAATTTATAGAATTAATGATAAGGTATGTATAAATAAAAGGCTATTTCACTTAGTTTCACCTAGCAATTTTCATTCAAGCATCCTAAGATTTCACAAGAGAATTGATAGAACATTCAAGATAAATTCTAAGGCATTCAAGGGAAAATTATTAAAGATTTTTGCAGCAATCAAGATTCCATTTTCATATCAAAGATGGATTGCATCATGCATGTTGTTTGAGCCAATGTGTTGATGTATCATTCAAGATATAATCAAGCATATTCAAAGGAATTGTTTCACATCAAGGTTAATGATCAAGATCTACATTCATTGAGGCCACTTCATGCTAGATTACAGATTTTTAATCCAAGATTCAATTAAGGCGTGATGAGTTGTAATATTTTATTTTGTTCATTCATCATTCATTTCATGCTTTCATTCATTTCAAGGTCTAATTACCAAAGTAGGGTTTGACCAAGGAAAACCCCTATTCCTTAACAAATAATATTTTCTATCCTTTGATGTGTGATTGCAGGTTTTAGGCTGAAAAATATATTAGAGAGAAGGATTGGAGAAAGCTATCAAATTTGTCACCTTTCTTGCAAAATTATGGAAACTGAGCTACAAGATTTATTTTTGGCTTTTTGATAGTGCCCGACTAGAATCTAGAAGTGTAGATTGAGAAGAACAGAACCCAGAAAATGATTTTCTAGAGCCCTAGCCAGGACAAATTTTCCATAGGTGAATGAGTCCTCCATGAGGTTTGAAAACCACTTTTGGTGAAAGGTACACAACATTTAACCCTTTCCAAATCTTCCTTTTTTCTGGTAGTTGTGTTATATTTAATTTTTTTATTAATTTGCATAATATAGCACACATATTGAATGAAATTAGAGTGAAATTGGGTTCATCATTTTGTTTCATCTTGGTGAACCTATTTTCCCTCATTTCATATCACTCATCCATAAACCCTCAAACCTCAACCCTATACCCTATATCCTCAACCCTATATCCTAATCTCTTAACCCTCAACCCTTTACCTTAAACCCTAAACCCTACAACGTCAACCCTCATCCCTATACCCTATACCCTCAACCTTATACTCTAAACCCTGAACATCACCCCTCAATCCTATACTTAAACCCTAAACCATACACTATTAACCCTTAACCCTATGCCTTATACCCTCAATCTATATACCCTATACACTTAACCATATACCCTAATCATTGAATGCTATCCCTCACCCCTATACCTTAAAAACTAAACCCTACACCCTCAACCCTCATACCTATACCCTATACCCTAAACCATAATTTTTTTTCCTTCAACCCTATACTTAAACTCTAAACCCTACACTCTCAACCCTTAACCCTATGCCATATACTTTCAACCCATACCGTAAACCCTATACCTAATATTCTAAACCCTAATCCCTATACCCTACACACTTAATCTTATACACTCAACCCTGAACATTATCCATCAAACATAAACCTTTAGCCCTAAACCTGAAACCCTAAACCTTACACCCTCAACCCTCATCCCTATACTGTATACACTCAACCTTATACCATAAACCTTGAACATTTTCCCTCAACCCTTAACCCTATGCCTTATACCCTCAACCCATACCCTAAACCCTATACCTAATATCCTAAACCTTAATCCCTATACCCTATACACTTAACCTTATACTCTTAACCATAAAAATTATCCCTCAATCATAAACCCTCAACCCTATACCTTAAACTCTAAAGCCTACACCCTCAACCATCATCCCTATACCCTATATACCCTCAATATTATACCCTAAACTATGAACATTATCCCTCAAACCTATACCCTCAACCCTATTCTTAAACCCTAAACCATACACTCTCAAACCTTAACCCTATTCCTTATACCCTCAACCCATACCCTAAACTCTATACCTAATATCCTAAACTCTAATCCATATACCATATACACTTAACCTTATACACTCAACCTTGAAAATTATCCCTTAACCATAAACCCTCAATTCTCAACCTTACACCCTATACCCTAAACCCTATACTTAAACCCTACACCCTCAATTCTCAACCCTATGCCTTAACCCCTAAAACCTACACCCTCAACCCTCATCCTTATACCCTCAACCCTCAACCTTATACCCTAAACTTTGAACATTTTCCCTCAACCCTATACCTCAACCCTATACTTAAACCCTAAACCATACACTCTCAACCCTTAACCCTATACCTTATATCCTCAACCCTATACCCTATACCCTATACCTAATATCCTAAACCCTAACCCCTATACCTTATAGAATTAATATTATATCGTCAACCCTAAACATTATCTCTCAACCGAAAACCCTCAACCCTAAACCCAAAACCCAAGATCCTAAACCCTATTCCTTATACCCTATACACTTAACCCTATACCTTCAACCTTGAACACTATCCCTCAATCCTCAACCCTATACCTTACACCCTAAAACCTACACCGTCAACCTTTATCCATATAACCTATACCATCAACTTTATACCCTAAACCTTGAACATTATCCCTCAACCCTATACTCAAACTCTAAACCCTATACTCTCAAACCTTAACCCTATACCTTATACCCTCAACCCTATACCCTAAACCCTATACCCAACATCCTAAACCCTAATCTTTATACCCTATACACTTAGCCTTATACCCTCAACCCTCAACCCCATACTTAAACCCTAACCCCATACTTAAACCCTAACCCCTACATTCAACCTTGTATCCTAAATTTTAAAATATCAACCCTAAACCTTATACAAAATATTCTAAAGGTCCTAATCCCTATAACCTATACATTTAACCCTAAAAATTATCCCTTAACCCTAATCCCTATACTCTAGAGCTTCAAGTTGACCATTTTGGTGTATAAATTTGACAAAGTTTTTAAAGCCACTTTGGGATCCCTCCTAATGATGAATACTCACTCTAGGGAAATGGATGCCACAAAAATACTATATTATATGAATTTGAATCTACATATCCTCCCATATTGATCCCATATTTGATTAGGATTCTATTCTAGTGGTCAATTCTGTTACATCCTTACATAAAGAGGAAATATTCTCATCTACTTCCTATATAATGTGAGAGGTTAAACCTAAAATAAAACATTCAATTCATTTATTTTATATCAAGGTTTCTTCTAGCTTTCTAACATACTTTTAAATCATAATTCATAACATTTTTATGATTCCTCCTTAGTTTTTATCATCTTCCATATTTTATTTATGTTATTTGTTCATACATTAGGGGAGTGGAAAGCTTTCATAAATAATTCACTCAATTATTTCCATGTTTTATCATACTTCTAGGGAATTATTTAATGCACCATCTTGGTGCCTCATCATTGAGGTTCTCTACAAATTTTATTTTTGGGTTTAGTCATCATCAATTCCAACCCCACTCCAATGAAAGTCCAAGGTAAAGATATGTTCACTACCACATTTAAGTGCATCCATATTTAGATTATCCTTTCCCCTAATCTATTCTCTAATATTGGATCTCTTGAACTCTCTTTCTATCATGGATTATTTTCCTAGTTTCACTCCTTTCTCTACCATTATCTCTTGGAAAATGAACATCTAAGAAATCACTTCCTAATATCTGTCACAAATATCATAAAAAATTGCTTCTTGATATTTTTTCTAACCCATTTAAGGATTCACTACTTAATGAAATCTTTAGAAATTATTCTTGATTTTCACAAAATGGGAGGTGACTCTTAGTCCATGAGGTTCATCTCCTCATAGAATCTCTTTATCTTATGGAATGCGTTGGTTGATAACACATGCATACATACATACATACATACAAACATACATACATACAAAAAAAAATACATACATACATACATACATACATACATACAAAAATACATACATACATACATACATATACATACATACATACATACATACATACATACATACATACATACATATATACAAACATACATACATACAAACATACATTCTTGCATAAAAACAAATAAAAATATAATAATTTAAAAAAAAAAAGGCATAACATGAGTGTGTTATAATGTGCTTGTGTTATGTCACAACTTTGACATAATGCAAGTGCATTATAACGCACTCACCTTATGTCAAAGCTATGACATAACGTGAGCATCTTATAATGCGCTCATGTTTTTTCCTACTTTGGGAATTTCCAAGCCTTTGGCTTGGATTTTCCTTAAATTTCCAACCCAAATGCTTGGTCTGACTTTCCAACGCCCAAATACATGTTTAACTATATTCTAAAAAAAACACATAATCTTGAGTGTGATCCCCATCGTGTTTCAAAGTCAAGTAAAAAAAACCTGGGTTATACTAAGCTCTCTCATAACTAGATCTAACCATGTAATTTTTTCACATTTTTACTATGTTAAGGCTATCATATTTAATTTCTTTTGTTGGTGTATCTATTTTTGTCAAAAAAAAATGTTTGCTAATTTTTACTTTCTTTTTAAACTTTTCATTGAAATATCAAATAAATTACATTTTTATAAACTATACTCCATTCTACACATATTCAAAAAAATTAGCATTTTAGGAGGGCCACACTAGATGTTATGTTATGTTTTTTTAAAAAAATAGGACCAATTTGTGTGGCCCCCTTTTTTGAACCCCTTAATGTCTACCATTTCAAAAAATATTAGTAGTTTAGAAAGTAGATTCAAAGCATTATGACTTGTTTTTGTTGCATCTTAAAATTTTGAGTGTAATTATCTTCAATTTCTCATCCAAGGTCATATTTTCTTGATTTAAGAAAAAAAGTAGCCACTTAAGACCCCTTTTTTGCCCCTATCTTTTTGCACTTACCTTTGTATATTTATTGTTCTAAATTATGCATTCCATGATCCATTTGGATATTTATCAAGAAAACCCATTTGCAAAGCCAATATGAACATTTAATATTTTGCTCTTGACACCCTACAAAATAGGGCTGGGACATAATCAAACTAGGTGACTTGGGCTCTCTATTTTTCCTCCAAAATTTAATATGTTGGAGATGACATTTATTATTTTAATTTGAAATGTCAAATGTCAGTTATCGAGATTTATTTTTTGAGAAATTTTAATAATTATGTATAGATACCTAGTTATTTGATTGTTTGAAAACTAACAAACAATTATTGGAATTATTGGTGATCAAGAGAAATTTATTATTGGAAGCATCATGTCAAGTTTCATGTGAGTTTTTCAATGTTTATACTAACCCTTGAAGGTATTCCAAGCAATCAATCCAAATAGCAATCAAGCCTTGAGAAGACGTGCATGACTTCACTCCTTCAAGGAAATCAGATCTGAGTGTGAGTTGTAGTCTATTGGAGATTGATCATTCATTTATCATTTAGCCTCTATTCCTTAAAAGGATAAGTTCTCTTCGATCAATTTTTCCATTGTGGAGGTGGAAACACCAACATGGGGTTTGAATGAGGTAAGAACCTATATGGCACAACCCTTCCTCTCTCTTTGAATGCGCAGGTTTCATATCTGAAGAAATTTAGAGGAAGATTGAAGATTATTTGTTCATTGTTGCATTCAAACTAGGGATAATTTTAAGAACCCCTATGGAAGAGGTGTAAAAACCTGGCAAATCTTGTATTATTCCTCAAAAAATATTAATTTTATTAGCATTTTTTTTCTTTTTTCGAGGAAAAAATATAAATTCAATTGGCGAATCTTTTGTAATCACTAGAAGTTTGTATAAAATCTTGGCAAATTATATATTTTTTGAAACCAATAAAATATTTTATTGGTGATTGAAACCTATTTTAAAACCAATAAAATATTTTCATTAGTGAATTAGAGCTATTTTCAAACCGATAAAATATTTTCATTTGGAAATTAAACTTGTTTTCAAACCAATAAAATATTTTCATTGGAAAATTAAACCTTTTTTAAAACTAATAATTTTTTTCTAATGGTGAATTAAACTTGTTTTCAAACCAATAAAATATTTCTATTGGTGAATTAAACCTATTTTGAAACCAATAAAATAATTTTGTTGGAAAATAAAAGTTGTATTCAAACCAATGAAATATTTTAATGGTGAACAAAATTGGTATTTCCAATAAAAATCATATCGTGGGTGTCAAAAATATCAAATGCTATATCTCATTCTATTCCAGGATGAATTTACTACACACCCAAATTCCTACATAAATTCCCTAGAATGAAGACAAGCATCAACATATTTATAAGTTTTGATAAGAAGTGAGCCAAATTTATTATGACTTGTTAGTAGATATTGATAATGATTAAGGCACAACAAGCCATTTAATTCTCTATCATTTCAATGCTTCAAATTACTTTTCCTGAAGCCAAATGTCATTTCAAACAACATTTGCAATGGCTATTCCATGTGCTAACAAAGTGTGAATGCAATAATTGGCAATTTGGCTCACCTTTCAAATAAACTTAATTGTTCTTCTGAAAAAATTAAATTTAAAACATGTAAATCGAGGTAAGATAACAATATGAAGATCCTTGATCAGATTATGCAATATCTTTTGTATTAAATTTTTTGACTATCAACTTGTGATTCACCATAGTGGAATGAAAAACCTATTGGATGTTGAGGATGTGTTGTTGATATGTGGTTGTCATTGATGTCAACACTATTAGCATTTGGTGTATTGAAGGTTGTATATGTCGAGGATATTGAGAAAATTGTTAAAAGAAGTTTTGCAGGTTCCCAATGGTTCAATGAAGGTCATGAAGGTTTCTTGTTCTGTACGTCAAAGATTAGTTGTTGTGGATTAAAGGGTTTTCTATTAAACGTATCTATTTCATCCACCAAAAGTTTTAGAGGTCTGCATGAAGATCTATTTGTGTTGTGAATAATTGTATTATGACAGTGTTTTTGTGGGATCTGTCAGTGTTCCTGAGTGAAGTTTATGTGTTTTTTGTACTGCAAATATTTCTCTATTAGTTCCCATTGTTTTTAGATGCTTCTAGAATGTGCTCTATCTTTGTGGTACGTGCACATTGATCTGTGTGCTCTTGGTCAAAGATTTTTCTTTGTATGTTTGGTTTTTCCTATTCTTGGCTGACACGATGGTGGTAGTGTGTTGTGAATATTTGAGGTGAAACTATTTGAAGTCTTTTTGTGTTGGATTTGTTAATTTGGGTCTTCACTATGTTGTGGCCAACCTTGGTGGATTCACATTGCAAATTTATTTGTAAATTTGGGCTGACATTGAAATTTTTTTTTATGTTTCTGGCCGACTAAGTTGTTGTAATCTCATGTTATGGATATATAAGAGTGATTGTTTCATCGGTGTATAGTGTGATTAGTATGCTTAGAGTGCTCGGTGTGCTCCTGTGTGTATGTGCAAATATCATTCAATTGTAGAGTAGAGTGTGAAGAAGATTGAGCAAAGTGTGAAGAAGTTTGAGTGAAGAGTGAAGAAGGTTTTATGTGCTTAAATGGAATTGTAATTAGGCTTGTGTAGAAGCTATTTTCTCAATTCACAATTTGGATGGTTTTAATCCAAACCCTTCTTTGGATAGTGAGTCCTCTTTTGTATTTGAGTAGTGAGCTCTGGGCAGTGTGCCTAAATGCATGTGCATTCCCATTTTTCTTATACTTTTAATAGGGTATAATATTGTGGACTAACATCCACCATGGTTTTTCCCCTAATAGGGTTTCCACGTAAAATTTTTGGTGCTCTTTGTGTTTCTGATGTGTTGATTGTTTATGGTTTATTATTCATTCATCAAATCTGAGATTAAGTTAAGTAAAGATTGAAAAGTTTAAAATATTTTGTGACAACTAATTCACCCCCCCTCTCATTTGTCTATCTGCATTTTTCCAACAATTGGTATCAGAGTAGGTTCCTTTGAAGAAGTTTAAAAGCTTGAGGTGATCCGAGATGGCGTCATACAAGGACATTCCTAGATTTGATGAAATGAACTACTCATTGTGGAAAGCTAGGATGGAGTGTCATTTGAAGTGTATTGGTGAACCCTTCTGGAAAATTACAAAGAACATATATGTTTGATTGGTCCCTCCACTATTGATGAGATTAAAGAAGTTGAGAATAATATCCAGGCTATGGAATCCTTCATGAGTGCTCTAACAGATTCAAAAATGACAAATGTGTTAGGTTTGAAGATAGCTCATGAGATGTGGAAGAAGCTGGAAACTTTGTATGAAGGAGATGTACATGTGAAGATGGTTAAGCTACAAAGTTTCAAAGGAAAGTATGAAAATCTAAAATGGGTGAAGATGAGAATATTTCTTCTTTTATGTAGAAAGTAAATGAACTAGTGATGGGTATTATATGTGTCAGTGGTATTCTAGAAGAGGAATAAATTGAGTCCAAGGTGCTCAAATCATTGCCTCTCTCCTACAAAGCAAAGGCTCATGCTATTGAAGAAACTAGATCATTGACGAATGTGTCAAGGGACACACTGATTGGTAAACTTGATGCCTTTGAGCTGAGAAAATTTGGTGATTCTATTCCTAAGACTAAAACTACATTTAAGGCTACTGTATCCAGAAGAAACAAGCAAAGATATGATCCAAGAGAAATTTATAGGAAGAAATTCAAGTATGAGGAAGAAATGAAACAAATTGAAGATGAAGAAAGAAAATTAGAAGAGTTGGAAGCACTGATTGTGAAGAAAGAAGGTAGAGGACAAGGTAAGTATAAAGGAAAGCTACCTATCAATTTTTTTTCTTGTAGTAAAATAGGTCATTTTACTTCAAGGTGTCCTAAAAGAGTCCCTAGATCTAAGCATTACAAACCTAGATTTCAAAAGAAATTTTATTTTGTTGAAGAAGGAGTGACCGATGATGAGTCTAATAAAGAGAATGGAAATGAAGATGATTGGGTTTTCATTTATATCAAGGAAAATAGTCTTGAGGCTACTGAATTTGCTAAAGTTGAAAAAGATATTGCAGCCTGAATTAAAGAAAAGGATGAGTGGGTCATTGATAGTGGATGCTCACATCATATGACTGGTGACAAAATAAAATTTGTAAGTCTAGAGAATTATGATGGTGGGGTTATGAGATTTGGTCACAACAATGCTTGTGTGATCATGGTAGAGAGTCTATTTGTCTTGGTGGTAAGCATAACATTGATGATGTTCTTTATATTGAAGGATTGAAGCATAACCTACTGAGTGTTGGACAGATGGTGGACAGAGGTTATGATCTTCAGTTCAAAGATGGAAGATTCAGGATATTTGGAAGTTCTAGAAATGTAATTGCTTCAGGTAAATAGACAAAAGGTAACATTTTTCACCTAAATGCTACTAGTGAAAGTTGTTTAATTGCTCAAGTAGATGAAAGATGGTTATGGCATAGAATTTTATGTCATGTGAATTTTGATAACATAGTCAAAATAAGTTCCACTCAAGTAGTAAGAGATCTACCTAAGCTAGTAAAGCCTTCTAGCACAATTTGCAAGGAGTGTCAGATGGTAAAACAGACTAGAGTTTCTTTTCAAAGCAAACAACATAATTCAAATGGATTACTGGAGCTAATACATATTGATCTATGTGGTCCCTCCAAAGTTAGAAGTCTCTATGGTGAAAGGTACTTGATGCTGATTATTGATGATTACTCTAGAATGATATGGGTTACTTTCTTAAGAGAAAAATGTGAAGCATTAGAGAAATTCAAAAGTTTCAAAACTATGGTAGAGAATGAGAAAGGTCTAAAACTAAAATTTTTAAGGTCAGACAGAGGTGGTGAGTTCACCTCCAAGGAGTTTAATTATTTCTATGATTAGCATGGAATCAAAAGGCAGTTATCTGCTCCTCAAACCCCTCAACATAATGGAGTTGCAAAGTGGAAGAATATAATAGTTCTGAATGTTGCTAGAACAATGATGATTGAAGGAAATGTGCCTCACATATATTGGAGTGAATCTGTAAGCACGACTATGTACGCTTTGATCGGGTAAATGTAAATGGTAATTTTGGTAAGACTCCTTTTGAAGTATGGTTTGGTTATAAGCCTACTGTTAAATCTTCAAGATCTTTGGAAGCAAGTGCTACATCAAGAGAGAGGATGATATATAAAAGTTTGATGTAAGAAGTGATGAAGGAATCTTTCTAGGTTACTTTACTAGAAGCAAGGCCTACCGGTGCTATAACAGAAGAATGAGAAAAATGGTTAAGAGTGCAAATGCCAGAGTTGATGAGGATTTTGCTAAATCATCCAACTATTGTGGATATGATTCAAATGAAAATAATAAAAACAAAGGGAAGAATGTTCAGACACAAAATCAACTTCAAATTGTGCCATATGTTCCATATGTTCCTTTTGTTTTGGTAAATCAAGGTAGTCAGGAAGTAGAGACAAGTGCAAGTGCATAAGAAAGAACATAAGAATCATAAGTTCTAGAGAAACCTAAAACTCTGAGGTATGTAAAGCTAAATCACTCTAAAAATCAAATTATAGGAGACAAAAATAAAGGTGTGCAAACTAGAAGAAATATTGTGGAAGAGTATTTCTTGATGTCCAAGATTGAACCTAAAGATGTCAATGAAGCTTGCAGTGATGAAAACTGGATGGAAGCTATGAAGGAATAATTAATGCAGATTGAAAAGAATAATACATGGATACTTGTTCCTAGACCTAAAGATAAAAATGTGATTGGTACTAAATGGGTCTTTTGGAATAAGTTGAATGAACAAGGTGAAGTGGTCTAAAATAAAGCAAGACTGGTATGTAAAGGGTATTCACAAATGGAAGGTATTGATTTTGAAGAAACCTTTGCCCCTGTTGCCAAAATTGAAGCTATAAGGTTATTTCTTGCTTATGCTACATATAAGAACTATAAAGTCTATCAAATGGATGTGAAATATGCTTTTCTGAATGGTGAGTTAGAAGAAGTATGTATTGAACAGTTAGATGGATTTTAATTGATTGATAAGGAAAACATAGTTTACCAATTGAAGAAAGCTCTATATGGACTCAAGCAAACCCCCAGAGCCTAGTATGCAAATTAGACAAATATTTACTAAAGCTTGGATTCAGTAAAGGTACTACTGGCGACAACTTATATTTCAAGTTGGATCATGAAAAAGAGTTGATTATTGAGGTATTTGTTGATCACATTATATTTGGAGGAGATGATAATCTATGTATAAAGTTTGTTGATGAAATGAAGAATTAATTTGAGATGAGTATGATTGGAGTGATGAAGTTCTTTTCTGGATTACAAATTACTCAGTTAGACAAGGGGGTCTTCATATCTCAATCCAAATATGGGAGAGATCTATTGAAGAAGCTTGGCATGGATGACTCAAAAACTATTAGTACTCCTATGGTAAATGGATGCAAATTGACATAGAATGATGATTCTCCCAAGGAAAATCAAACAAGGTATAGATCAATTATTGGTGGATTGATCTATTTAACTCAAACCAAACCAGACATTATGAATTTTGTATGTATGGTTTCTAGATTTCAGGCTGATCCAAAAGAGTCTCATGTGACTGTTGTAATAAGAATCTTCAGATATCTAAAAGGAAAATTTGATTTTGGACTTTGGTATCCTAAGGATGATGATATTACTTTGAATGCATATATTGATGCGGATTTGGCAGGAGATGTAGATGACAGGAAGAGTACTAGTGGTGGTGCCTTTTTCCTAGGGAAGAAGTTGGTGTCTTGGTTGAGTAAAAAGAAAATTTTATTTCTCTATCTACTATTGAGGCATAGTATATTGTTGCTACATACAACTGTACTCAAGTGATGTGGATGAAACAAATGCTGAAAGATATCAAAGTAGTATATAATGAACCTATTGCCATATACTGTGACAAATCAAGTGCAATAAACATATCAAAGAATCCAGTGCTACACTCTAAGACCAAGCATATATCAATCAAGTTCCACTTTCTGAGGAGAAAGTGAGTGAGAAAGAAGTTAGATTGGAGTATGTTCCTACCAAATAATAGGTTCCAAATATCTTTACTAAGCCACTGTCGAAGGATACTTTTGAGTATCTTAGAGGGATGCTAGGCATGATTACTCCTCCTGATATGAACTAGTGATGCATTAATTTGCATCAATATGTGCATTTCATGATCATATTATGATCTGGATTGATGTTTCTATGGTTGCTACTCAAGGGGAGTAGTTAGATGTGTAGATATGTGGTTCAGATCTTGTATGTGGAAAGATAATGCTTATATTTTCCATTGATGTCAAAGGGGGAGAAGATTAATGTGAAAAATGTTGCTTATGTAGAGTGAGAAGTCTTGTAGGGAAAAGTTCATGCATAAGAGGTCAAGGAAGAAGAGTTAGAATCTAAGGAGTAAGTGTTGATTAAGAGTTGGGTTGATGGTGTTTTTCACATCATGTGTTGCCATCAATGCCAAAGGGGGAGATTGTTGGATGTTGTGGATGTGTTGATGACATGTGGTTGTCATTGATGTCAACACTATTAACATTTGGTGTATTGAAGGTTGTATATGTCAAGGATATTGAGAAAATTGTTAAAAGAAGTGTTGTAGGTTCCTAGTGGTTCAACAAAGGTCATGAAGGTGTCTTGTTATGTACATCAAAGATCAGTTGTTGCAGATTAAAGGTTTTTCTATTGAGTGTATCTAGTTCATCCACTAGAAGTTTTAGAGGTTTGCGTGAAGATTTGTTTGTGCTGTGAATAATTTTGTTCTAACAGTATTTCTGTGGGATCTATCAGTGTTCTTGAGTGAATTTTATGTGTTTTTGGTACTGCAGATGTTTCTCTATTAGTTCCTATTTTTTTTGGATGCTTCTAGAATGTACTATATCTTTGTGGTATGTCCACATTTATTGATGTGCTCGTGGTCGAAGATTTTTCTCTATATGTTCAATTTTTCCTGTTCTTGGCTGACATGATGGTGGTAGCATGTTGTGGATCTTTCAGGTGAAATTATTTGAAGTCATTTTGTGTTGAAGTTGTTAATTTAGGTCTCCACTATGTTGTGGCTGACCTTGGTGGATTCACATTACAAATTTATTTGTAAATTTGGGCCGACATTGAAAATGTGTTTTATGTTTCTAGTCAACTAATTTGTTGTAATCTCATGTTGTGGATATATAAGAGCAATTGTTTCATTGGTGTAGAGTTTTCTTAGGATGATCAAAGTGCACGGTGTGCTCCTATGTGTGTATGTGCAAATATCATTGGATTACAGAGTAGAGTGTGAAGAAGATTGAGCGAAGTGTGAAGAAGTTTGAGTGAAGTGTGAAGAAGTTTGAGCGAAGAGTGAAGAAGGTTTTTTGTGCTTAACTAGAACTGTAATCTGGCTTGTGTAGAAGCTATTTTCTTAGTTCACAATTTGGATGGTTTTAATCTAAACCCTTCTGATAGGGAGAGGGATTGGAGGAATCAATCTCAAATTCCTGCTCTAGGTCTTGCTTGCAAGACCTTTTTGGTGTTCTTCTTCACCTCCTTGACCTATAGGCCCCTTCACATATTTAGGTTCCCCTGGTTCTCTTAGCCAACCCCACTTCCATCACCATGCAAACAACCAAACCAATCTTGGTGCTCTCTCTGCTATTCTCTCCTTAGCCCTTAATCTCCCTAAAGACTAACAACTCCAACCTTCAGTAACTCGATGCAGGGGTGTGTGGTGTATTCCATTTACTTCAAGATCATCCCTCTAGGGTTCTTGATCATTCACCAATCTTCATTTCTCCACCATTCTCACCAAACCCTATTCTAGGGTTTAAAAAGGGCTAGTAGCCCTTGAGCCCCAATTAGGCCTCCTAACACGAGAAAGTAAGCTTAAACTTCCAAATTTTCTAAAGAACTCCACAAACTTTCTTCTGAGACCCTAGTTCATTTTCAAACCTCTCAAGGATTTTTCAGGTTTCGGGCTTTCTCAATCCGTACACAGGCATAGCCCTAACTTTGTGAGAATTAGGGCTTTTTAGGCCATTTCTTGACCTCACTGTGAACTGTTTGTTTCTTTCAGCCACCAAATGGATTGTTGAAGAATCTACCTTCCTACCAAGCCTTTGTAAGGTTTCTTTCTTCCACCACACACCTTTGGGTTGATAGGGAATTAACACCCCTACAACATTAGGGCTTGGGTTGCATTATCTTTCCTAGCCAGGCACAGTCAAGCTCTCCTAGGAGAAGACCTTTACCATGTAACCATGCTTCCTACAATCTCCTAAACCTATCCTATATACAAGCATGGAGCTTAGCCTCATTCCCCATGAATATACACCAGGTATAGTGGAAAACAGAGGTCTAAGACTCCATGAATAACAGTCTACTAAACTGATCAGCAATAAAAAGAACTAAAACCTACTAAGAACAAAGCTATGCAATGATGAAAAAAAAACCACCAATGACCACACAAAGCTTGTAAGATAGATACCACACATTCCACACATTTCTCAAAGCCTATAACTCTCCATTAACACACACTTAAGTACTAAAAACCAGAAAATTGCAAGAAATCCAATGCTCTTTCATTTGAATAGTAAACTCAAAGAAATGCAATGCTTTTTCCAACCCTCATTCTAGTTCAAGGACTACCTTTTAAAGGCTTCCAAAGTGGTTACCTCTCCCTTGGTTAGACATAACCACCCTATTAGGCCAAAATTGCATAATTGCAACATTTTGGCTTTATTTCCCAAATTCTAGTGATTCCTAGTGAAAACAAATTGTGCAACTCATTCAATCTACCATATGCTACTAATCAACCTTAATCCTAACATCTTCTAACATTTCTAACACAAAAACAAATGGTCAACATGACCTTGAATTATTAAAGTTTCAAAATTTCATTCTAGGCTTCCAGATTTGCCTAGTGCTACCTGATGTTGCCTTAGTGATCCTGCACCATTCTCCCCCTCTCAGCCAAAACACTAAGGAATGGAAGGAGAGACCAATGATATTTCAATGCCAAACTTCTTGAATTGGTCTTCTTGTACCCATGTAGTTTCTAATTCATTCTTGTTCTTCCACTTGATAACGTGCTCCATGTACACCTTATGTCTTGTAGCATTCTTCACTCTTGACTCCAAGATCTGCTCTGCCTAATGCTTGTCTTAACTAGGTAAGGATACATTGCTGATATCCTTGAAGATCTCCCAACTATTCTGATCCACATCATTGACTGTTCCCTTATACTTGATCAAGTCAGCTATATTGAAAACTGGTGAGATTCCTAGATTGGTAGGTAACTCCACCTTGTATGCATTCTTTCCATACTTGGCCAATATCTTGCAGGGTCCTACTCTCTTCATCTGCAACTTGGTTGACATTCCCTTTTGCAACCTTGACTTGTTAAGGTGGACCATTACATAGTCCCCTACTTGAAATTGCACATATTTCCTTGACATATCTGCCTTCTCTTTCAATTTTTGTGTAAACTCGGTGACTGTCTTCTTCACCTGCTCCTGAATCTCTTTCATGGTCTAACTAAAATCTTCTACATGTTCACTTCTTTGTTCCATATCTCCAAGATCTCTAAGCTCACATATGCCTCTTGGGTGCATCGCATACACCACTTCAAAAGGACTCTTCCCTATGGTTCGGTTCACACTATCATTGTAAGCATACTTAGCTTGTGAGATAACCATATCCCATGTCTATCCATATTCCTTAGTTAGGCACCTTAAAAGGTTACCTAGCACCCTGTTAACCACCTCTGTTTGACCATCAGTTTGAGGATGATAAGTTGATCCAAATGACAGATTTGTACCCAATCTACTCCATAGAGTCTTCCAAAAGTGACACATGAACTTCACATCCCTGTTTGAAACAATGCTTAAAGGAAATCCACGGATCCTTACAACTTCCTTGAAGAAGAGTTGAGCTATGTAACTTGCATGATGAGTAGTTTTGTAGGGAATAAAATAACTCATCTTACTAAATCTGTCTACATTGTCAAAACCAGTCTTGTTCTTAGGAAGGCCTACCACAAAATCCATGCTCACACACTCCCATGGTCTGTTAGGAATGGGTAGGGGTTGATATAAACCAACATTACTAGCTCCTCCCTTAGCTTTCATACACACAACACATTGTTCCACATACTTTCTAACATCTCTTGCCAATTTAGGCTAGTAATAGAATCTTTGCACTAGTTCTAAAGTCTTGTTGATGCCAAAATGTCCACTAAGACTGCCATTATGCTTTTCTTGAATTAGATTTTCCCTCATTGACCCTCTTGGAACACATAACTGATTTCCCTTAAACAATAACCCACTTTAAAATGTATATTCAAAGTATTGGCTATGGAAATGGTTCTCAAAGTTAGAACATACCTTATAGACCTCTGAAAAGTCTTCATCTTCCCCATAGAGATCCTTGAAACTCTCTATGCCAATGCTCTTGATCTGTATCTCTTTTGCAGTGTCAACAATCTCCTGCTCAATGCATCTGCTACCTTGTTTAGCTATCCCTTTTTGTGCTTGATGGTGAAGGTAAAAGCTTGGATGTATTCCATCCATTTCAAATGCCTATTACTCAACTTCTCTTGAGTGTTGATAAAACTAAGTGCCTAATTGTTAGTAAAAACTACAAACTCCTTGGGTAGAAGGTAATGCCTCCATTTCCTAAGTGACTGAACCAAAGCATAAAGTTCTAAGTCATAGGTTGAATGCTTCTTCTTGGCTTCATTGAGCTTCTCACTAAATAAGGCTATAGGCCTACCCTCTTGACTTAGCACTCCTCCTACTACCACTCCACTAGCATCACATTCAACAGTGAACAATTTGTCAAAACTAGGTAATAAGAGAATAGGTTGAGTTGCCACCTCTTGTTTCAGTTTCTCAAACCCTTTCTTAGCTTCTTGAGTCCGCACAAACTTAGCCTTTAAACCACCCTCGATTGTCTCTAGTACTGGTGCACATATGCCATTAAATTTCCTTATGAATTTTCTATAAAATTGAGCCAATCCATGAAAACTTCTTACCTTTTTCCATGTGGTTGGTGTAGGCCAGTTTAGGATGGCTTCCACCTTACTTGGATCCATCTTCAATGATCCTTTGGACACTAAAAAACCCAAATAGATAAGCTCTTGTTTGAAGAACTCACACTTCTCTAGATTGATTGCCAACTTATCCTCTTGCAACCTTCTAAGAACCAAATCCACATGTTTCAAATGCTCTTATGCCATCTTGTTGTATATGAGGATGTCATCAAGATACACTACCACAAATATCCCTGTAAATTCTTTAAGAACTTCATTCATGAGCCTCATGAATGTGCTAGGGGCAATAGAGAGGCCAAATGGCATCACTCTCCACTCATACAACCCATCATTTGTCTTAAAAGTTGTCTTCCACTCATCTCCATCCTTGATTCTGATCTGATGGTATAGACCCTTGAGATCCAACTTGGTGAAGTACTGAGCTCCTCCAAGACAATCCATCAAGTCTTCAATCCTAGGGATAAGGAATCTATATCTGATTGTGATTCTATTTATTACTCTAGAATCAGTACATAACCTCCACTTACCTCATTTCTTTGTTGCTAAGACCACTAGTACTACACATGGGCTGATGCTCTTTTGAATCAATCCTTGATCCAACAACTCCTGCACTTGCCTAGCTACCTCTAGGTTATAATCTAGTGTAAGCTTATAGGTTGCTTTGTTAGGCAATGAAGCTCTAGGTATGAAGTCAATTTGATGACTAATGGCTCTCTTTGGAGGTAAAGTTGCAGGTGTACCATCACTGTCAATGTCTTTGAATTGATCCAACAACTTTAGGACTGCTCCAGGTATGACTATCTTTTCAGCCTTGTCTTCTTCTTTAGGTTGTATCATGACCACATATCCTCCACCCCCTTGATGTAGGTTGTTAAGGAACTCTTTTCCACTACTCAACATGATTTTTGGTGTCTTTGACTATCCTTCTTCTTCTTCTAACAGTGACTACAACTTGAAAGTCTCCCCATCCTTCTTGAATGAGATGGTGTTCTCTTTCCCATCATATATGACACCTCTATCATATTTCCATGCTCTCCCCAATAGTAGATGGCATGCATCCATGGGTAAAACATCACAAACTAACTTGTCCTTGTACCCTCCAATGGAAAACTCCACCATTACTTGCTCATTCACTAGAACACTTTGCCCTTTGTTTAGCCATGTGACCTTGTAGGGGTTAGTATGGGGTACCTTCTCCAATTTCAATTTCATTACTGCCTCCTCTGAGATGATATTGTTTGTTGAACCTGAATCTACTATGACCTTGCATACTTTACCAAGTATCTTGCATCTTACTCTAAATAGAGTTCTCCTTTATTTTGGTTCTTCCTTGACTGGTTGTCTGATCAAAACCTTGTTGAACATCAAATTCTCTCCTACCTCAGATTCAATATGACTGACCTCAGATGATTTAGGAATCATGGTGTCCTCTTGTGCATAAGCCACTCTCTTCTCATTGCTTGATGAAGATGCTTTCTCTGGGCACCTATAAGCAGGATGACCTACTTGACCACAATGGTAGCATTTCATGTTTGAAAAGTATGAATTGCTCTTGCCTGCTCCTCTTCCTCTGTTTGAACCACCTTGAGGTCCTCTACCTTTGTTATATCCTCCTCTAGAAGATGTTTCACCTCCATGCTCTATTAATTTAGACTCTCCTTGGTTTCTTTGGTCATTGTCTCTACCTTGGTAGCCACCTCGCTATCCTCTTTGATCTCTACCTTTGCCTCTACCTTTAGAAGCCTGGTCTTGCTTCCTCTTGCTTCTTTCCTCAATCTTTATGGCCAATTGATAGCATTGGTGTACTTTCTTGGGACTTAGAAGAGTCATCTCCTCTTGAATGTTCCACTTCAAACCGTTAAGGTATCTAACCACCTTGAGACTCTCATCCTTTGTCACATTAGACCTCATGAAAAGTTTTTGAAACTCCTTAGTGTAAGAATTTACATATTGGTCTCTTTGCCTCAAGCTCTATCTTTTCTTGTGTAACTGCATCTCATAGTCATCTAGCATGTATGCTTCTCTTATCTTGGCAACCATTCCCTTCCAAGTAGAGATAGGCTACTTACCTTATTTTTCCCTCTTTGTCTAAATGAACTTCCACCATGTCAAGTTAGAACCTCTTAGTCTTGACTTGGCCACCTTTACCTTATGTGCCTCAGTGAATCCATCACATTCAAAATGGTTTTCCATTCCCTCTATCCAATCAACAACTAAATCAGCTTCCATTTTTCCACTAAATAGTGGTATTCCTTCAAGTCCTTTTCCACTCAACACCTTCAATGCTTTCAAGAAAGGTCCTTCCTCCAAAACAAGGTTAGGTTTAGGGATCTTTTCTTCCTCTGGAACCTCTTCTTCCTTTGGTATTTTTCCTTCCAACTTCACATTGTTCAATGCTTTCTCAAGCTGCCCTATTCTTTCTTTTAACAACTTATTGTCCTCTTGCTCTTCAACCATCTTGGCCAATTATACATTTGTCACCATGATGGTAGAACCACTGGATTCTAGGTCTAACATACAAGATTCATCCCAAATTTTTACTTGCTCTGATACCAATTTGATAGGGAGAGGGATTGGAGGAATCAATCTCAGATTCCTACTCTAGGTCTTGCTTGCAAGACCTTTTTGATGTTCTTCTTCACCTCCTTGGCCTATAGGCCCCTTCACATATTTAGGTTCCCCTGGTTCTCTTGGCCAACCCCACTTCCATCACCATGCAAAAAACAAACCAATCTTGGTGCTCTCTTTGCTATTCTCTCCTTAGCCCTTAATCTCCCTAAAGACTAACAACAACTCCAACCTTCACTAACTCGATGCAGGGGTTTCTGGTGTCTTCCATTTGCTTCAAGATCATCCCTCTAGGGTTCCTGATCATTCACCAATCTTCATTTCTCCATCATTCTCACCAAACCCTATTCTAGGGTTTAAAAAGGACTAGTAGCCCTTGAGCCCAAATTAGGCCTCCTAATGCGAGAAAGTGGGCTTAAACTTCCAAATTTTCTAAAGAACTCCACAAACTTCCTTCTGAGACCCTAGTTCATTTTCAAACCTCTCAAGGAATTTTTTAGGTTTTACACTTTCTCAGTCCGTACACAGGCATAGCCCTGATTTTGTGAGAATTAGGGCTTTTTAGGCCATTTCTTAACCTCACTGTGAACTATTTGTTTCTTTTAGCCACCAAATGGACTGGTGAAGACTCTGCCTTCCTACCAAACTTTTGTAAGGTTTCTTGCTTCCACCACACACCTTTGGGTTGATATGGAATTAACACCCCTGCAACATTAGGGCTTGGGTTGCATTGTCTTTCCTAGCCGGGCACAGTCAAGCTTGCCTAGGAGAAGACCTTTACCATGTAACCATGCTTCCTACAATATCCTAAGCCTATCCCATATACAAGCATGGAGCTTAGCCTCATTCCCCATGTCTATACACCAGGTATAGTGGAAAACAGAGGTCTAAGACTCCATGAATAACAGTCTACTAAACTGACCAGTAATAAAAAGAACTAAAACCTACTAAGAACAAAGCTATGCAATGATGAAACAAACACCACCAATGACCACACAAAGCTTGTAAGATAGATACCACATGTTCCACACACTGCTCAAAGCCTGAAACTCTCCATTAACACACACTTAAGTACTAAAAACCAGAAAATTGCAAGAAATCCAATGCTCTTTCATTTGAACAGTAAACTCAAAGAAATGCAATGCTTTTTCCAACCCTCATTCTGGTTCGAGGAATACCTTTTAAAGGCTTCTAAAGTGGTTACCTCTCCCTTGGTCGAACATAACCACCCTATTAGGACAAAATTGCATAATTGCAACATTTTGGCTTTATTTCCCAAATTCTAGTGATTCCTAGTGAAAACAAATTGTGCAACTCATTCAATCTACCATATGCTACTAATCAACCTTCATCCTAACATCTTCTAACATTTCTAACATAAAAAAAAATGGTCAACATGACCTTGAAGTATTAAAGTTTCAAAATTTCATGCTAGGCTTCCAGATTTGCCTAGTGCTACCTGATGTTGCCTTGGTGCTCCTGCACCACCTTCTTTGGACAGTGAGTCCTCTTTTATATTTGAGCAGTGAGCTCTAGGCAGTGTGCCTGAATGCATGTGCATTCCCATTATTCTTATACTTTTAACATGGTATAATATTGTAGACTAACATCCACCATGGTTTTTCCCCTAACAGGGTTTCCATGTAAATTTTTTTGGTGTTCTCTATGTTTTTGATGTGTTGGTTGTTTATGGTTTATTATTCATTCATCAGCTCTGAGATTATGTTAAGTAAAGATTGAAAATTTTAAAATATTTTGTGACAACTAATTCAACCCCCCTCTTAGTTGTCTGTCCTTGTTTTGCCAACAAAACCAAGGTCCAATTTGTTTTATAAATTCAGTTGACATTACTGATGAAGTTCATCATAATCTTGATCAAAGCTTTGGTTCGAAAATCATTGTGGAATGTGATAGTCCAATTTTTCTAACCAATCCTCGATGACTACTATCCTTCCTAGGAGCAATTACAAGCCAAAGAATTACATAGATTTTTAGGTTACACAACAGATGAACTATAGTATTTATCAAGATAGTGTTGGGCTTTGAATTTGTAGAAGCTGCAGATAAATTTTGGGTGAACACCGATATTTCTTCATGGTTCATGGCTTCTTTAATAGACATTGGATTTTTGTACATGTTGATATGTTGTTCTTGGTGAGTTTGATGGTTCAACATGATTATCTAGGAGGCCTAGGGGATGTTTTGGATATTGCATGCATTGGAGTGTAAATTCCTACACCAAGGGATATTACATGCTTCTTAAATGAAGGAGTCATTGTAACCTGACATCCTTTTGTGTCAAATTTCTAAAATGTCACTTTCGTGGGACATCATCAGTTGGTCATTGTGGGATATGATTTTCTGAGGAATGAAGTTTTGTCATAATTTTGATAAATGTATGTGAATAAATTTTTCATAATTTTGATAAATATCTGTGAATATTGCATTCTTCTACTAGCAATATTTTGAACCACTCAATAAATTTTTTATGTACATTTTACAAGCACCTTTATACATGCTACATTATCAAATATATAAATATTGACATGCATATTTATATTATTTCTATTAATATTAGTTTTATATTATTACATCTTTATTTTATGTTATTTTAATGTAACACTTTAATAATTCTCTTATGTTATTAGATTAAACTTGTATGCGAATAAAAGTCATTGTGGGTGTAAAAAATATCAAATGCTATACTTCTATTATAGGACAAATTTTCCACAACCAAATTCCTACATAAAGTCTTCAGAATGGAAACAAGTGTCAACATATTTATAAGTTTTGATTAGAAGAGAGTGAAACTAATTATGACTTGTTAGTGGATATTGATAATGCTTAAGGTACAACAAACCATTTAATTTGCATGTGTTACTTCCAAGTATTGATGCCTTTGTTCTTTAATTTTTTAGGTATATATTTCATGGTTGACCCTTCTTTTTGTCTGCTTATGTTATACTTCTTTTTTCTTGCTTCACAACTTCTATTATTTTTGTCTACTTCAAAGCTTCTATTCTTTTTGTATTCTTCTATAATTATATTCCTTTGGATTGAAATGGGGTCCTAGTTTAGATTTTTTATCCCTTGTCACTATTGGGAAGTGGGAGACAATTTACCTTTCTCAGGGGAGAAGCTACATCGTGTTTTCTTATATCAATGTGATCAAGTGGATTCAGTTGTTACAATAGTGGTTGGTAGAGAGTGGCTTCATAATAATCCTTCGACTCTCCCATCTGAGGTTGCTTCTTTATTTATTTCAAATCTAATGGATATTCTTTGGTGTGTAGAACTAGTCAAGTTCCTCACTGTGAGTTATCTTTGGCCTTTTGTATTCTCATTTTCTCCTATGTTTGAAGCTTTAGAGAGCTACAATCCTAGCTCTAGCTTATCCACGATGGGACCAAGTTTCTTTCTTGATAGGGACAAGCTACTAAATGGTGATAGTAGTGTCTCAATTCTATATGTGATGGTCAATAGACTTGTTGTGGACAACCCTTCTAATTTTATTAGAGAATTGAATGATTTATGTTATGTTTTCATTGAATCATTATATTTTGAGTCATATAATATTTTTAATGTTGTTCATTTTCTCATAAAGCATGCAAAAGAGGATCCACATGCATGTCTTTTCTTTCTGGCACCTTCTGATCTTGCAAGCTAAAGTGAGAGTTGTACAAATTAGTCTTGTGTATTGATGTAATCTTTTTGCTTAACTACTTCAATTTCAATATAAAATTTATTGTGTATTAAATTATTAATCATCTATAATAACATTTTTTCATGGTATGGAGGTCTTGGTCAATGTTTTTTCCATGGCATTGGTCAATGTTTTTATAAACACGATTGTTTTTATTGGATTATGTTTTCTTAAGTTGTAGTAAAAAATAAAAACTAATGTACATAAGCTTTTCATCATTTGATGAACGTTTAATGGACAAATGCAGTTGATTCTAGAATGAAATGTGTGAAGTGCAAGACTTGAGAACTCACAACTCTAGAATCACCCTAGAGCCATTAGATTTATAAAGATTGACATTTGACCTTTTATTCACATGTGTTATTAAAGATTTATAGGTAGATTTCATATGCTTACTTAAAAATACATTTTTGCATGTGTTGAAAATAAATCACTCTAGTGAACTCATGCTTAATATAGTTCACCCCATTTAGCAAACCTTCTTTGCTAATTTGCAAGGTAAAATTCACTAAGGAAGAGGGAAGCCATGAAAATGGTAGAAAGTATGACATGCATTTTATTTTTATTGATTTCTATAGTTTTACGAGATTGTTATTAATTAAAGAAAATGTGCTTGTAGAACTATGAGTTAACACCATATATGTAATTTCATGATGTTCTTAATTTAATGTGCCAATGGGAAACCTTTAAAAGATAAGAAATAATTTCCTCTTCTGATCTAAAGTGAGTGCAATGTATTGATTTGATAACTTGATATTGAAAACTACACAACGTATTGTACATGATGATGTCATGAATGTAGATATCAATCAAAATAATATTTGTAAGAGATTTTATATTAGGGTAAGTGTAGGAAGGTGGGGGGCCGAAAAGGGGTCTTAAGTGGCTACTTCTTTTTCTAAAATTAGGAAATATTGACCTTGGATGAGAAATTGAGGATAGTTACACTCAAAATTTTAAGATGCAACATATAAACAATGTTCATAGTGCTCCAAGTATACTTTCTAAACTACTAATTCTTTTTGAAAATGGTAGAGATTAAGGGGTTCAAAAAAAGGAGCCACAAAAATTGGTGTTGTTTTTGTCAAAAAAACATAACATAATGTCTTTTGTGGCTCCCTCAAAAGGTTATCTATTTTTTTGCTATTTTTAAATTCACTTAAGTGAGAAATTAGCTAAAAAAATGTTTATGCATGAATTTTTTTTGATGATTTTTTAATAAATATTTGATTTTTACTAATTTTCAAAGTGGAAACATTTTGGATTTTTTTTTTTGGCTATTCTACCTCTATAATTTTTAAAAAAAATTGAAAATCACATTTTTTAATATGTGTAGAATGGAGTTGAACCATTGATTTTTGGCTCCTATGAACAACTCTTGCTCTTCTAGGGTTTTTCACCTAAAAGGAGAGAGATAGGAGCAAAAATACTAATGGTTCATTCAAATTATGCAATATGTGATGTTGTCTAACCTAAATTAAGTAAACTAAATGCAATTGAATGATATAAATGAATGAAAATGAATGCAAAAGTGAAATTTAAGCTATGTTTGAAAACACATTGTGTAATGTAACAATGAACTAAATGAAGAAAATATGAAGAACAAAAAGAAAAGGGATGAATTTGAGTGCACCTGGGAAAATTATGATGAATCTAGATTTTTTTGGATGTTGGATGAAATCACTTATTTTTCACAGTGGGACTCATTCAGCCAAGGTGGCAAATTAGTCCTCCTCTTAGTGAAAAATTATCGGAAGCAAGTTTCTATCTATCGGGATCTGAAATATGACAAAATTCATATTTTCAGTCCTAAGGTGGGACTCATTCTCCATAGGTGGTGAATCAGTCCTCTCCCAAATTTCTAAAAAATCAGGAGACAACTCCGCAACACTAGATCTGGAAATCATTGCTTGTCGGGTTGCCGAAGTCAATTTTATAGGAAATAGACATAAAACCTTCACCAAGCTTGAAATAAACTTGAGTTGACTTGAAGCACCTAGTTGACTTGTAAACCAATCTTCAACACCAAAAATCTTGTCAAATCTGCATAGCTAGTTCTACAAACAAACATGGAATAGGGAGAAAATGGTTTAAGGTTAGTGAATAGGGGTTTTCCTTGGTCAAACCCCACTTTTGGTAATCAAAACCTTAATAAAATAATGAAATGCAAAGGAATGATAAACTAACAACATGAAATTGCTATTAACTTACCAAACCCTTGATGATGCAAGTCTGAAGTCATGTCAATGGCTACTTCAAAGTGCTTGAATAGTGCTTGAAAAAGTGTTGTAAAATGCTTGAATGCTTGAAAATGTGAGATGGAATGATTGAATGGATGAGGAGATGTAAAATGAGGTGATAATCACATATTTATACACACTTGTGCTTTAGTTAACCTTTCATACCTCATCACAGGCCGACATCAAGTGTTTTTGAACAAAAACTCGAAAGGAAAATTTAAAAATTTTGAATTTGGAGCTAAGGGGGACTCATTCGCCACCCATGGCGAATGGGTCCCACCTAGGACCTAAAAATACATGTCAGGAATTAAGTTCTATTTAATATTGTTTATCAGGATAATATTAAAAAATACACTTAATTAAGCATATGAGAGCATAAAGGGGCCAAATAAAGTATAAGAAAAGGATAAATAGTAAAGATATGCCTAGAAAAGCATGAAAGCTTTTTACAAGACTTTACAACACTTCAAAATAGGAAATTTTGATGAACAAACAGTTGCTTTTTAGGTGAATTGTAATTAATAGAGTCTAGAAGAATGTGGAAATGTCTTACAACACTTCACAACACCTTCACAAGACATCGTTATTTGAATTTTAGTACCTAAATAAGCATGTTCAGGCCACGTTGCAACATAAAATCAGAGAAAAATAGTTCCAACAACATGAAACAAGACCCAAAAGGCCATTAAAATGACAAGGGGCCATTTTTCTACGACACGGGAGTCTGGTTTAAAAAATGTAATTTATCTAAAATTTCAATGAATGGTTAAAAAATAAAGTAAAAAAACCAAACATTGGTTTTTGACAAAAAAAAAAGACACACAAACAAAATAAATTAAAGTTGAAAGCCTTAACATTGTAAAAATGTAAAAAGAAATACATCATTTAATAGATAAGAGAGATCCTAACATTACCCAAGTGTTTGATTTACTGAACCTTGAAACACATGGAAACCTAATGGTTAACATGAACTAGATTATTTGAAATCTTGTAAAATATGCAAAAACATGTCTTTAGATGTTAGGAAGGTGCTCCAAGCCCTTGGGTTGCAAATACAAAGAAAATCCAAGCCTAAGGCTTGGGGTTCCCAAAGAAAGATATAATGCACTCATGTTATAACACACTCACCTTATGTCATAGTTTCGACATAACACAAGTGTATTATAACGTGCTTGTGTTATGTATTGTTTTGTATTTTGCTCCCTTTCAGTCATTTTCACTCTATGTTTCCCAAGCTTGAAATAACATAAGTTCATTATAACACACACACATTATATCTCGATTGGAATTGCTTATGTCCAATTTTTTTTATAGGTAAATAGCTACTAAGGGGAAACACCCATTCTATTAATTATCAAAAAAATAATAGTGTGAATTTAATATATTGACCCAACCAATTGTAACACATTTGTAGTTTGTTTCCCACCCATTACATCCCTACACATCTGACACTATGGTGGCCCCAAAACCATACATCCACAACCATTCATGACCCAATTAGAGAAAAACACTACTAAGGCTCCAATAGTTACAAAATTGGGGCTTTCACGACTCAATTACTTACTAATAGTATTGATTCATAGTAACTTCTATCGTCAAAATTTCATAGAAAGAAAAAATGACACAAACCTAGCATAGAAAACACTATTCCAGAGCTAGTCATCACCTTCTTCATGCATTTTCCATGTTGCAAGTGCACCGACAACCACAAGGCACTTGTTTCCATAAGCATGATGAGATGGATTATTTTCTATCTCTTCAATGTCTCTAAAATCATTCTCCACCCATTCTTCACCTTCAACCAAGCCCCAATCCTCATAATCCCTAACCTCAACATCGAATTCCATCTCTTTCATGTCCACAAAACCCTTCACCCAACTTGTGCTAGACACCCAGGCTATGCCATTCACCCACATTAGGAAAGTAATGCACCATTCCATTCCCCCCCAACGCCTTTCTAGCACCTCTAATTTCAATGTGCAGACAACAAGAAATTTATTCACCTCCACACCCTAGCCTAGTGACATGTAGTAGTTATGTGGCCCAACAACATAAGTTGGTTGGAATCCACTTTGTCTAGGGCCACATCAATTTCATCCAAGAAGGCATCAATGAACGTCTTCTAGCACAACATCTTCACCTGGTGCAGGAGCACCTGGTGTTGTTATGCCTCCAATAGGAATTTTTGTAAAATTTGAATCGTCATCATAAAAAGCATGTAAAAGGGTCATGATAAGGTCATTTCAATTGTAATTAAGTTTCTATTAGGTCTCTAGGAGGTTAAAAGAGTCAAACTGCAAAAAATTGTCATTTGTTGTAAAAGATGCAAAAATGCAAAAAAAGTGCACAAAATCAAGAAGATGAAGAGTCATGTTGATTTGGAAGGTTTTGGTCATTGGAAGTTGAAGCGGATTTTTTTTTAACTAATTTAAAAATCTCTATAAAGCATTGTGAAGGAAAGAAAAGGTAAGTAGATTGTATTTGTGATCAAACTTAGTAAATAAAGTACCTTCTTCTGTATTTGCAATGTTTTTCCTTTTGTTTCAGTTCTTGTACAGACAATACAATACCTTATAGGTTAAATCATTTATTTTATTTCTTAGAGCAAGGTGTTAGCTTCCTTTTGAAAGTGATTTTAGGTATTTTCATTCATTTTAGAGGAAATAAGAGCATTTTTAACGTAACAGGTTTGAAACCCTCAAACAAGGGTTTTGAGAGTCCAATAAGAATTAGATTTTCCATTCCACCGATTTAGGGTTAGTTAGATTGGTGGAATGGGTTGAATTAGTTTGATTTTCAATTTAATTATGTGTGCAAGTGCAGGGGAAGGCAAGAAGATATAGTTATTGCTACTGCCCTCACAAATTTCTTGAGTTTTCTCCTTGAAGGTTGATGGTTTACGTTAAAAAATGTTCTAAATACTTTCAATATGATTAGTAGAAGGTTTCAGGAGCACGTATAGACCTTTTGCAATTTGTTTGGCTAAATGAAGATTGGTATTTTCTATTTGTAAGTGAAATATAGAAGTTAAGTTGTTGCTACACTTGATTTACATTGATTTTTAGTTCAAGAGTGATGGCTAAGTGTAGGGTTTAGAAGAAACAACGGTTGCAAAGGCTTGGAGATGGTGTAGATAGTATGTGTAGGTATATTTCAATATTTTTGAAGCATTTCCATGTTGATATGTGGATTGAAAGGAACACTTTCTATTAGAACTGTTAAAAACCTCGCATTTTCACTGGCTCTCACATACCTATCTCCCATGTACCACAAAAAATTGTCACACCTTAAATTCATGAACAACACAAATTACTGAAATTTATGTGACAAGATCCATCTCTCAACCCATGTTAACCAATAATCCCATTAATTTGGCCTCTGACATACAAGTGTTCCTTTGGTCATTGTTGAACAAGAGATTTAAAAGCAACTAGTCCATATTGGGAAGATCATGTGTAAGTCCTTCCGATCAGCAAATCATAACCTTTCAATTTGAACAATTTCTACATACCAGGAAGAGGTGAATCAAGTCACAACGATCAAGGACCCTGAAAACTACATGTGTGCATAATTGAGAAGAGAATTCCTATCATTTCACTGATGAAAGCTTATTGGCAAGAACAAAGTAATCAGAGTGAAGTTCTCAAATCATACCAAGCTCGTAAGTTATACTGATAAATTCTTCATCGACAAGAAATATATATTATTTTGTCGATGAAGTAGGAGAACATTTGTGTTGAGAAGAAATATACAATTGGAGCGAGTCCCTCAGATCTCACCGACCATATGGGTTACACCGATGAAGGAGGTTTCAGGGAAAGTCTTGCTGACCTATCCAAATGAACGAAGCAGTAAAGAATATACATCGGGAAGACCAATATCATTAGAGAGGCTCTTTTTTTTCCTAACGATAGAACATGTCAACCCAATGATAACATGGAAGGATCATGATTTTTGGAAGGACAACAAGTGATGGGTAAAATGATTTCTACTGGTATAGACCACCTTGATATAGGGAAAACTTTACAGCTTTCCCCGAAGAAATAAAAGATTGAAAATAAGAAAAAGGCCATTTCTATAATATTGGTAAGATAATTAGGTTTTCTTCTTGACCAAGGATGATAATTAAAGGGACATTGCAAGTCAAAATGACATTCAATTATTCTTGGTGATTAGTTGTGAATGTATAATCAAAGGTGGTGCCAAGTTAGACACATAGATTGGCCTAAGACAAGAAATGTTTCACTAATTCCATCCTTTGTGTCATTTTGACATTGCAAAATTCAAAAAACTTGTTGTATTCATTCTCAAAGTTGGACATTAATGGCCACACAAATGAACATTATGTAAATATTCTTTGATTGAAAGGATAATAAACCAAAGGAATGTACAGAAGTTGTAGCAAGAAGGAAGGGAGATCGAATGAGACTCAAAGAATTTTGTGCTGCCAAAAATTCATAAGTAATCATACAAAGCCCTTGTAATTGATAAAATATAGTTTTAATTTTGTCACCTTAGGGGATTAAAATGAAAAGTTCAAGTTCTACAAAAACAAAGAGTAAGAAGCAATAGGGCGAGACTAGCCAACCCAAAAATAAATGAACAAAAAATTGAAATAGGGGTGGAATCTGAAACAAAAGAATGAAAGTTGAACCAAGACCTTATTGATCAATTTCCTGGCTCAGTGCCGAAGGCCAGAAGGTATGCACAATTAATGGCTGATGTAGAAAAAATTGAAGACAAATGCAAACACATAGGTGATGTATGGCCTCCCATTATAGGATACAAATTTTTCATGTTCCATTATTGTCGGAGGAGTAGGTTTGAACTACTATGCAATCCATGGAATTTCAATTTTGGAAGATTGGTTGTTCCCAATGTCTTTATAAATGTAGAACTTATAAGACTTTTGGCTAAACATTACAACCTAGACCTTAAAGCTATTTGCAACTTGCAAGGTGAAACTTTCATACATGTGTCCAAGACTTCACTTTGTGAAGTTTTTAACCTAGATGACACATGTTACGAGCCTATTTTCAATAGGGATTTGGAGAAGGAATATTGGAGAATGGATACAACTTATAAAGGGCAGAGATTACCATTGCACAAACCTAGAAAAGATGGAAAACTTGTTCCACTTGAAGATAGTGATGGGCCTTTGTTTCATGATGATTTGTTTGAGCCCTACCTGAAACATACTTACTTCTCAGTGTGCCAAATAGTAGGAATAGAGGCCTCTAAATTCATGTATATAGGACCAATGGCAATTGCTACATATGTACAATTCCATAATGCAACACCTTTTGATTATGCCTCACATATTTTCAAAGGGATTGACTCAAGGCTAATGGCCATAAAAAATGGATCTCCCACATTGCACTTCAAACACTATTCCATTCTCATGCATATGATATTGTACTATGGACAAGAGTTAGGGATGTGACCAGAAGAATTAAGAATTACACAATTTGATAAGGAAGATCATCCCCTTCCAATGCAATTATGGACTACTATTTGGGATAGTAGATTTGTTAATTCTAGATATGTTCATTCTAAAGAATACTTTGTCAAGATATTGTATAGGTTATATAAGCATCCTTGTGATTATTCATTTTCTGGTGAGATTAAAATATTTTTGAGACCCAAGGATTTCAATGGAGCACCAACTGTGGGCCATAATTGGGGTGATTGGTATTGTTATATTGATTCAACCATGATAAGAGTGTATGGGTTTGAAGATACACCTTTCCTTCTACCAAAAACTATGCCAAATAGGATTGCATATCTAGAGATTGTCAGACAAATGGATTATTCCAATGTTATGAACTTAAGTGCCTATGAGAAACAATCATTTGTACCTAGGATATTATTCTTTGGATATTTTACGGTGTTGTCCAAGGAAGGATATGATCTTATTTTGGATAAGTTATTACATTTCAATTTGAAGAAGGTTGCACCAAGAAAGGGATTTGATCCTAAGGGTTATACTAATTTTGCAAGGAAGAAACATAATCTAGGTGGATATGATCATGTACCATATCCTCATGATGATATAATTAGGAACATGGAAGAGAGGGAGGCTGAATTAGCCATTGATGAGTATAACAGGGGAATGGAGTAGAGAATGAAGGAGATAGAAGAGGCAGAAATGTTTTCTTCTAGCAGTGAAGAATCTTCAAGTGAAAAGGAACCCTAAAGCCAAACTAAAAAAATTCCCAAACTGAGGATTAAGGAATACCAACCTCCAAATAGAGAACAAGAAGTTGAAGACTTATCTAATACAAATACCAAGTAGTTAGCCTATAAATCCTTTGTATCTGATATGAATTTATAAATATCTTGAATTTAGATCCTTCTTGTACAAGAAAAAGGGAATCAGTCTTAGACATCACACCTAGCAATAAAAACCAGTTGCTCAATACTTTGATGGTGGTTGTAGAGAATGAAATGAAGAATATGAACCTAGAGAGAGGAAGGAAACTGTTGGACGAGTCTGGTGTAATGATTTTTCCTTGTTTAGATTTAAAATTTTCTCTTGTTTTTGATAGTTTCCTGCATAATAATGGTGCTAAGAATAAGCTTAGTCTTGAAGGGGTGACAAAAGTATATACTGGATCAAGATATAACCTGATTAGAACTCTCTCATGATTTGGGCCCAGTATCCCCCACACAAGAAATTTGTGATTATTGACAATGAGAAGGCATTCAACCATGTGATGAAATTGAAAGTAGGAGAAACTGATCCTATGGCCACAATTGACATTGGAATTAATGTAGCCAAATTAAATAAAGCACAAATTCAAATGTTGATCAAGCAATGAGACATGTACAAAATGAACAATGAAAAGATGTTGAAAGAAAATTATTTTTTTGAAAGACATGGTCTAAGATACATTCAAGGTATCTTCTAGATTGTACACTCAAGGGGAAGGTTCTCAATCAAAGAACAAGAGTGAAGAATCAAATGTACATACTCAAGTGAGTAAAGCCATATTTGATGCACTCTGCAATATTCCAGAAAAGGCACACTAACTTCATGGTTTGGATGAACAAGTTCTAGGTGACCCATTCCAAGAGTTACATTGAAATTTAGGAACATTAGAGAATAAATGACCGAATTCAAGAAAAGATCCAGGAGATACAAAAGAGAAGCACTTCTAACAGTGAATCCATCACAACTGTTGAGGATATCATTTAAAAACACAAAGCTTATTATAAGGAACTACAAGTAGATGCAAAGGAGTTCATTGATGTTGCTAAAGAAGGGCTCCCCACATTGTTCAAAGATGATGGAAAATTTAAAGACCAGAGTAAATGGATAAAAGAGTGTAGATTGATACTACATGGAGCCTTGAAAGTAGTCAAGAATGAGGATTTGACATTGGAGGGGGTTGTGAGCATTTGGAGAAGATGTCCATCATGGAGATAGCTGTGAGGAATGCTTAAGAGAATGTTGATACACACTTGGGTCAAGATTATTTAGATCATATAACATAAGTTCATTTATTGGTCACTAGAGCTTAATTGTTAATGTTTAACTGTTGTTAATTCCAAAACATATTTATGAAGAGGTGTGCCCTCTTCAAGATACTGATGTATAAGTTGAGTATGTAATGATTATATAAGAAGAGAGTGAATGAGGAGAGAATAAGATATATACATGAGATGCTTTTTCAAAATGCTTATCATATAAATTATACTATATGGACCATGATGCATGCATTAATTTTGACTAAGAATCAATGGAATATTTTAAATTCTGCATGACTCAACATTGGTGTCTATTGTTTGTTGATTTAAAACAATTATCTGGCTATCTCCATAGTGTTAATTCTCTATTATTTGAGTTTGTGTCCAGGTTGATATTTAATCTCATCAAAACACATTTTTTGTTATTGTGTAATCAAGTTGATTGGTTTCCATCAATGAATTAAAATCCTCTTAATTGATTACAATAACTTGGAAGTAATATTTGGATCAGTAAGAAGAGTTAGGTAATTGATAAGATTGTCAAGTTGTCTCCACATTGATGTTGTCTTGTTATTCAAATTGAGAATATACTTCATTTGTCAATACACACTTATCATTGTGTGATTCTTTTAATTGATTCCTTCAAGGAAGCATTAAAATCCTTTTAAACAAATCATAATAACTTGATAAGATCAATTGGATCAATAAGTAGAGTTTTTCAATCACATATTTGCATGTTTATACAAGGTATAAACAAATCTAAGTGTCAAACAATTAGAATTACAACCAACAACAGTCACCTATCATAAATTTTCATTGACTCTGTTTACCCAATAAAGCACTAGTCCAACTCATAATTCATTCATATCATAACTTTTAAATTATCACATTAGGAGTAGAGTAGTTAACAATTCTTCATCTATTTCAAACTGTATAGCACTATGATAGATCCTTAAATACAAACAAGTCACACAATATGCTTTTGCTATAAAGGTTTACCCACCTAGGTCTAGCAAAGCCTAAAGTTCAAGGAGTCATCAAATAAATAGGTTAGCTCTATTTGTTGGTTCAAGCATGTTGCAAGTCTGATCATAGAGCTTGGCATCCTCTTAGGATTTGTAACCTACATTTTCAAGATCCAACACTTTCTACAAACTGTCATTGAATAAAGCCCAATTCAAGATTTAAGTAAGGATTTATTGATCTACTATTTTAGTGAGTGATTTTCCTTGAAAAGATGGTTGATTTGGTGGTTTTTAGACCTGATTAGTGGTTGAACAACAAAAAAATAGAAATGCATAAATTTTTAAGGGTAGTCCCTTCTAAAATAGGCCTAATTGAGGCTCTTTTGGCTGCGAACAATCAATTTTTTCTGATATGTTTTCAAAACAAGTGTAGCTGATATTTAAGTATGTTGAATGAGGCACAAATGGGTCCTAGAATATTGTATTTGTTTGTGGATATTCAATATGTTGTTAAAGTTATACCCAATTTTAGCTTGTTGGACTACTACTAACTATTGTGTGTTTTGACTGCAAGAAAATGAAAATATGTTCTAGCAATGGTTTAAGTGAATGTTTTTGTTTTGTTTCTACCTAATTCATGATGATGGTAGAGTAAAAGAGTCTGGTAGGAGTTTATATCCCAAATTGGATGATTTGTTGTCTTTTTTCTTTATGGAAACAAGTTGCAATGAAGTGTAATTTGGTGGATGCTGGATGAATTGATTGATTCAGAGTTTTCTAATAAGGTTTTTTCTTTGATTTAGTCAAATTGATGATGGTTAAGATGTGCATGATTCTGATAAAGATTTGGAAGCTTGTTTTGATGGTTTGGTGTATTGGTAGTTTAGTGGAATCAAGATTGAAAGGGGTGAATTTTGGTGAACTGTTTACTAATCTTCTCAAGTTTTGTATTTTGGTCATTATTACCCTAGAAGGTTGTAGATACTCTACATCAATAAGTATTAGAGCTAGCTGATCTAGTGTTTTTTAAGTTGTTTTTGAGTTGTTGGTTGTAGGTGCTTGATCCATCTGAAAATTGCAGAGAGGAAGAGTTGAGGTTTTGTGTTGGTTACAAACAAGCTGAGGTTTGTATTCACCATCCTCCAATGGAGAATAATCTAGGGAGAAAGTGCAAAGTGAGTGAGGCCACTAAGAGAAAGGGTGGTAGGTGCATCTTCTAGGATCTATTGTTGGGTAAGATGGATGGTTTGTTGAGTTTGTGTGGTGAAGTAGTGAGGGAGATGGATATCTATCTAAGAAGCACTTGAAGAGGTTACAACTATTTGAAGAGTTCAAAGTCAGTTTGAGAGTACTCTACTAATAGGAGACGATGAGAAGATGAATACAAGAAGGTCCAAAGAAGGTTGAGGAAATATTGCTTAGAGAAATAATGTGAAAGGACAACCATGTGTACTTTGAGTGAGAAAATGTTAGAGGAAAGTTAAGTGTTGTGAAAGGACAGTCTTGTGTCCTTTGATTGGTGAATTTGATGGTAGTGAAAGAGAAGGCACAAGGCAAAGAAAAAAGGAGATAGAAATGAAGAAAAAAGATAAAAGGAATCAAGATGGAAAATGAAGGCAGGTGAGTGATTTCAAGTATGTAGCAAGAATTAGGTAAAAGAAGAATCAAGGTTGATGCAAATTAGTCCTCAAAGGGACTTAAGGATTTTTCATGGCCAGTTGTTTGGTGCAAGAGCACCTGATGTTGTTAAGCCTCCAATAGGAATTTTTGTAAAATTTGAATTTTCATCATGAAAAGCATGTAAAAGGGTCATGTTAAGGTCATTTCAATTGTAAGTAAGTTTCTTTTAGGTCTCTAGGAGGTTAAAAGAGTCAAATTGCAAAAAATTGTCATTTGTTGTAAAAGATGCAAAAATGCAAAAAAAGGTGCACACAATCAAGAAGATGAAGAATCATGCTGATTTGGAAGGTTGTTGGTCATTGGAAGTTTAAGGGGTAGTTGGTTTAACTAATATAAACATCTCTATAAAGAATTGTGAGGGCTAGCAAAGGGCAGTAGATTGTATTCTTGATCAAACTTAGTAAATAAAGTACCCTATTTTGTATTTGTAGCATTTTCTCCTCTTGTTTCAGTTCTTGTACGAACAATACAGTACCTTATAGGCTAAATCCTTGATTTTTTTCTTAGATCGAGGTGTTAGATTCTATTTGAAAGTGATTTGAGGTCTTTTCATTCTATTTAGAGGAAATAAGATCATTTTTATTGTAACTGGTTTGAAACCCTCAAACAAAGGTTTTGAGAGTCCATTAAGAGTTAGATTTTCCATTCCACCGATGTAGGGTTAGTTATATTGGTGGAATGGGTTGAATTATTTTTCTTTTCAATTTAAGTATGTGTGCAAGTGTAGGGGAAGGCAAGAGGACAAAGTTATTGTTGTTGTCCTCAAATTTCTTGAGTTTTCTCCATGAAGGTTGATGGTTTAAGTTAGAAAATGTTTTAAATACATTCAAGATAGTTAGTAGAAGGTTTAAAGAGAATGTATATACCTTTTGCAATGTTTTTTTCTGAATGAAGATTGGGATTTGTGATTTTTAAGTGAAATATAGAAGTTAAGTTGCTGCCCCACTTGATTTACATTGATTTTTGGTTCAAGAGTGATGGCTAAGTGCAAGGTTTAGAAGAAACAACATTTGCAAAGGATTGGAGATGGTGTAGATAGTATGTGTAGATATATTTCAAGATTCTTGAAGAATTGACATGTTGGTATGTGGATTGTAAGACACGCTTTCTACAAACCCTCATTGAATAAAGTCTAATTCAAGCTTTAAGTAGGGATTTCTTGATCTACTATTTTAGTGAGTGATTTTCCTTGAAAAGATGATTGATTTGGTGGTATTTAGACTTGATTAGTGGCTGACCAGCAAAAAATTAGACATGCATCAAGTTTTATGTGTAGTCCCTTTGTAAAATAGGCCTGATTGAGGCTCTTTTGGCTATGGAAAATCAAATTTTCTGATATGTTTTTCAAAAAAAGTGTACCTATAATCTGCTCTTGGTTTGTGGATATTCAATATGGTTTTAAAGTTATACCCAATTTTATCTTGTTGGACTACTACTAGCAATAGTGTGTTTTGACTGCAAAAAAATGCATATCTATTGTAGTAGTGGTTTAAGTGAATGTTTTTATTTTGTTTCTTCCTAAGTCATGATGATGGTGGAGTATAAGAATTTAGATCCTAGATTGGATGAATTGTTGTCTTTTTTCCTTATGGAAACAAGTTGCAATGACGTGTAATTTGGTGGATGCTAGATGAATTGATTGGTTCAAAGTTTTCTAATAAGGTTTTTGCTTTGATTTAGTCAAATTGATGATGGTTAAGATGTACTTGAGTCTGATAAAGGTTTGGAAGCTTGTTTTGATGGTTTGGTGTATTGGTAGTTTAGTGGAATCAAGATTGAAAGGAGTGAATTTTGGTGGTGTTTACTGATCTTCTCAAGTTTTGTATTTTGGTTCATTAGTACCCTAGAAGGTTGTAGATGCTTCACATCATAACCTTAGCCTTGATTTCCCACATGTACAATAGAATAGCCAAGAACATGGCTATAATTTTAGTATTAACCTTGTACCAATGATGGGTGATTAAAAATTCCATTCCTAGTGCCTTTTTCATTGCCAACAAAACTAGAGGGTGGTCGGAGGTGAGAATGGCCTTCAAAATTTTGTACATGATCTCCCCTAAGAAGGACATTTTCTTATTTATGGAGTCCAAGGATATAGGGGTATTCATCGCACCACAATCATCACCTCTTCATAGTCAAAAAAGGAATGAGCCATCTATCACCTCTAGAACCTATTTGTAAAACCTAACCATATATCGATATGATGGGACATTTAATCGCTCATTGATTGAAGAATCATTTGATGCTATAATTTTAGATTTTGTAACCTTCCTTGTGCAAATAATGCCTAGTGAAGGTATCCATCCACTGTACCATGCCACATCACCACACATAAGAAGATAGAACTCATTTTTTTGTCATCCTCTTTGGTGCCAGCTGGCCTTGTATTTTTCTTTAACATCTTATCATTCAAGTGTAATATCTCAGTTGTCAAATAATGAGTGCCACTAGTCATAGAAATGTGTGAGGGGTACTATCCCACACAACCTTGCCACTAAGAACCATCTGCTTGTGTAACCATGTGTCGTATGGTTTTAGTGTTTTGTCCTTTCTATCATTTCCTTTTCCAAACCATCCTCCATGCCATTACCCTCTTTGTATATGTGGCTTATTTTGTACTCTTCAAATCCCTCCAACAGTTCATAGATCGGTCAGATCCATTGGCCAAGCTTCCAATTTGGTTATTTATTGAATCTAATGGAATTTATCATTATAAGGAAATCTCCCTCAAGGTGGATACACTTGGAACCTTTTTCACTGTCTATTTGGAGTGTAATCAAAGTCATCCTAAATTTTTCCATGTTGTTTGTACTAATTCCTAGCCTAACAGATCACTTTTCTAGGACCTTCCCATGTTCATTGTACATAATACAACCAACACCACTCGGACCAAGGTTTCCCCTCGAGGCACCTTCAAGTTTACCTTAATCCACCTAGGTTCTAGTGCCTCCCACCTCACCTCCTTCCTTTTTGCCAACCTGGAAACCCCATCACCACACATGGAGGGAATCTTGATACCAACAAACTCTTTTTCTATCATGTCACCACAATTCTTAAAAATCCACTTTTTGCTTGATTTTTTGCGGGCTTCCTCGTTGACTAATTCCATAATGTGACCTTCAATTTTATAACAGAGTTGCTCAACTTCTAGTTCCTTGTCCTAAAAAATTATCCTGTTTCGTTCCTTCCATAGTTGCCACCTATGATATTAGATAGGATTACAAACCAAAGGCTTCCAAAGACTGACTTCTTGTTCCTCTATGGCCACATATTAAACCAAGTTTCTATATACAAGGGGTTTAGGTATTGTAGGTTTACCTTCCTTATGAATAATTTCCAACACGCATCTGCATATGGACAGGACAAAGGGATGTGATTAGAATTTTCACTATTACACTTACATAGTACACACTGCCCTGGTCCTTGCACACCAATTTTTCCAGCCGGTCCTTATTGATAATTCTCCTTTGTAACACCAACTGTGGAAACACCCCAACTTTTGGAAGATAGTTTTTATTCCAAATCAATTTGTTTGGCCAGTTCTATTTAGTAGTTGTAGCTTCCTTCACTTTATATCCCAATTTAACCTTGTATGAGCCCATGGATGACCCACACCACCTAATGATGTCCATTTGGTTAGATGGGGTAAAGGTTCTATTTTTTGGGATTGTGGAAAGCACCAATTTCTATCTTGTGGTGTATCAATATCTTGCAAAGAACTCCACTCACAAATTTCCACCTCATTTTAAATAGTTACAGTTCCATAATTGCATATTTTGCTACCCCAAACCTAAAGGGTCTCACTTTTAATGTCCTCTAGGTTAGGATGGTTGGAAATAGGCTCCCACCCACCCCACGAGTCATTCTAGAAAGAGGCACCTTTTCCATTTATGACCTCCCAAGTGACATGTTTTGTGACTATGTCTCTACACTCTATTATATATTTCCAAATTGTAGAGCCCTTGGGGGGATCCATAGTGGTCAAAATTTTGGTGGGCTCATCCGATTCAAGGTACTTTCTTCTAAGGATTCTGACCCATTTATGCTCACCTTTGGCATAGAGATTCCATGCAAGCTTATCCCCCATAGCTAAGTTCATTATGGCTAGTTGTCTAACACCTATCCCTCTTGCCTCCTTTGGGGAGAAAATTTTATTACATGTGACAAGAAGAAATTTTTGTTGATCCCCTGTGCCACTCCAAAAGAATCTACTAAGAATATGATTGAGGTCTTCTTCCACAACCCTTAGGATTTTGAAGCATGCCATGGAGTATATTGGAATGGATTATAGCACAAATTTCACCATAAAAATTCTACCAGCAGAGGACAACCACTTTCCTTTCCATGTTCCCATTTTATTCTTACAACTATTCAATAGGCTTTCCTAATAACACTTCTTATTGATTCTTGTAAAAAATGGAGTTCCCAAACAATTCCCCAAAATTTTTACCACCCATAGGCTCAATATTCTTGTAAAATCCTTTTGGAGACTAGGTTGGGTATTTAGGAAGAAGACCTTTGATTTTCTCCAATTAATACCCTACCTAGATGCCAAACAATAATCATCCAAGAATGTCTTTATGATCCTAACTTCCTTTGTACATGCGACACAAAAAAAATGGTGTCATCAGCAAATTTCTAATGGGTGACATGGTCTAACCTATTAACCATAGACAAACCTTACCACTTTCCATCTTTCCTTAGTACATTAATTCCCTTTCCTAGGGCCTCTGCCATGACGATGAATAAAAAAGGGGACAATGGGTACCCTTTCCTAAGACCCCTTGAGGAGGCGAAGAAGTCATGTGAGGCCAAATTTAAATGGATTGATAAATTTGGTGTAGAGAGGTAGCTTCTGACCCAATTGATCCACCCTTCATCGAATCCAAACTTCTCAAACACTTCCACCAAGAACTACCTATTCACCAGTTCATAGGCTTTTAAGATTTCAATTTGAGTATCATGCAATCCTCCCTCACCTTCCTTTTCGAGTGAATGGTATCATGATCTATTATGATTCCTTCCACTATTGATCTCTCGGGTGCAAAGCCACTTTTTTCTTCTAAGATGATTGATTTTAAGGTTTCCTTGAGTATATTGGCAATAATCTTTGTCACAATCTTGTAGAACATGTTGCAAAGAGCTATCGGTTTGAAGTCCTCCATTGTCTGAGGCTTCTTTTTCTTTGGAATAAAGGCTAGGAAGGTATGGTTGATGGATCCTAGCATTTTCACCTTCCACTTTGATTCCTCCACATCCATCGTGTGGTCATCTCCAACAACCTCCCAAAACTTCTAGAAAAACCTAGCCAAAAATCCATTAGGCCCTGGGGCTTTGTCTGGGTTTAGCTGAAATGTGGTAACCCTAACTTCTTCCTTCCCAATGCATTTGAATAAGGCCCTATTATGTTCTTCTATAATTAGTGTAGGGATAGAATAAATTAGCTTATCCCTCACCACTCTATGCATCAGTGTATCCTTGTTCAAAATTTCCTCAAAGAATCTCACAACTTTTGCATCAACCTCCTCAATGGATTGTGTCATCACACCATCCCCTTCTCTAATTTCTATGATTCTATTTCTACTTCTATTTTCCACAACTATTCTATGAAAGAATTTTATATTCTTCTCTCCCTCGTTCAGCCAAGTCTCCCTAGAATTTTGTCTCCAATAACATTCCTCCCTCTTCAATTTTTTTTCTAACTCATTCCTCTAGGGCTTTCTCTACTTGAACTCCTTTTCCCCCATCTCATGCCTTATGATGTGTTCATTTAATATTTCCAAATTCTATTATGCTTTTTCCTTTTCAAGGAAGATGTTCTTTAAATGTGTTTTGTTACATTCTTTTAATTTAACCTTAACATAGACCAATTTCTTATTGATTTTGAACAAGTTGGAGTGATTCCCAATTCAAAATTCCTGCCACTTTCCAGCCATCAGGTCTAATATTTTTTCTTCCCTTATCCACATATTTTCAAACTTGAAAGGGTTACCTCTTGGGTGCTCATCTGACAAAATTGTTAATTGTACCAGCAAATGGTTTGATCCTGTGAGTGGAAAGATTGTTGCTTCAAGTAGATTCACTTGACCTTCCCAATCACTGAAGAGCATAAATTTATCCAACCATTCTATAATTTTGTGAAGCCCTTTCTCCTATTCGATCATGTGAATACCCCATTCTTGGCCTACACATCTTTTAGTTGGTTGTTGTCTATGAAATATTGGAATTCTTGTTGTACATTCATGGTCCTCATTACTCCACCTTTATCCTCATTATTTAGTGTTACATTGAAGTCTCCTGCAATGATTCCCCTTTCGCCATTGAATTTTTTCAATCTATTGGTGATTTGCTACCATAGATTCCTCTTGTCAATTGTAGAGATTGGTCCATAAACATTAATGAGAAAAAATTGTTCATTCCTTTGCAACTGTTTGCATCTCATCATGATCTAGCTCCTATCCTCCTTGATAACTTTCCAATCTACCAATAAGGGGTTCCATAGAATTCCCAAGCCCCTAGATGCACCTTCAGCTTCAACAAAGTGGCTCTTCCACTGCCTCTGACAACTTAGACTTTTATCACTTTCCTCTTTAGTGAATTTTGTTTCTTTCAATAAGAAAATGTTAGCTCTAGATTGGTCAATTTGGCACTTGACCATATGCCATTTTTTAGGTGCACTTATTCCCCTAAAATTCCAGGTTATGGGCCTCATTTCCATTGGGGAAGGATTATATCCTTCCGAGACCTGAGTTTCATTTGACCCATTTCATTTTCTACAATCTCTATTTTTTCTTTGTTTGTCTTGGGCCCACATTTTTCATTCTTCTTTATGTTTGGATTTTGTAGCTTTGATTAAGTTTTCTCCAAGATTCTTTCCTCTAGTAGTGATCCTTCCACCTCTGAACCCCCTTCTTCATCCTCTGATTCTAGCTCTACTTCACTTCCCTCCATTCCTGAGGAGGGAACATTAGGTTTTGGTCCCCTTGTTTCATCCACTTCCCCTTGCACATTTTCTTCTTGTTAGTACCTATTTTGGCTGTCTCTCATTTTCCAGTTGTTTGCCTTTGATTTTCCTAACAAATCTTTAGCTTGGGAATTTTCTATCATTTTGGCACATGGAGTAAATGGGCTCCCACAAGGGTTGAGCTCAGCGTGCCAATTATTCTTGTCTCGGGTGGCCAGACTCTTCCTTTTCTTCCTTGCCTTCTGTTTTTCCTTGTCTGGCAGAGGCGGGATCGGAGTGAAATCAGGATTAGGATTTTTCCTTTCACTCCTCTTTCAGGTTTCATTCTGCCTCCGGTTCCACGCCTTTGCTTTTCCTTTTGTCTTTTGTTTCCTCTGGCAGATGTGGGATCGGAGTGGAAACCGGTTTTGGAACCTTGCTCGTGTTTCACTTTCTGGTTTCGTTCTAGCCCCAGCTCTGCTTGCGCCGGTTTTCCTTTTTGTCTCCGCCCCCACGGCTTTTTGGTTTTATTTTGGTTCTGGCTCCACCTCCACGGTCTTTTGCGGAGGAGGGATGGTTTTCGGTCTCGGTCACTTCTGTTTCTTTTTGTTCCCCACTTCGGCTCTGACTCCACCTCAGTCTAGTTCCCTTTCCACCCGTCTTTCTCTTCGGTGTGACTTTTGGTTCTCGTGGTGACATCTTGGTGAACTCCTCTGGGTCTCACTGACAAGGGAATATGGATGTCTTCGGCCTGAGTTCTACCTTTCGTGGAAAGGTCTCAGCGATGTCATTAGGTTACGTCGACTGATGGTGGAGTATTTTGTGCTTCGGTGAGATCTATATTTCAGTATGTTGTCATGGCGATGGGGTCGGGTCTTGCCGACAGTGGTTCAATATGTGGCTTTTGGTGAGAGTCCTATTTTCTCTTGGCAAGTAGGTGTCTAAGGGTCTTCTCGGTATAGCACTGTAATGTCTACATAACCTCTCACCGAGGATTGCATGCTACAGCGACAATGTGAATGACCTCAGATGACTTTTGGCATAGCAAGGAGTTCTCTACATAATTTCTTACCGAGGGGTAAAGGATATAGCGATACACATGATAGGTGCTCTTTGGCAAGAGAAGCAAAGGGTTACGACGACATAACAAAAGGGTAAAAGATATGCTTTCGGTATGACAATTGGCTTTTGATGTAATGTCTCGGCGATTGTGGTTGGCTATATCAAAATGTAAGAAGGGCATGGGGCTACTCCTAGGCTTTCATATAACAATTGGAGTATCACAGCGACTTGAAAGAAAATGATGTCTTCAGTGAGGCTTGGTGAAATCTCTAGGATGTCACCCCGAGGTCAAGATGTCACAGCGATATATGAAGAGAAGGAGGCACGCTCGGGGAAAGGACTATGTGTTCGATATGTTATCTCACCAACCTGAGTATGTCACAACGACTACAATGAACATGGGTGCATAGGGAAAGCAATTGAATTGCCTTTAGCATGGTGAGGGTAATGTCTTAGCGACTGTTTCGATGATGAATAATGGTGCACTCAGTATCCTATGTGGATTTCGCTGGGATGTTTCACCGAGTTGGTGGCCTCTTGCCGACTATGATGAGCACTTGATGTAACATATGATTCTTGGCCTATGGTCTCCCCAACCTCTGTGTGTCTTGTCGACAATTCCTCCCAACATAGATCAACGGTCCGCGGGCAACAATCATTATGATATGATGGCCAGCGCTTGAGCACTCATGTGACTTGCCTAATCTTTGTGCTCTATGAGGAGAGAGTCTACCCACCACGTGTCACATGGACCCCACCTCTGAACTCGCACTGCAGTGCGTACATTTAAACAGAGATCGACGGTCCCTAGATGACTGGCATCTGATCAATGGCTATCGCTAGCCTCACCGATGCGAGTTGCAGGGAAATTAAATCCTACAAGGAATGTGATCTAGTGGTGGCCTGGTTCAATGGCTAATGAAGATTTTAAAAGACAGCTGCCCGATCACTGTTGATCGACGGCCAATATTCTTTTTCGGGCGATCATGGTTTCAAAGGTGTTTGTGCGAGAAGACCTAAACTGAGACTTGATGGCGGTAGATGGAGGGTCACTGGATCTGCAAAATTTGCATTCATTGCAACTCTGAGGATGGGGTGGCGTGTTTAGAGGTATGGGCACGCGGATTCTTGGGCTGATTTGATGTTGGTTGACAGACTTGTTCTGGTTGCCAGGGTCGCCCATGTTTGTCCTGCCTGATTTGACCTGATCGGATCTGCATCAAGATTTCCCTGGGATCACCTAGCACAAAGCATTTAATGATATCCTATGAGGTGGGTGACAGACTGGTGATGTGGCTTGCGTGTTGTTTAGGGTTTTTCTAGTCAACTAATGATGTGTAATTTCCCTAGCTGGTTGCTTGTTGCTCTCCCTGTTCCTATAAAGGGAGAATTCATGGCCAGGATGAAGGGTTCCAAACCTTGGTGTTCTGGTTCCACATTTTTTTGAGTTCTGGGATTAGCCTGGGATAGATTAGGGTTTGGTCCCGAGTCAATATTGAGTCTATAAACTGTAATGTTGAATTCCTCTGTAAATGTAATCAGTTAAGCAGGAATACATGAAGATGCTTATCTTTCATGCATATCATAAGATTATCTCCACATTTGTAGGCTTCTAATAATTTGAATAAATGCATAAGGTGTTTTTTGTTCATCTTCTCATACTTCATGGGACTGTGTTATTTGTTGATAGGTCTACTTCAAGGAACCAGTTAAATCCTTTGAATAAATAGCAGTGATTACTTGTTTGCAGGTTGGATTTGGTAAGAATAGTCTTGCTGATACAAGAGCCAGATTGTCAGTGTAAGGCACTGATAGCTGATGTAAGGAATTAGCAAAACAAAATCCATTGATTGAGTCTTGTTTGCAGATGAGTTCCATCTTTTGTCTGTGACTTTGTGACCCTGGATTACGCATTGATCTGTCTTGCGGCCTGGTTCCTCTCAAAAAACCTTTTAAAATCATTGAATATCTTTTGATGTCTTGTCCTACCTCCTTGTTGCTTCAAGGTTGAGCTACTGAGAATCTAGCCCCATTTGAGGTCCTCAAAGCTTGGCATCAGGAGTTATCTGCTATAAAAAGCAATGTCTTTTCACATTCAAGGCATTGTGTGGGTATACCCGCCTTGGTTCTGTAGAGCCTAAAGTGTAGAAGATCTTTTGATCTTGTCAGTTGGTCCAGATCCTCCAAACTTCCCTTGACTGGAGATGGCTACTCCATAGGTAGAGTGGGAGACCAACCTAGTTTGTATGAAAAATAACCAACAAGATGGCAACTCCACTGGGGACTTACTCAGAAATCCGGTTATAAAGTGCTATATCAAAAGAGTCATTTTTTGTTTGCCATGTTGGTGTTGTTCAAAGTTTGAAGAATCTGTGGCCTGAAGAAAGTTTTGTTGCAGTGAACCTAAAAGCTACAAGATCTATGGTGCTCTGTCGGATGGAATTCAGAGAAATATTTACATGTAAGTGAGCTTCATACTTTTTGAAGCTCAGTCCTTTGCAAAGAGGTGGCGACTTTGTCAAGGTGAACCTGTTGAAGATTTGAAGGATAGTTCCATGGCTGCAACATTTCTAGGTATTCTTCATGCTTTTTGAACATTGAAAAAACTTTATTCCCCTTTATTTGGTGAGATCAAGCACTAGCATCAAGGGAGGTTTCAATATTGCAACTGGATAGTTGTAGAGGGATAGGTTTCATTTACAAGATGCATTGTTGTCCGGATGCTCCCTCTACAAGCTATGATACCATGCTTAAGGCACACCATGGGGATGAGTCAGGGTCCTTTGATGACTCTCATTGCCAGCATGATGAAGAATAGAGCCAAGTGAAAAGAGGAAGTGGGAGTAGTAGTTTAAACCATCATTGCACTAATTATGTGCCTCCTCCTACTGAAAATGATATAGACCAGTTGCAAGGTATATTGAATGATGAGTGTATCCTTTTGTATACACTTCAGGGTAGTTTGCATACTGAGCCAGAACTTATGGTAAGTTCTTGTGATGATTTAAATTTTGATGGGAAAACTACTAATTAGAATGAGCATAATAGTTCCAGCCATATAGCAGATTGTGAGTGCTATTTTTGTCAGCTGGAGTGAATCAATGTGACTCTTGAATTGCCTGTTCATGGACAATTCTTGATGTGGAGCTTCATCTGAAGCATTTCTTTTTCCATGAACATTAGGTTAGGTTTTTGTTTTTTTTGGTCAGTTTTGTTTTATTGTGTCTGCTAACCTTGTTCAGTTAGCTCCTCATTGTTTTGGGTTTCCTTTTGTTCTGGTCTACTCTCCCTGAGATTCTGAATTCTTGATATGCCCACCAGGGGCATACATCCCCAACCGGAGCCTATGTTAGTGCCTATTTTGGTTGTCTCTCATTTTCCAGTTGTTTGGCTTTGATTTTCCTAACAAATCTTTAGCTTGGGAATTTTCTATCATTTTGGCATGTGGAGTAAATGGGCTCCCATGAGAGTTGAGCTCAGCGTGCCAATTCTTCATGTCTTGGGTGGCCAGACTCTTCCTTTCCTTCCTTTCCTTGTGTTTTTTCTTGTTTGGCAGACGCAGGATCAGAGTGAAATCAGGATCAAGATTTTGCCTTTCGCTCCTCTTTCGGGTTTCATTCCGCCTCTGGTTCCGTGCCTTTTCTTTTCCTTTTGTCTTTTGTTTCCTCTGGCAGACGTGGGATCAGAGTGGAAACCGGTTTCAGAACCTTGCTTGTGTTTCACTCTCTGGTTTCATTCCGGCCCTAGCTCCACTTGCACCAGTTTTCCTTTTTGTCTCCGCCCCCGTGGCTTTTTGGTTTTGTTTTGCTTTCGGCTCTGCCTCCACGGTCTTTTGTGGAGGTGGGAGTGGGATGGTTTTCGATCTCGGTCTCTTATGTTTCTTTTTGTTCCCCGCTCTGGCTCTGAATCCGCCTGGGTCTAGTTCCCTTTTCGCCCGTCTTTCTCTTCGGCGTGACTTTTGTTTCTCGTGGTGACATCTTGGTGAACTCCTCTGGGTCTCACTAACAAGGGCATATAGATGTCTTCGGTGTGAGTTCTACCTTTCGTGGAAAGGTCTCGGCGATGTCATTAGGTTATGCCAACCAGTGGTGGAGGATTTTGTGCTTCGGTGAGACCTATATTTTGATATGTTGTCATGGCGATGGGGTCGGGTCTTGCCGATGGTGGTTCAATATGTGGCTTTCGGTGAGAGTCCTATTTTCTCTTAGCGAGCAGGTGTCTAAGGGTCTTCTCGGTATAGCACTGTAATGTCTACATAACCTCTCATCAAGGATTGTGTGCTACAGTGACAATGTGAATGACCTCGGATGATTTTCGGCATAGCAAGGAGTTCTCTACATAATGTCTTGCCGAGGGGTAAAGGATATAGCGATACACATGATAGGTGCTCTTCGGAAAGGGAAGCAAAGGGTTACAACAACATAACAAAAGGGTAAAATATATGCTTTTGGTATGAAAATTGGCTTTCGACGTAGTGTCTCGGTGATTGTGGTTGGCTATACCAAAATGTAAGAAGGGCATGGGGCTACTCCTAGGCTTCGATATAACAATTGGAGTATCACAGCGACTTGAAAGAAAATGATGTCTTCGGTGAGGCTTGGTGAAATCTCTAGGATGTCACCCTGAGGTCAAGATGTCACAGTGATATATGAAGAGAAGGAGGCACGCTCGGGGAAAGGACTATGTGGTCGATATGATATCTCACTGACCCGAGTATGTCACAGCGACTGCAATGAACAGGGGTGCGCAGGGAAAGCGATTGAATTGCCTTCGGCACGATGAGGGTAATGTCTCAGCGACTATTTCAATGATGAATAATGGTATACTCGGTATCCTATGTGGATTTTGCTAGGATGTTTCACTAACTTGGTGGCCTCTTGTCGACTATGATGAGCACTCGATGTAACATATGATTCTTGGCATGTGGTCTCCCCGACCTTTGTGTGTCTTGCTGACAGTTCCTCCCAACATAGATCAATGGTCCGTGGGCAACCATCATTATGATCTGACAGCTAGCACCTAAGCACTCATGTCACTTGCCTGATCTTTGTGCTCTACGAGGAGAGTGACTACCCGCCATGTGTCACATGGACCCCACCTCTGAACTCACGCCGCAGTGCATACATTTAAGAGAAGATCGACGGTCCCCGAATGACTAGCATCTGATCAATGGCTATCGCCAGCCTCGCCGATGCGAGCTGCAGGGACATTAAATCCTGTGAGGAATGCAATCTAGTGGTGGCCTGGTTCAACGGCTAATGAATATTTTAAAAGATAGCTGCGCGATCATTATTGATCAACGACTGATATTCTTTTTCGCATGATCAGGGTTTCAAAGGTGTTTGCGCATGAAGACCTAAACTGAGACTTGATGGTGGTAGATGGAGGGTCGCTGGATCTGCCGAATTTGCATTCATGGTGACTCTGAGGATGGGGTGGCATGTTCAGAGGTATGGGCATGCAGATTCTTGGGCTGATTTGATGTTGGCTGACAGACTTGTTTTGGTCGCCAGGGTCACCCATGTCTGTCCTCCCTGATTTGACTTGATCGGATCTGCATCGAGATTTCCCTGGGATCACCTGGCACAAAGCATTTAATGATATCTTGTGAGGTGGGTGACGGACTGGTGATGTGGCCTGCATATTGTTTAGGGTTTGTCTAGTCAGCTGCTGATGTGTAATTTCCCTGGCCAGTTGCTTGTTGCTCTCCCTGTTCCTATAAAGGGAGAATTCATGGCCAGGATGAAGGGTTCTGAACCTTGGTGTTCTGGTTCCACATTTTTCTAAGTTCTGGGATTAGCCTATGATAGATTAGGGTTTGGTCCTGAGTCAATATTGAGTCTGTAAACTGTAATGTTGAATTCCTCTGTAAATGCAATCAATTAAGTAGGAATACATGAAGATGCTTATCTTTCATGCATATCATCAGATTATCTCCACATTTGTAGGCTTCTAATAATTTGAATAAATGCATAAGGTGTTGTTTGTTCATCTTCTCATACTCCATGGGACTGTGTTATTTGTTGATAGGTCTGCTTCAAGGAAGTAGTTAAATCCTTTGAATAGATAGCAGTGATTACTTGTTTGCAGGTTGGATTTGGTAAGAATAGTCTTGTTGATACAAGAGTTGGATTGTCAGTGTAAGGAACTGATAGCTGATGTAAGGCATTAGCAAAACAAAATCCACTGATTGAGTCCTATTTGCAGATGAGTTCCATCTTTTGTGTGTGACTCCATGACCCTGGATTAGGAACTGATCTGTCTTGCGGCCTGGTTCCTCTTAGAAAACCTTTTAAAATTATTGAATATCTTTTGATGTCTTGTCCTACCTCCTTGTTGCTTCAAGGTTGAGCTACTGAGAATCTAACCCCATTTGAGGTCCTCAACGTTTGGCATCAGGAGTTATCTGCTATAAAAAACAATGTCTTTTCACATTCAAGGCATTGTGTGGGTATACCCGCCCTGGTTCTGCAGAGCCTAAAGTGCAGAAGATCTTTTGATCTTGTCAGTTGGTCCAGGTCCTCCAAACTCCCCTTGACTGGAGATGGCTACTCCATAGGTAGAGTGGGAGACCAACCTGGTTTGCATGAAAAACAACCAACACTTCCCCTACTTCCACTTTCGATCCCAAGAGTTCTTTCACCCTTTCCATCTCTTCTATACCTCCATCCCTCACAGTTTCATGTGGGTATACAGGCCATAATTCATCAACCTCTTTGGGTGGGAAATACAACACCAACTCCCAAGATTCCTCCAAGCCACATATATCTATTGGTGCGAGGCTGATGGATTGGTCCTCAATACCTTGCCCCTACAAATTCTAGGTTTTCTTTCATTTCTATGTTTACAATAGGATCCCCATCCTCCTAAGCACTAGCACATAGGGGTTCCCCTACACCAAGGTAACTTTCACAACTTCCTCTTGAATTGGCTTCCATTCATATCCATTGGCCTTATCTACCTTCACAGTAATTCTACACTCCAAGTTTCCATGATCCTTAGATTTTCATACATGGAAAAGCTTCATCTCTTCTTCTCTCATTACACTTTGGGTCCATGAACCCTCCCTAGTACAGATCTCAATCTCTTGGGTAGAGTCTGGTGAGGAGCCAACCCAAGGGAAAGTATGACATATGTTCCTAGACACCTTTCTTCCACCTTTTTATCCATGGAGATGAGTGTACCCAAGCTTCTTCCAATTTCTTTGAGAGTGTCTTCATCCCAGTAATCATCCAAGAGGTTGTAAAGGTGAACCTAGACAACAAGCTGCAAGGTCAAATTCTTGTACATCATACTCTTGCTTTGTTTTCAATGAAATTTAATTCTTCCAATGTGTGTGAAAATTATGAATTGGAAGAGTTGTGAACAATAAAGGAGAATGTTGGTTCAATAATCTAACTTTCCAAAGAAACAAATGGGCATAGTATATGACATGCCATGTAATTCATAAACATGAAACTATTTTTTTCTCTAAAGCACATTACTTTTACAATCAGAGATGTGCATAGTTGCAATCATGGGATATGCAATTTATTTGTTAAATATTTTCCAAAATTTATGGTGTATTGCTACTTTCCTATTTTTCTCAAACAAATATCAATAATAGACCTACTGCATTAATCATGTGCATTCAATGATGTAGTACCAAGTAACACACTGGAAAACCTTGTGCAATTTGCATCCAGTGATTAAATGTTTGCCAAAATATATAGTGTCCTATTCTCCTAAATTTCTTAAACAAAAATGTATAGTATGGCTAGTGCAAGACAATCAATTTGATTGGGAAAGTAAGTATTACAATTGCAAATGAGAAAATTAAGAATTTAATGCATATTGTGGAAGCTTTACTATTATCATGAATACAATATGTTATTCATAAACATGAAACACATGCTTGATAACAAGCTCTCCAAAACAAAATAGAAGTTTCAGGCTTCTAAAAAATGTTTTAAACAATATATTTTGAATCAACAAGCAACTATCTGAGAAGCGAAATCAACTATTGCAATAGTAACTTGTTGCAACTATATTCATTCTACAAAGTGACTTGAGTGATAGCCCTTTTCCTAGTATAAGTACTTTTATTTTGTTGCAACTACAAGCACTGTTCATTATTATTAAGCCTAATTGTACACATGGATACAATAGATGACATATGAGATGAAGCAGTTGAAACCAAGCAACAATTTTTTATTGCAATGGTTTAATTTGCAATTAAGAGATAATAAATAATTTATCTCTTTTTTCTATTAATTGGAGTAGGCCTATTATGCATTTTTATGAAAGTAAATTAGGGTATTAGGAGCGCATTATATTTTTGGAAAATATTCAATCACTATGTGAAAATTGTGTCAGATTTTGTGAGAGGACAGTAGCTACTGAACCAATCATTGCATGTTTAATAGACTAAATGGTATAACTATTGGATCAAAAACAATAGCATGTTTTAAATACAAATTGTGTGATATATTTTCACAAACATTCAAACATTAAATACAAATTCTGCAAGCTTTTTCGGTAGGAAGAGAGCTACCCAGACAACAAATAAATAGGTAATGCATTCAATGTCTACATAGTCAACAAGACCTTGGTCAAAGTTTTTAGTTTTTCGTGTCTTAATTCTTATTTTTTTCAATTATTCTATTGGTTGGAGTAGGCCTATTATTCATTTTTGTTAAACTAAATTACCAAAATAAAAGGACACTATATATTTTGTAAATATTTGACCGCTAAATGAAAATCATGCCACCTCTGACTGTAGAATAATAGACATTGAATGGTATGACAGACAGATTAGAGTGGTGTAGGAGCACCAATCCATTTCAGTGATTTTTCTTTAGTTGTCTCATGGAGAGTTGAGTCTAGGTGTTAGAGTTAAATTTTTTGAGTGTTTGATGTCTAAATAAGGTCAATGGAAACCATTTGTTGTAATTGACAAACCTTGGTGTCTTTTGGGTATGAATTGTAAATGTTGCAAAACACGGTAAGAAGTTGTCAATCTTGACAAAAGAGGTCAAGGTGGGTCAAAGTGTAATTTTTCTAGTGTTGGGTCATATTTATAGGATGAATAAGTTCTAAATAGACCAGCTCCAATGTTATAGGTGATTAGGAGATTCAAATTACACATAATGCAAAAAAATGTTAGTGTTGTCATCAATTTTTTTTTGTAAAAGTACAACTTTGTACTCCAACGATCATGAAGAGTTTTGAAAATTAGTTGAAGGTGGTTGTGTTGGTTTTTCCATGATGGGGAAGGTTTAAAGGTGAAAATTAAATTGATGTAATGGTTGGTTAGAGGATTTGGAAGGAATAAGAAGGATTTTCCCTATTTTTCATTAATTTTTTGTGTTTTATCGTAAATTATGAAGTTCTCTCTGTACTGTATGGCTCATGCAGACCAATCTTGGTGCTAAATTCTTGTAGAATCTATTGGAGGATGAGATAGATTTTACTTGGTTCTATTCTGAAGGATTTTCATCAAGGAAAAAGCTTTTTGTGGACATATCTCTGTAACCAGGTCTGAATACTCTGTTTTAAGGGTTTGTGCAAAAAAATGACTTTGTAAGTCATTCCACCCACTTTCACTTTTTGTATCTCAATGGAATGGCTCATTTGAGTTTATTTTATATGTGAGTAAGGTCTTATGGTGTTGGAAAGAAGATTAGATTCCTTTTGTATTACTGCCCTGTGTGTTTTTGTGTCAAATTTGCATGAAAATGAAGGCTTTACATTAGGGTTTGGTGTTTTATTGCTGACAGTGGCTTGGTGAATGTTTCTTAAGCATGTATAGGAATAAATAAGGATGTTTGAACTAGTTCCAAGAGATAGGAAGGTCAGTGATATAGTTTTACAATAAACCCTCATATGAATAGCCTAAAACAAGGGTTTCTTGGAAATGTGTTTGGCAAGGTGTGTCTATGCAAACTAATGCTAAAATTGGGGGTTTTGGAGGCTAGTGAGTGCTTCCCCATTGGTCTCTTGGGTTGGTTGCATGATTAGAGAGGTGAATCTTTTTAAAATTGACCTAATTCATGGCTTAGGTCAACATTGTGGACAAGTTTTGAAGTTGTTCCAAAAGTGTTGGTTGGGATATTGAGGTATGTTATAAGTTGCTTTGATGGGTCTCTAAAACTATGAGGATTTTGTTGATTGAGAGAGTTTTAGGTGAGTTAGGTTCCAAAATCAAGGTCTGCAGGCCTACTAGCAAGGAAGAGTGTTTGTGTGGAGAATAACCTTTGTGAGGGTTTGAAGTTTTAATACTTGTTGAATAGGGTTGGATTTGTGTTGTTTGTGTTGGAAGCCACCCTAGGTTGCTATCATAGAGACAATAGTCTATTAAATTCAAATAACATAGGAAATGCATTAAAAATTTTAAGTATACAAACAACATCAACAAACTTGTTAAGAAACATGATATGCTAGTATTAGTGATAGGCACCAATCCCAATTTGTTGTAGCCTATTGTTACTAGATAAAGAAATATTTTTTTAGATCTTTGAGCAAGGTCTTCTTCCTTGTACAAGCATACAATGCATTAACTCTTAATTCATTGCATGTATAGGTGGTAAGCCACTGACAAACTATTTTAAACAATACAATTTCATTGAACAAGCAACTATTTGAAAAGTCAATTAAATAATTGCAATGGTAACTTGTTGCAACTATATTCATTGTAGAAATTTACTTAAGTGACTGAACTTATCCTAATTCTAGTACTTCTTTTCTGGTGCAACTACAAATATTATTTGCTATTATAAGGCCTAATTGTACAAATAGGTACATTAGATAACAAACGACATGAATGGGTTGCTATATTGTGCATTGCTAGAGCCAATGAACAGTTTACAATTGCAATGGTCTCATATGCAATTGATTGATAATAGACAAATATTCTTCTTCTCTATTGCTTTCACTAGGCCTAATATTCATTTTTGGTAAAGAAAATTGAAAAAATAGAAGCAAATTATATATTTTGCAAATAGTTAATGTGCAAATGAAAATTGTACAACCTTTAGCAACAAAATAGTATATGCTGAAATATGCAATGCATGTTTAATGCATTAGATAATATGGCTCACACATCATAAATAATAGTCTTTTGAATGCAAATTGTGCAAGATAATATGTCATTCATAAACATGAAATAGAAAAGAACATGTTAAAATATGCAAAAAATAAAAAAAAGACCAACACAATAATTTTTTTGCAAACATGTAGATATTAAATGCAATTTTTTTGAGCCTTGCTACTAGGATCATGACTATTGAGGTAATGAATACATAGCCAATGCATTGAATGCTTCCACAATAAACAAGACTTTGCTTAAAGAATTGATATCTTCCTTTGATAATTGTTGTTTGTTACAATACTCAGCTACTCCTTGGCTTCAATTGCTGCATGTTCATGGGTTACATAGCATATGCCATCTACTATACCCATTTGTTCCCCTAGCCCTTGTAATAGAAACCAACACACTTGAAAATTATGGTTTATCTCTTTTTCTATTAGTTTGAGCAGGTCAATTTTTCATTTTCCTTTAAGTAAATTAGGAAAATAGGGGGAAATTATATATTGTGGCAAATATTTAATCGGGGGTTGCATATTGTGTGAGTTTTGGCAGCGAGTTGGTGAGTATTGAAATAGAGAATGTATGTTTAATGCATTAAATGCAAACTTCACGATATGTGTTGAATAGCTAACATGAACACAAGAAGAGTTCATGCATAGTTAATTCATGAAATATGAGACAAGTGTTGGTTTTTGCTTATTGTTTGTTTAATCTTTGTTGAAAATCTTGTGTGTTTTGGGCTGTGGGTTGTCATCTTTTCACATTTATCATTTTGTACAATGCTTGAACAAGGCAGGAGTCGTATGCATAGTGTGCAACTGTTAAGAGGCTCATCTATTTGTTTTTGATACTTGATAGATAGAACCATTAGAGGGAAAACTGAATGATTTGAGCAAGGACTTTTGGACCATGGGTCTCAAACATATGTTGGAGGGCTAGTCAGTACATATGCAAAGAATGCATAGTTAATTCATGAAATCTCATGCGAGTGTTGGGGGGTTTTTTTTGTGCTTATTCTCATTTGTCTATTGTTTGTTCAAAAGCTCATAGGTTTTTAAGCTCTTCGTTGCCCTTTTGCATGTTTGTTCATCTATAAAAGTGCATTGTTGGTAAATTGCTTGAAGTATCATAAACAAATGGAAAAACCGCTTACCAATAGTCTACTATTCCTAGGATTAACAACAAAGAGAGCTAAAAACACATAAGATTTTCAACAAAAAATGAACAAACAAGAATTAGCACAAATTAAAGCCAATAGTCGCCTAAGATTTCATGAATTAACTTTGCATTTAATGCTTGCATACCCACAAGCTCTCAAACACATCTCATATGATTTTCATTGAATGGATTAAACATGTATTTACTGGTTCACGATTACATATTTTCTAGAATATATAATTTCCCTTTACTTTGCTAATTTATCTAAATGAAAATGAATAATAGACCTACTCCAACCAACTATGGGAAAAACATGAAAATACTTTAAACAATACAATTTGGTTGGACATGAGAAGTTTAAGAACAACAAGCAACTATTTCAAAAGAAAATTTAACAAATGCAATTGTAAGCTTCCCTATCGACAAAAGCTAACAATTGCAATAGTGAAACATGAACCATAGAAAAAATGATAAAATTTGCTAAAAAATGGACCAATGTCATGAATTTCTACAAAGATTCAAACATTAAATAAAAAAAATTCATGCTTTCCTAATAGGCTACTAGCAACCTAGGAAATAAACACATAGTTAATGCATTGAATTCCTCCACAGTCAACAAGACCTTGCTCAAAGCATATTCCATTTACTGTACCCACTTGCCTTATTAGCTTTTGTAACAAGAAGCAATATTTCTAGTTATCAAGTATCACAAACACATAGACAATCCAATCACTAGCAATGCACTGTTATAGATAACGAACATGGAAAAGTGCAACCAAGAGCTAGAAACACACAAGATTTTTAACAAACAATAAAGAAATGAGAGGGTGATCCCACAATAGTGGTTTACAATTTTTGGCCAAACTGGACACTGAAATTATTATTTTTAACTAAATCTTCACATTCGAGCACCTATAGCAGCTAAACTGTGAATAATTTGAAGATGATGGAAACTAGAGTCTCATCACATTTTGTCTGTAGATTCTAAAAATATTTTTTTCAAAATTTTTGGAATTAGATTGCACTTCTTTTTCCATCTCCCACAAAAACTGATTTTTTTCATAAAACAACATTTTTAAAAAGTGACGCACACTGTATAATGCATAACTTTTTTTCCATTAAGGATAAAATTCTAATTCTTTTCGAATTTAGATTCATAACTTTATATCTGTGCTTCCACTTGGTTAGACATTTTTTTATTCATTTTTTCTTTAATCAAGTTTTGAAGTCAAACCAATTACAATTTAGACATAGCGATCTGTATAAGGCATACATTTTTTTGTATATATCGAAATTCATTTTTTTTTTTCTGTTGGATTGAGGACTTCAATATCTGTGCACTCATATTTTCAATTTTTTTTGAATATCTACTATTTTTCCACATGTGCAGAACATAGACCTTCGTTTTCCATGAAAACCTATGTTTAATAAAACTTTAAAAAAATACATAATAAAACAAAAACATATTAAAAATTATATTCGTTGGATAGCTCGTCCAAGGACTACCTAATTCCAGTTGGGTTTGTGAAGATTCCTCCATTTTCATCCACAACTCGAGCTCTGAAGTGCCAAATTTTAGGTTTTTGTGTGTCTCAGGGAGGGGATGAGGATTTAGGGGGGTTTGTACAAACCCATAGGGGTTCATTCGAACCATGGTTCGCTCGAACATAGGTTCAAGCGAACCTCTTCAAGGGGGTTCGCTCGAACCCCTTTCATATGCATTTTTATTTTTTGGCAAAAAAAAAAGGGGTTCGCTCGAACCCAGGTTCAGTCGAACCCCTTTTTGGTTTGGTTGAACTTCTAGGTTCGTATGAACCCCCAAAATCACTTTTTTTTTCCATGGGGTCATTTTTTCTCATTTTTCCTTCCTCCATCAAATTGTAAACCACTATTGTGGCTTCACTTGAGAGTAAGCATAAATAAAACAAAACATAAACTAGACATACTTTCATTGCAAAATCCATATACCAAGCCCTAATTAAAATTTATAGCAATTGTATTGAGGACAATCCAAACAAACCAAAAGGCTTATTAACTATGGATACAAGTAAAGAAACTTGCAACTTAGGTAGAGTTACATTACATTTAGCATTTTTCATACCATTTAATACATCATTGGACAATATGTTCAAGCGCTATGATCAATTGCATGTGCTCCCTATAGATGAAATCTCACTAGTAGGCTCAACATTTGTATGCTTCATTCATAGATGACTATGAGACATAATGCAAATGCTTATAATGTACTTTGGAAAGCTTTATATGATCTTCTCTGGTGATCTCTACCAACTGCAACCTATCCTTGACTCCATTGTGGTTTATGAACTTTATTGATAGATTGATGGCTAGTTAAGCAATAAACACATAGTTAATGCTTTCAATACACTCACAGTTGATAGGAACTTGCTTAAACCATTCATTAGTAGACAATGTATGGTGGGTATGTGCAGGATCATGATGGGCCAAAAAGTGACAATATAATGGGTATTTATAGGGTATGTGGTTGACGACTTTATTTTTACCCAAAATTGATTAAATGAAAAGGGTTTTTAAAGGATATTCTCATCTTTCCACCAATATAAATTATTCTTTACTTTTAATTTAATAAATAATTATTATTCATTTTGAAATTTGAATTATGACTAAAGTGTTGATTGATAAGCTGACTGAAAAACATCTATAGCTTTCAAATAGTGTCACATTTTTTGAATCCAAAACATGCATCACATTCTATGCTTCATATACTATAGGATTAAAAAAAGAAAAATTGAATTTCATGAAGTTTTGACTAAGTTAAGGTGGTCAGACATATGAGTTTTTATATTTTTTAAAAGTTCTAATAAAAAAATCATAATTAATTATTTACTCGGAAAAAAATTACAAAAAAATATGCATCACATCCGGACATGAGTCTCACTATGTCTAAAATCTTATAATTTTTTTTTTTTTATCATTTTATTGTGGTTAGGGTGGTCTATGACACCTACTTCTTTATTTTTCCTAAAATTTAATATTACTCCATTTTGAAATTTCAAATTTTCACCAATAGATTTTTTGTTTTAAATAAACCTAATAGTTTAGAACACATTCAATTTGCTACAGATTCTATTCTTGCATATTTTTGAAATAATATAGATAACTTATTCAAATTTTTATGTCAAGTTGACTAACTCTGATTTTTCTAAATTTTTTGCCACTTAAGGGCTTGTCTTTTCCATGATGACCCTGCACATACCCTGGTATGTAACCATGTTACATGGAATGGTTCAAGCTAAAGAGTAGGTTGTTAAGCAGTGGTTTCAATTGCAATTCAAAGATAATAAATAACTTATCTTTTCTTTTTTTTTTCTGTTGGTTGGAGTAGGTTTATTATTCATTTTTGTTAAAGTAAATTATGAAATAGGAGAACATTATATATTTTGCAAATATTTAATCATTGAATGCAAATTGTTTCAGCTTTTCTAGTGGAGTGGTACATACTAAAGTAGTCAATACATGTTTAATACATTAAACAATATGATTGGTGATTCAGAAACAATAGTCTATTAGATGCATATCAATCAATTTTATTTGTGCTAATTTTCATGTGTTTATTGTCTATTTATAAACTTGTGTATTTTTAGCTCTAGATTTACCTGTTCCATGTTTGGTAAGTCTGTCAAGCCCTCCAATCATGGAAAAGCTATACAATTTTCTTTAAGCGATTTTCCCAAATAGCATAGTTTTTTTGTGGCTAAATTAATAAGCATTAAAACTAAATGTGTTGACCAGCATGATTTAAATTGTGCAAGAATTCAATGCATTAACTATGTATTCATTGCTCCAATGGCTATCAACCTATTAGAAAAGCTTGCAAAAATTGTATTTAATGCCTAATTGTTTAGAAAAAAATATTGTGTTGGTCTATTTTTTTACAAATTTTATCATCTTTTTCTATGTTTAATGTTTATGGACAACAAATAATGCATTAAACATGTATTGACTACATCAAAAATACTACCCTCCTATTCTACCAATTTACTTCAATAAAAATGAATAAAAGGTGCACTCCAACCAATAGAAAAAGAGATAAATTCTCTATTTTCTTTTAGTTGCAAATGAAACCATTGCAATATGACATCCAATTTGTCCATTTTATGATTAGTTATTGGATTAATAAACTATTCACATTTTTGCTAAAGCAATCTTTCTTTTGCAAATGTTCTTTGTCTTGCAAACAATAGAACATTTCTCTCTACCTCAACATTCTTTACAGGATTTGCAGATCATATTCTTGTGCATTAATCAAAGGAAAAATTTGTGTCCACTCTATATTCTCACACGTTCACATGTAACACTCTTTCCATTCTCACTATTTGTGCATTTAGTTGAGCAAGACATGGAGAAGCATTCCTACTTACACTTGTTCACCATTAACAGATTACAAGGTATTGAGATTGTTGCATACAACTAGGCTCAACTTATTGTTTTTGTTGGGACCTTTCAATGATGTTAGTAGATTAATATTTCAGTCATTTTCTTACACAAAGAAGAGTAGCAGACCTACTTCACGTAATAGAAAAATAATTCAATGATAGATTTCACACATAAAAGATTCAGTTGATACTTGATTAAGTTTTCTTTGATTCTGCAAATCTTGTAAAAAATATTTTGCAAATCAATTGTTATAACTTATGAAGAATTTTTTATCTATTATTAAATATGTTGTTGACTCTTACAATGAAGTTCTTATTAATTGCTACATTCATTGAGCATTGATTGATTAAAAATGTTTATGAATTGTGTATAGCATGCATTGACTATGCTCATTTGTCTGATATGCCCCTCTAACACGATCCATTGGTTATGATTTAATCATGAGACAAAAATTTACATTGTTGCAAATACAGGCAATTGTTAAACAAGAAAGTACAAGGTTAGATTCTTAGTTCACGATTGCTTTTTTGTTTGTAGTACAAAAATTAACGTTTATGCAAAAGATCAACTTTCTTTCCTTCAATTTATGTGCATAGTAAATAAGATTCAACATATATACATATTAAGGCCTATTAGCATTTTCAATAATCTAATACTATATGCATTCTAAATAGAAACAAGATATCAAAGTATGGAAACAATAGACGTTAATAGGTATCAATATGAAAAGTGCTCACAAGTATGCAATATACAGGCAATGTACTAAAAGAGAACAAACTATGTAGAGTAGGCACATTTAAGTACAATGTTGGAGATTACTTGTTTGACTTGTTAGAAGTACTATTAAACAATCAATATACATAAGTTGAGCTACAAAGAGGAGTAGTAGATTAGTTTTTGAAATCTTTTGCAAAACAAGATAAAGATGAAATTAGATCATACAACCTTGCACTAGACCTTGAAAGTATGTATAGACTACACAAAGTGCATGACTGGGACACATATCTACGTAAGATGTGCCTTTCCGTGAAACTAGAAGCCGCGAACGACAAAAGCTACTTATGGGGAGACGTATTATGTATTCAGTGGCTATCCAAATGGTTGAATATACAGATATCTATTTGGTCAAAAACATCAGGGAAAAAGCACTTACACTTTAACAATGTACCCAGTTTACCAGAATATTCCATTTTGTTCCATGATGCAACCCCTCAAAGTGGGCACTTTGAACCTGTTAATGAATGGTAGCTTAGATAAGATATAAATGATGATTGCTTAAGCATCAGCATCGTTTGTATAAGACCTAATACCTTTCATATTTTTTTGGAAATAGGTAATCAAACGAATTTTATAAAGCATGTATAAAAATCGTATGATATTCTGATATTGCATTGTTTAAATTCAGGAGTATTTTAACACATCTACCATGCATAAGGGTATGTCTGTTTGTTAATCCGAATTAACTTTAGTTGAGAGAAGAACCCGCGCTCTTAAAGAACACGTCTCTTGAGCAGACGTGCCTCCACGTGTGGAGACACGTCTTCTCAAGAGACGCATCTCTTGGAAGCGAGTCTTCTATCATATATTAGATGATTCAAATCTGAATATGCAAACATAGAAATCATTAATGTTCTGCATTCAGTACATTCGACAATAATAGAAGTCTTCAGAAAAATGTTTTTGTCTTAGAAATTATTTCTCAGAAATCTCTGGCTTAGTTTATTCTTAGTTCTATAGGATCCCTTTCTGATTTTGACTCAGATTTGTTTACATTTACATGGTATCAGAGCCACGTTGTGCAAATCCCAAACAAATCTAATATCAGTTTGCTCCTGAAAATTCGTATTTTCTAAAATCGAATTTACTCGCATTCTTCATAATGTCAAGTGTGATCAGATTTGAAGATCGCCTTGCAGGAGCGGAAAATTTCACATCATGGAAATTTAGAATCATGATGATCCTTAAGGAACATAAGGTAGACTCACTTGTGAGAGAAAATTTGGAGCAACCTAAGTCTGAACCTGAGAAAACTCAATGGGTAGAAAACAATGATAAGGCCATGAAAATCCTTGTAGATGCAGTTAGGGATCACATAGTGCCCATCCTAGCTAAACATGAATCTACCTACCTCATGTTCAAATATCTTGAGAGTACCTATAAGATCAACAACACTAGTAGGACCCTTGCATTGAAGAGGCAAATCAACAATATCCAAATAAACGAAGGAGAAACTATTAATGCATACTTCATGAGGATCATTGAACTAAGGGATCAATTATCTACAATTGGATATCAGATTAATAGCAAAGAATTAACATTAATTGCACTAGGAGGCCTACCAAACTCTTGGGAGTCATTTGTTCAAGGGATAAGTGCGAGATCTAAACTCCCCAAATTTGATAGGTTAAGATCTGACTGTTTACAAGAAGAAACTAGACTCTTGTCAAAGGAAAATAAGCAGAAACCTATAGATGAGGATATTCAAGTTTTAAACACAAATTCTCTTAAGAAAAGTAAGAAGAAAAACTCCAAGAAAAGAAAGGACATCTCCCAAGTTCAATGTTTTAGGTGTGATAAATATGGAAACTATGCAATGAAGTGCCTTGACAGATTAAAACAACAAGCATCATATGCTAAAATAGAAAAGTCAACTTTTGATTATGATTTTGAGAAACTTGTATTTTAATCTACCTTATCAAGTCATGTATCTATCAATATCAACAACTGGGTGATTGATAGTGGTTCTTCAAGGCACATCACAGGGTTTAGTGAACACTTAGACACTCTGACTGAAGAGTTTGATGAAGAAGTAACAATTGGGGATGATTCAGCACATCCGGTAAAAAGGGGTTGGAACTTGCTCCATCACATTGAAATTTGGTCTCTCCCTTCAACTTATTGGAGTTTTATTCATACCTAGAATAAAGAGGAATCTAATATCCATCTCAGCTCTTGAAGACAATGGATATAGGGTTACCTTTATGGATGGGAAAGTTCTGACATGGCCTAAGAACTCAACTTTGAAGAAAGCTCTAACCTTAGGTGTAATACAAAGAATTTGTGAATGTTGAGATTAAGAGGGAGCTCTCATGATAGATCTAAGCACACTAAGATCCCCTATCATTATGTAAGAGATATGGTGGAAAGGAAAGTAATTCAGTTGGAGTATAGTAGTACAAATGATCAAACTGCAGGCATTCTCACCAAGCCTCTCTCCCGAATCAAGGTAGAGCACTTCAGGAAGAAACTTGGTATGGTTGAAATGTAATTTGTTATTTATGTTTGAAATTCAAATTTTTTATCAAATTGTACTAATATATAAAGATGTTTAATTGTGTAAACTCTTTTGTCATGTGTGTGACTCCATGAATTTTTGGGCCTACTATCCTGTGTACATTATTGAAAGGTGACGATCTTTCTAATAATGAACACTTGTATTTGACATTGTAAAGTGACGACTCTACAATGATAAACTATCATGATAGATATCATGTGACTTGATATCTGTGAATATGTCATGATGGTATCTCTTAGACACTTTGATGGATATCATGGGACTTGATATCATTTGAAGATCATTGTGATCTTTAAGAGATAATCATGGTGGATATTTATATCCGTGGATATGCCATATGCCATGAATTATGGTAGACATCATGTGACTCGATGTCAGTGCACATACCATAATGAAGATGAGTTATGAAGAATGTCATGTGACTTGACAACTTTGAGAAAACATTCCTTATCTTCGATATCACGTGTAAAGGTGATATCCATACTTATTTGATTTGAAATATCTTCCCTAAGCTAAGAGGGAGTGTTAATGAATGGTAGCTTAGATAAGATATAAACGATGATTGCTTAAGCATCAGCATCCTTTGTATAAGACCTAATACCTTTCATATTTTTCTAGAAATAGGTAATCAAATGAATTTTATAAAGCATGTATAAAAATCATATGATATTATGATATTGCATTGTTTAAATTTGGGAGTATTTTAACACATCTACCATGCATAAGGGTATGTCTGTTTGTTAATCTGAATTAACTTTAGTTGAGAGAAGAACCCGCGCTCTTAAAGAACACGTCTCTTGAGCAGATGTGCCTCCACGTGTGGAGACACGTCTTCTCAAGAGACGCATCTCTTGAAAGCGAGTCTTCTATCATATATTATATGATTCAAATCTGAATATGCAAACATAGAAATCATTAATGTTCTGCATTCAGTACATTCGGCAATAATAGAAGTCTTCAGAAAAACATTTTTGTCTTAGAAATTATTTCTCAAAAATCTCTGGCTTAGTTTATTCTTAGTTCTATAGGATCCCTTTTTTATTTTGACTCAGATTTGTTTACATTCACAGAACCGCTTCTAAGAATTCAGCCACACAATCCAAATGTGCAGTAGCCAGTAAGGTTAAATCAAATTAAAAAACTCATTAGAAACAATACACAATACCAAACTATGAATGTTATACAATCAAACACAAATACCTCAATCATAACTCTATTATAAGACCGCCAAACCTTAAAATAATTATTCCAAATAATAATAAAGAAAACCATCCTATGCCTATCAGATCAAATAAGGGTAAAAAAATGTCAGCACTAGAGCTTTACGAAACAACAATTTAAGATGAACCAAAATACACATGCACAATCTACCAAATGTGGTGTTTTAGCAAAGATACTAGAAAATTCAAAGACAAGCAAAAGGAAATATATTATGAACTAGTACAGTCAAGATCCATAGCATTGACATATTGCATATGTCATATATGCTACTCCGCACTAAAATAGCTCATGATACCAAAGTATGTTGTACCATAGAAAATATGAACTAATAAACCATTGTCATATGTCCAACTTTTGTCCCAACTAGAAGAACGACTTGTATCACTTAGAATTATATTTGCACAAATCTAGAAACTAGGGTACAAAAGATCTCAAATAGGTCTAACAGGTTCCATAATTAATGTCCCTGTTGACATTAGTATTATACAAAAGGAATTACCACAATCAACCAATAACAAAAAAATGATTGTTCTTTCACTCAAAAGATGACTGGAATACAAAAATGCATATAAAAAAGGCATGGTATGGCACAACGTTGTCATGGAAGATTTGGCTCAATTATCAACAACACTGTACAAAATGAAAAATGTCTAGATAAACAAAGATTGGGAACATTTTGCATACCAATGATGAACTTGAAGAAATTATTGGACCTATCACAATTG
>VDFB02000003.1:269200338-269332528 GCA_007258455.2 Sequoia sempervirens | reverse complement strand
CATGGAAAGGAAAGTGGTTGTCCTCTAATGGTAGAATTTTTATGGTGAAATTTGTGCTATAATCCATTCCAATATACTCCATGGCATGCTTCAAAATCCTGAGGGTTGTGGAAGAAGACCTCAATCAGATTCTTAGTAGATTCTTTTGGAGTGGCACATGGGATCAACAAAAAATTCTTCTTGTCACATGCAATAAAATTTTCTCCCCAAAGGAGGCAAGAGGGATAGGTATTAGACAACTATCCATAATGAACTTAGCTATGGCCCGGCTAAGATTGCGTGGAATCTCTATGCCAAAGGTGAGCATAAATGGGTCAGAATCCTTAGAAGAAAGTACCTTGACTCGAATGAGCCCACCAAAATTTTGACCACTATGGATCCCCCCAAGGGCTCTACAATTTGGAATTATATAATAGAGTGTAGAGACATAGTCACAAAACATGTCACTTGGGAGGTCATAAATGGAAAAGGTGCCTCTTTCTAGAATGACTCGTGGGGTGGGTGGGAGCCTATTTCCAACCATCCCAACTTGGAGGACATTAAAAATGAGACCCTTCAGGTTTGGGGTAGCAAGATATGCAATTATGGAACTATAACTATTTAAAATGAGGTGGAAATTTGTGAGTGGCATTCTTTGCAAGATATTGATGCACCACAAGATCAGAAATTGGTGCTTGCCACAATCCCAAAAAATAGAACATTTACCCCATCTAACCAAATGGACATCATTAGGTGGTGTGGGTCATCCATGGGTTCATACAAAGGTTAAATTGGGATATAAAGTGAAGGAAGCTACAACTACTAAATAGAACTGGCCAAAAAAATTGATTTGGAATAAAAATTGTCTTCCAAAAGTTGGGGTGTATCCATGGTTGGTGTTACAAAGGAGAATTCTCACTAAGGACCAGTTGGAAAAATTGGTGTGCAAGGACCAGGGCAGTGTGTACTATGTAAGTGTAACAGTGAAAATTCCAATCACATCCCTTTGTCTTGTCCATATGTAAATGCGTGTTGGAAATTCTTCATAAGGAAGGTGAACCTACAATGCCTAATCCCCTTGGATATAGAAACTTGGTTTAATATGTGGCCATAGAAGAACAAGAAGTCAGTCTTTGGAAGCCTTTGGTTTGTAATCCTATCTAATATCATAGGTGGAAACTATGGAAGGAATGAAACAGGATAATTTTTTAGGACAAGGAACTAGAAGTTGAGCGGCTCTGTTACAAAATTGAAGGTCACATTGTGGAATTAGTCAACGAGGAAGCCCTCAAAAAATCAAGCAAAAAGTGGATTTTTATGAATTAGGGTGACATGATAGAAAAAGAGTTTCTTGGTATCAAGATTCCCTCCATGTGTGGTGATGGGGTTTCCAGGTTGGAAAAAAGGAAGGAGGTGAGGTGGGAGGCACCAGAACCTAGGTGGATTAAGGTCAACTTGAAGGTGCCTCGAGGGGAAACCCTAGTCCGAGTGGTGTTGGTTGTATTATGTACAATGAACATGGGAAGGTCCTAGAAAAGTGATCTATCAGGCTAGGAATTAGTACAAACAACATGGAAAAATTTAGAGCGACTTTGATTAGACTCCAACTAGACAGTGAAATAGGTTCCAAGTGTATCTACCTTGAGGGAGATTTCCTTATAATGATAAATTCCATTAGATTCAATAAATAACCAAATTGGAAGCTTGGTCAATGGATCTGACCCATCTATGAACTGTTGGAGGGATTTGAAGAGTACAAAATAAGCCACATATACAAAGAGGGTAATGGCATGGAGGATGGTTTGGAAAAGGAAATGATAGAAAGGACACAACACTAAAACCATACGACACATGGTTACACAAGCAGATGGTTCTTAGTGGCAAGGTTGTGTGGGATAGTACCCCTCGCACATTTCTATGACTAGTGGCACTCATTATTTGACAACTGAGATATTACACTTGAATGATAAGATGTTAAAGAAAAATACAAGGCCAGTTGGTGCCAAAGAGGATGACAAAAAATATGAGTTCTATCTTCTTACGTGTGGTGATGTGGCATGGTACAGTGGATGGATACCTTCACTAGGCATTATTTGCACAAGGAAGGTTACAAAAATTAAAATTATAGCATCAGATGATTCTTCAATCAATGAGCGATTAAATGTCCCATCATATCGATACATGGTTAGCTTTTACAAATAGGTTCTAGAGGCAATAGATGACTCATTCCTCTTTTGACTGTGAAGATGGGTTGAGTGTGGTGCGATGAATACACCTATATCCTTGGACTCCATAAAGAAGAAAATGTCCTTCTGAGGGGAGATCATGTACAAAATTTTGAAGGCCATTCTCACCTCGGACCAACCTCTAGTTTTGTTGGCAATGAAAAAGGCACTGGGAATGGAATTTTTAATCGCCCATCATTGGTACAAGGTTAATATTGAAATTATAGCCATGTTCTTGGCTATTCTATTGTACATGGGGGCAAGCAAGGCTAAGGTTATGATGCGAAGCATCTACAACCTTCTAGGGTACTAATGAACCAAAATACAAAACTTGAGAAGATTAGTAAACACCACCGAAATTCACTCCTTTCAATCTTGATTCCACTAAACTACCAATATACCAAACCATCAAAACAAGATTCCAAACCTTTATTAGACTCAAGTACATCTTAACCATCATCAATTTGATTAAATCAAAGAAAAAACCTTATTAGAAAACTTTGAACCAATCAATTCATCTAGCATCCACCAAATTACACTTCATTGCAACTTGTTTCCATAAGGAAAAAAGACAACAAATAATCCAATCTAGGATCTAAACTTTTATACTCCACCATCATCATGACTTAGGAAGAAACAAAATAAAAACATTCACTTAAACCACTACTACAATAGATATGCATTTTCTTGCAGTCAAAACACACTAATGCTAGTAGTAGTCCAACAAGATAAAATTGGGTATAACTTTAAAACCATATTGAATATCCAAAAACCAAGAGCAGATTATAGGTACACTTTTTTTGAAAAACATATCAGAAAATTTGATTTTCCATAGCCAAAAGAGCCTCAATTAGGCCTATTTTACAAAGGGACTACACATAAAACTTGATGCATGTCTATTTTTTTGCTGGTCAGCCACTAATCAAGTCTAAAAACCACCAAATCAATCATCTTTTCAAGGAAAATCACTCACTAAAATAGTAGATCAAGAAATCCCTACTTAAAGCTTGAATTAGACTTTATTCAATGAGGGTTTGTAGAAAGTGTTTCTTACTATCCACATACCAACATGCCAATGCTTCAAGAATCTTGAAATATATCTACACATACTATCTACACCATCTCCAATCCTTTGCAAATGTTGTTTCTTCTAAACCTTGCACTTAGCCATCACTCTTGAACCAAAAATCAATGTAAATCAAGTGGGGCAACAACTTCTATATTTCACTTAAAAATCACAAATCCCAATCTTCATTCAGAAAAAAACATTTCAAAAGGTCTATACATGCTCTTTAAACCTTCTAATAACTATCTTGAATGTATTTGAAACATTTTCTAACTTAAACCATCAACCTTCATGGAGAAAACTCAAGAAATCTAAGGACGACAGCAATAACTTTGTCCTCTTGCCTTCCCCTGCACTTGCACACATACTTAAATTGAAAAGAAAAATAATTCAACCCATTCCACCAATATAACTAACCCTACATGGGTGGAATGGAAAATCTAACTCTTAATGGACTCTTGAAACCCTTGTTTGAGGGTTTCAAACCAGTTACAATAAAAATGATCTTATTTCCTCTAAACGGAATGAAAATACCTCAAATCACTTTCAAACAAAAGCTAACACCTTGCTCTAAGAAAAAAATCAAGGATTTAGCCTATAAGGTACTGTATTGTCCCTACAAGAACTGAAACAAGAGGGAAAAATGCTGCAAATACAAAACAGGGTACTTTATTTACTAAGTTTGATCAAGAATACAATCTACTGCCCTTTGCTAGCCCTCACAATGCTTTATAGAGATGTTTATATTAGTTAAACCAACTACCCCTTCAACTTCCAATGACCAACAACCTTCTAAATCAGCATGATTCTTCATCTTCTTGATTTTGTGCACCTTTTTTTGCATTTTTGCATCTTTTACAACAAATGACAATTTTTTGCAATTTGACTCTTTTAACCTCCTAGAGACCTAATAGAAACTTACTTACAATTGAAATGACCTTAACATGACCCTTTTACATGATTTTCATGATGAAAATTCAAATTTTACAAAAAATCCTATTGGAGGCATAACAACATCAGGTGCTCCTGCACCAAACAACCGGCGATGAAAAATCCTTAAGTCCCTTTGAGGACTGATTTGCATCAACCTTGATTCTTCTTTCACCCGATTCTTACTACATACTTGAAATCACTCACCTACCTTCATTTTCCATCTTGATTCCTTTTATCTTTTGTCTTCATGTCTATCTCCTTTTTTCTTTGCCTTGTACCTTCTCTTTCACTACCATCAGATTCACCAATCAAAGGACACAAGACTGTCCTTTCACAACACTTAACTTTCCTCTAACATTTTCTCACTCAAAGGACACATGGCTGTCCTTTCACATTGCTTCTCTAAGAAATATTTCCTCAACCTTTTCTGGACCTTCTTGTATTCATCTTCTCATCGTCTCCCATTAGTAGAGTACTCTCAAATTGACTTTGAACTCTTAAAATAGTTGCAACCTCTTCAAGTGCTTCTCAGATAGATATCCATCTCCCTCACTACTTCACCACACAAACTCAGCAAACCATCCATCTTACCCAATAATAGATCCTAGAAGATGCACCTACCACCCTTTCTCTTAGTGGCCTCACTTACTTTGCACTTTCTCCCTAGCTTATTCTCCATTGGAGGATGGTGAACACAAACCTCAGCTTGTTTGTAACCAACACACAACTTCAACTCTTCCTCTATGCAACTTTAAGATGGATCAAGCACCTACAACCAACAACTCAAAAACAACTTAACAAACACTAGATCAGCTAGCTCTGATACTTATTGATGTAGAGCATCTACAACCTTCTAGGGTAATAATGACCCAAAATACAAAACTTGAGAAGATCAGTAAACACTTCACCAAAATTCACCCCTTTCAATCTTGATTCCACTAAACTACCAATACACCAAACCATCAAAACAAGCTTCCAAACCTTTATCATAATCAAGTACATCTTAACCATCATCAATTTGACTGAATCAAAGCAAAAACCTTATTAGAAAACTCTAAATCAATCAATTCATCCAACATCCACCAAATTACACTTCATTGCAACTTGTTTCCATAAAGAAAAAAGACAACAAATCATCCAATCTAGGATATAAACTCCTACTAGACTCTTATACTCTACCATCATCATGAATTAGGTATAAACAAAAAAAAACATTCACTTAAACCATTGCTAGAACATATTTTCATTTTCTTGCAGTCAAAACACACAATAGTTAGTAGTAGTCCAACAAGCTAAAATTGGGTATAAATTTAACACCATATTGAATATCCACAAACCAATACAAGATTCTAGGACCCATTTGGGCCTCATTCAACATACTTAAATATCAGGTACACTTGTTTTGAAAAAAATATCAGAAAAAATTGATTGTCCGCAGCCAAAAGAGCCTCAATTAGGCCTATTTTAGAAAGGGACTACCCTTAAAACTTTATGCATTTCTAATTTTTTGTTGTTCAACCACTAATCAGGTCTAAAAACCACCAAATCAACCATCTTTTCAAGGAAAATCACTCACTAAAATAGTAGATCAAGAAATCCTTACTTAAATATTGAATTAGGCTTTATTCAATGACAGTTTGTAGAAAGTGTTGGATCTCAAAAATGTAGGTTACAAATACTTAGAGGATGCCAAGCTCTATGATCATACTTGCAACATTCTTGAACCAATAAATGGAGCTAACCTATTCATTTGATGACTCCCTGCACTTTAGGCTTTGCTAGACCTAGGTGGGTAAACCTTTATAGCAAAAGCATATTGTGTGACTTGTTTGTATTTAAGGATCTATCATAGTGGTATACAGTGTGAAATAGATGAATAATTGTTAACTACTCTACTCCTAATGTGATAATTGAAAATTTATGATATGAAAGTGGATATATGAATGAATTATGAGTTGGACCAGTGCTTTATTGGGTAAACGGAGTCAGTGAAAATTTATGATAGGTGACTGTTGTTGGTTATAATTCTAATTGTTTGGCACTTAGATTTGTTTATACCTTGTATAAACATTCAAATATGTGATTGAAAAACTCTTCTTATTGATCCAATTGATCTTATCAGGTTATTGTGATTTGTTTAAAAGGATTTTATTGCTTCCTTGAAGGAATCAATTAAAAGAATCACACAATGACAAGTGTGTATTGACAAATGAAGTATATCCTCAATTTGAATAACAAGACAACATCAATGTGGAGACAACTTGACAATCTTATCAATTACCTAACTCTTCTTACTGATCCAAATATTACTTCCAAGTTATTGTAATCAATTAAGAAGATTTTAATTGATTGATGGAAACCAATCAACTTGATTACACAATAACAAAAAATGTGTTTTGATGAGATTAAATATCAACTTGGACACAAACTCAAATAATATAGAAATAATACTATGGAGATAGCCAGATAATTGTTTTAAATCAACAAACAATAGACACCAATGTTGAGTCATGTAGAATTAAAAATATTCCATTGATTCTTAGTCAAAATTAATGCATGCATCATGGTCCATATAGTATAATTTATATGATAAGCATTTTGAAAAAGCATCTCGTGTATATCTCCTATTCTCTCCTCATTCACTCTCTTCTTATATAATCATTACATACTCAACTTATGCATCAATATCTTGAAGAGGGCACACCTCTTCATAAATATGTTTTGGAATTAACAACAGTTAAACATTAACAATTAAGCTCTAGTGATCGATAAATGAACCTATGTTATATGATCTAAATAATCTTGACCCAAGTGTGTATCAACATCCTCTAAAGCATTCCTCACGGCTATCTCCATGATGACCATCTTCTCCAAATGCTCACAAGCCCCCTCCAATGTTGAATCCTCATTCTTGACTACTTCCAAGGCTCCATGTAGTATCAATCTACACTCCTTTATCCATTCAATTTGGTCTTTCAATTTTCCATCATCTTTGAACAATGTGGTGACCCCTTCTTTAGCAAAATCAATGAACTCCTTTGCATCTACTTGTAGTTCCTTATAATAAGATTTGTGTTTTTTAATGATATCCTCAACAGTTGTGATGGCTTCAGTGTTAGAAGTGCTTCTCTTTTGTATCTCCTAGATCTTTTCTTGAATTTGGTCATTTATTCTCTTATGTTCCTAAATTGCAATGTAACTCTTGGAATGGGTCACCCAGAACTTGTTCATCCAAACCATGAAGTTAGTGTGCCTTTTCTAGAATATTGCAGAGAGTGCATCAAATATGGCTTTACTCACTTGAGTATGTACATTTGATTCTTCACTCTTGTTCTTTGATTGAGAACCTTCCCCTTGAGTGTGCAATCTAGCAGATACCTTGAATGTATCTTAGACCATGTCTTTCAGAAAATAATTTTCTTTCAACATCTTTTCATTGTTCATTTTGTACATGTCTCATTCCTTGATCAAAATTTGAATTTGTGCTTTATTTAATTTGGCTACATTAATTCCAATGTCAGTTGTGGCCATAGGATTAGTTTCTCCTACTTTCAATGTCATCACATGGTTGAATGCCTTCTCATTGTCAATAATCACAAATTTCTTGTGTGGGGGATACTGGGCCCAAATCATGAGAGAGTTATAATTAGGTTATATCTTGATCCAGTGTATACTTTTGTCACCCCTTCAGGACTAAGATTATGCTTAGCACCATTATTATGTAGAAAACTATAAAAAACAAGAGAAAAATTTAAATCTAAACCAGGAAAAATCATTACACCGGACTCGTCCAATAGTTTCCTTCCTCTCTCTAGGTTCATATTCTTCATTTCATTCTTTACATCCACCATCAAAGTATTGAGCAACTGGTTTTTATTGCTAGGTGTGATGTCTAAGACTGATTCCCTTTTTCTTGTACAAGAAGGATCTAAATTCAAGAGATTTATAAATTCACATCAGATACAAAGGATTTATAGGCTAACTACTTGGTATTTGTATCAGATAAGTCTTCAACTTCTTGTTCTCTATTTGGAGGTTGGTATTCCTTAATCCTCAGTTTGGGAATTAATTCAATTTGGCTTTAGGGTTCCTTTTCACTAGAAGATTCTTCTCTACTAGAAGACAACATTTCTGCCTCTTCTATCTCCTTCATTCTCTACTCCATTCCCATGTTATACTCATCAATGGCTAATTCAGCCTCCCTCTCTTCCATGTTCCTAATTATATCATCACGAGGATATGGTACATGATCATATCCACCTGGATTATGTTTCTTCCTTGCAAAATTAATATAACCCTTAGGATCAAATCCCTTTCTTGGTGCAACCTTCTTCAAATTGAAATGTAATAACTTATCCAAAATAAGAGCATATCCTTCCTTGGACAACACTGTAAAATCTCCAAAGAATAATATACTAGGTACAAATGATTGTTTCTCATAGGAACTTAAGTTCATAACATTGGAATAATCCATTTGTCTGACAATCTCTAGATATACAATCCTATTTGGCACGGTTTTTGGTAGAAGGAAAGGAGTATCTTCAAACCCATACACTCTTATCATGGTTGAATCAATATAACAATACCAATCACCCCAATTATGGCCCACAGTTGGTGCTCCATTGAAATCCTTAGGTCTCAAAAATATTTTAATCTCACTAGACAATGAATAATCACAAGGATGATTATAGAACCTATACAATATCTTGACAAAGTATTCTTCAAAATGAACATATCTAGAATTAACAAATCTACTATCCCAAATAGTAGTCCATAATTGCATTGGAAGGGTTTGATCTTCCTTATCAAATTGTGTAATTCTTAATTCTTCTAGCCACATCCCTAACTCTTGTCCATAGTACAATATCATATGCATGAGAATGGAACAGTGTTTGAAGTGCAATGTGGGAGATCCATTTTTTATGGCCATTAGCCTTGAGTCAATCCCTTTGAAAATGTGTAAGGCATAATCAAAAGGTGTTGCATTGTGGAATTGTACATATGTAGCAATCGCCATTGGCCCTATAGACATGAATTCAGAGGCCTCTATTCCTACTATTTGGCACATCAAGAAGTAAGTATGTTTCAGGTAGGGCTCAAACAAATCATCATGAAACAGAGGCCCACCACTATCTTCAAGTGGAACAAGGTTTCCAACCTTTCTAGGTTTGTGCAATGGTAATATCCACCCTTTATAAGTTGTATCCATTCTCCAATATTCCTTCTCCAAATCCTCATGGAAAATAGGCTCATAACATGTGTCATCTAGGTTAAAAACTTCACAAAGTGAAGTCTTGGACACATGTATGAAAGGTTCACCTTGCAAGTTGCAAATAGCTTTAAGGTCTAGGTTGTAATGTTTAGCCAAAAGTATTATAAGTTCTACATTTACAAATACATTGGGAACAACCAATCTTCCCAAATTGAAATTCCATGGATTGCATAGTAGTTCAAACCTACTCCTCCGACAATAATGGAATATGAACAATTCGTATCCTCTAATGGGAGGCCATACATCACCTATGTGTTTGTATTTGTCTTCAATTTTTTCTACATCAGCCATTAATTGTGCATACCTTTTGGCCTTCAGCACTGAGCCAGGAAATTGATCAATAAGCTCTTGGTTCAACTTTCATTCTTTTGTTTCAGATTCCACCACTGTTTCAATTTTTTGTTCATTTATTTTTAGGTTGGCTAGTCTCGCCCTATTGCTTCTTACTCTTTGTTTTTGTAGAACTTGAACTTTTCATTTTAATCCCCTAAGGTGACAAAATTCAAACTATAATTTATCAATTACAAGGACTTTGTATGCTTACTTATGAATTTTCAGTAGCACTGAATTCTTTGAGTCTCATTCGATCTCCCTTCCTTCTCGCTACAACTTCTGTAAATTCCTTTGGTTTATTCTCCTTTCAATCAAAGAATATTTACTTAATGTTCATTTGTGTGGCCATTAATGTCTAGTTTTGAGAATGAATGCAACAGGTTTTTTGAATTTTGCAATGTCAAAATGACACAAACGATGGAATTAGTGAAACATTTCTTGTCTTAGGCCAATCTATGTGTCTAATTTGGCACCACCTTTGATTATACATTCACAACTGATCGCCAAGAATAATTGAATGTCCTTTTGACATGCAATGTCCCTTTAATTATCATCCTTGGTTGAGAAGACAACCTAATTATCTTATCGATATTATACAAATGGCTTTTTTCTTATTTTCAATCTTTTATTTCTTTGGGGAGAAAGCTATAAAGTTTTCTCAATATCAAGGTGGTCTATACCAGTAGAAATCATTTTACCCATCACTTGTTGTCCTTCCAAAAAATCATGATCCTTCCATGTTATCATTGGGTTGACATGTTCTATCGTTAAGAAAACAAAGAGCCTCTCTAATGATCTTGGTCTTCCTGATGTATATTCTTTACCACTTCATTCATTTGGATAGATCGGCAAGACTTTCCTCGAAACCTCCTTCATCGGTGTAACCCATATGGTCGGTGAGATCTGAGGGAATCACTCTGATTGTATATGTATTTTCAACAAAAATGTTCTCCTACTTCATCAACAAAATAATATATATTTCTTGTCGATGAAGAATTCATCAGTATAACTTACGAGCTTGGTATGATTTGAGAACTTCACTCTGATTACTTTGTTCTTGCCAATAAGCTTTCATCGGTGAAATGATAGGAATTGTCTTCTTGATTATGCACACATGTAGTTTTCAGGGTCCTTGATCATTGTGACTTGATTCACCTCTTCCTGATATGTAGAAATTGTTCAAATTCAAAGGTTATGATTTGCTGATCGGAAGGACTTACACACGATCTTCCCGATATGGACTAGTTGCTTTTAAATCTCTTGTTCAACAATGACCAAAGGAACACCTGTATGTCAGAGGCCAAATAAATGGGATTATTGGTTAACATGGGTTGAGAGATGGATCTTGTCACATAAATTTTAGTAATTTGTATTGTTCATGAATTTAAGGTGTGAAATTTTTTTGTGGTACATGGGAGATAGGTATGTGAGAGCCAGTGAAAATGTGAGGTTTTTTAAAGTTCTAATAGAAAGTGTGCCTTTCAATCCACATATCAATGTGGAAATTCTTCAAACATATTGAAATATACCTACACATACTATCTACACCATCTCCAAGCCTTTGCAAACGTTGTTTCTTCTAAACCGTACACTTAGCCATCACTCTTGAACTAAAAATCAATGTAAATCAAGTGTGGAAACAACTTAACTTATATATTTCACTTACAAATAGAAAATCCCAATCTTCATTTAGCCAAACACATTGAAAAATGTCTGTACGTGCTCCTGAAACCTTCTACTAACCATATTGAATGTATTTAAAACATTTTTTAACTTAAACCATCAACCTTCATGGAGAAAACTCAAGAAATTTGTGAGGGCAGCAACAATAACTATATCTTCTTTCCTTCCCCTGCACTTGCACACATACTTAAATTGAAAATCAAACTAATTCAACCCATTCCACCGATCTAACTAACACTAAATCGGTGGAATGGAAAATCTAATTCTTATTGGACTCTCAAAACCCTTGTTTGAGGGTTTCAAACTAGTTACGATAAAAATGCTCTTATTTCCTCTAAAATGAATGAAAATACCTCAAATCACTTTCAAAAGGAAGCTAACACCTTGCTCTAAGAAAATAAATAAATGATTTAACCTATAAGGTACTGTACTATCTGTACAAGAACTGAAACAAAAATGAAAAACGTTGCAAATACAGAAGGCACTTTATTTACTAAGTTTGATCAAGAATACAATCTACTTCCCTTTGCTTGCCTCACAATGCTTTATAGAGATGTTTACATTAGTTAAAAAAACTGCCCCTTCAACTTCCAGTGACCAAAAACCTTCCAAATCAACGTGACTCTTCATCTTCTTGATTTTGTGCACTTTTTTTGCATTTTTGCATCTTTTACATCAAATGACAATTTTTTGCAATTTGACTCTTTTAACCTCCTAGAGACCTAATAGAAACTTAATTACAATTGAAATGACCTTAACATGACCCTTTTACATGCTTTTTATGATGATGATTCAAATTTTACAAAAATGCCTATTGGAGGCATAACAACACCAGGTGCTCCTGCACCAGGTGAAGATGTTGTGCTAGAAGACATTCATGCATGCCTTCTTGGATGAAATTTATGCAGCCGTAGACAATGTGGATTCCAACCTACTTATTTTGTTGGGATACATAACTACTACATGTCACTGGGCTAGGGTGTGGAGGTGAATAAATTTCTTGTTGTCCGCACATTGAAATTAGAGGTGCTGGAAAGGTGTTGGGGGGAAATGGAATGGTGCATTACTTTCCTAATGTGGGTGAATGGAATCTCCTAGGTGTCTAGCAAAAGTTGGGTGAAGGGTTTTGTGGAAGTGAAAGAGATGGAATTGGATGTTGAGGCCAGGGATGATGAGGATTGGGGCTTGAGTGAAGGTGAAGAATGGGTGGAGAATGATTTTAGAGACATTGAAGAGATAGAAAATAATCCATCTCATCATCCCTGTGGAAACAAGTGCCTTGTGGTTGTCGGTGCACTTGCAGCATGGAAAATGCATGAAGAAGGTGATGACTAGCTCTGGAATGGTGTTTTCTATGCTAGGTTTGTGCCATTTTTTCTTTCTATGAAATTCTGACAATAGCAGTTACTATGAATCAATACTATTAGTATGTAATTGAGTCGTGAAAGCCCCAATTTTGTAACTATTGGAGCCTTAGTAGTGTTTGTCTCCAATTGGGTCGTGAATGGTTGTGGATGCATGGTTTTTGGGTCACCATAGTGTCAGATGTGTAGGGATGTAATGGGTGGGAAACAAACTACAAATGTGTTACAATTGGTTGGGTCAATATATTAAATTCACACTGTTATTTTTTTGATAATTAATACAATGGGTGTTTCCCCTTAGTATCTATTTACCTATCAAAAAAAAATTGGACATAAACAATTCCAATCGAGACATAATGTGTGTGTGTTATAATGAACTTATGTTATTTCAAGCTTGGGAAACATAGAGTGAAAATGACTGAAAGGGAGCAAAATACAAAACAATACATAACACAAGCATGTTGTAATACACTTGTGTTATGTCGAAACTATGACATAAGGTGAGTGTGTTATAACATGAGTGCATTATATCTTTCTTTGGGAATCCCTGAGCCTTAGGCTTGGATTTTCTTTAGATTTGCAACCCAAGGGCTTGGAGCACCTTCCTAACATCTAAAGACATGTTTTTGCATATTCTACAAGATTTCAAATAATCTAGTTCATGTTAACCATTAGGTTTCCATGTGTTTCAAGGTTGAGTAAATCAAAATCTTGGGTAATGTTAGGATCTCTCTTATCTATTAAATGATGTATTTTTTTTACATTTTGACAATGTTAAGGCTTTCATCTTTAATTTATTTTGTTTGTGTGTCTGTTTTTTGTCAAAAACCAATGTTTGGTATTTTTTACTTTATTTTGTAACCGTTCATTGAAATTTTAAATAAATTACAATTTTTAAACTAGACTCTTGTGTCATAGAAAAATGGCCCCTTGTCATTTTCATGGCCTTTTGGGTCTTGTTTCATGTTGTTGGAACTATTTTTCTCTGATTTTATGTTGCAACATGGCTTGAACATGCTTATTTAGGTACTAAAATTCAAAGAACGATGTCTTGTGAAGGTGTTGTGAAGTGTTGTAAGACATTTCCACATTCTTCTAGACTCTATTAATTTCACCTAAAAAACACCTTTTTATTCATCAAAAAGTCCTATTTTGAAGTGTTGTAAAGTCTTGTAACAAGCTTTCATGCTTTTCTAGGCATATCTTCACTATTTATCCTTTTCTTATACTTTATTTGGCCCCTTTATGCTCTCATATGCTTAATTAAGTGTATTTTTTAATATTATCCTGATAAACAACATTAAATACAACTTAATTCCTGACACATATTTTCAGGTCCTAGGTGGGACCCATTCGCCATGGGTGGTGAATGAGTCCCCCTTAGCTCCAAATTCAAAAAAATTAAATTTTCCTTTTGGTTTTTTGTTCAAAAACACTTGATGTCGGCCTGTGATGAGGTATGAAAGGTTAACTAAAGCACAAGTGTGTATAAATATGTGATTATCACCTCATTTTACATCTCCTCATCCATTCAATCATTCCATCTCACATTTTCAAGCATTCAAGCATTTTACGTCTTTTCAAGCACTATTCAAGCACTTTGAAGTAGCCATTGACATTACTTTAGGCTTGCATCATCAAGGGTTTGGTAAGTTAATATCAATTGCATGTTGTTAGTTTATCATTCCTTTGCATTTCATTATTTTATTAAGGTTTTGATTACCAAAAGTGGGGTTTGACCAAGGCAAACCCCTATTCACTAACCTTAAACCATTTTCCCCCTATTGCATGTTTTCTTGTAGAACTAGCTATCCAGATTTGACAAGATTTTTGGTGTTGAAGATTGGTTTACAAGTCAACTAGGTGCTTCAAGTCAACTCAAGTTTATTTCAAGCTTGGAGAAGGTTTTCTATCTGTTTCCTACAAAATTGACTTCGACAACCCGACAAGCAGTGATTTCTAGATTTGGTGTTGCAGAGTTGTCTCCTAATTTTTTAGAAATTTGGGAGAGGACCGATTCACCATCTGTGGAGAATGAGTTCCACCTTAGGACTGAAAATATGAATTTTGTCAGATATTGGATCTTGACAGACAGAAACTTGCTTCCGATAATTTTTCACTAAGAGGATGACTAATTCGCCACCCTGGGCGAATGAGTCCCACTGTGAAAAATAAGTAATTTCATCTAGCATCCAGAACATTCTAGATTCATCATACTTTTCCCAAGTGCACTCAGATTCATCCCTTTTCTTTTTGTTTTGCATATTTTCTTCATTTAGTTCATTGTTGCATTACACAATATGTTTTCAAACATAGCTTAAATTTCACTTTTGCATTCATTTTCATTCATTTAAATCAGTCAATTGCATTTAGTTAACTTAATTTAGGTTAGAAAACATCACACATTGCATAATTTGAATGAACCATTAGCATTTTTGCTCCTATCTCTCTCCTTTTAGGTGAAAAACCCTAGAAGAGCAAGAGTTGTTCATAGGAGCCAAAAATCAATGGTTCAACTCCATTCTACACATTAAAAATGTGATTTTCAAAAAAAAAAAAATTATAGAGGTAGCACAGCCAATTTTTTTTTTCCAGAATGTTTCCACTTTGAAAATTAGTAAAAATGAAATATTCATTAAAAAATTATCAAAAAAAAAATCATGCATAAACATTTTTTTAGCTAATTTCTCACTGAAGTGAATTTAAAAATAGCAAAAAAATAGATAACCTTTTGAGGGAGCCACAAAAGACATTATGTTATGTTTTTTGACAAAAGCAACACCAATTTTTGTGGCTCCCTTTTTTGCACCCCTTAATTTCTACTATTTTCAAAAAGAATTAGTAGTTTAGAAAGTATACTTGGAGCACTATGAAATTGTCCTCAATTTCTCATCCAAGGTCAATATTTCCTGATTTTAGAAAAAGAAGTGGCCACTTAAGACCCCTTTTTGGCCCCCCATCTTCCTACACTTACCCCAATATGAAATCTCTTACAAATATTATTTTGATTGATATCTGGATTCATGACATCATCATGTACAGTACGTCGTGTAGTTTTCAATATCAAGTTATCAAATCAATACATTGCACTCACTTTAGATCAGAAGAGGAAATTATTTCTTATCTTTTAAAGGTTTCCCATTGGCACATTAAATTAAGAACATCATGAAATTACATATATGGTGTTAACTCACAGTTCTACAACCACATTTTCCTTAATTAATAACAATCTCGTAAAACAATAAAAATCAATAAAAAGAAAATGCATGTCATACTTTCTACCATTTTCATGCCTTCCCTCTTCCTTAGTGAATTTTACCTTGCAAATTAGCAAAGAAGGTTTTCTAAATGGGGTGAACTATATTAAGCATGAGTTCACTAAAGTGATTTATTTTCAACACATGCGAAAATGTATTTTTAAGTAAGCATATGAAATCTATCTATAAATCTTTAATAACACACATGAATAAAAGGACAAATGTCAATCTTTATAAATCTAATGGCTCTAGGGTGATTCTAGAGGTGTGAGTTCTCAAGTCTAGCAGTTCACACATTTTATTCTAGAATCAACTACATTTGTCCATTAAACGTTCATCAAATGATGAAAAGCTTATGTACATTAGTATTTATTTTTTATTACAACTTAAGAAAACATAATCCAATAAAAACAATCTTGTTTATAAAAACATTGACCAACGCCATGGAAAAAAAATTGACCAAGACCTCCATACCATGACAAAATGTTATTATAGATGATTAATAATTTAATACACAATAAATTTATATTGAAATTGAAGTAGTTAAGCAAAAATATTACATCAATACAAAAGACTAATTTGTACAGCTCTCACTTTAGCTTGCAATATCAGAAGGTGGCAAAAAGAAAAGACATGCATGTGGATCCTCTTTTGCATGCTTTATGAGAAAATGAACAACATTAAAAATATTATATGACTCAAAATATAATGATTCAATGAAAACATAACATAAATCATTCAATTCTCTAATAAAATTAGAAGGGTTGTTCACAACAAGTCCATTGACCATCACATATAGAATTGAGACACTACTATCACCATTTAGTAGCTTGTCCCTATCAAGAAAGAAACTTGGTCCCATCGTGGATAAGCTAGAGCTAAGATTGTAGCTCTCTAAAGCTTCAAACAGAGGAGAAAATGAGAATACAAAAGGCCAAAGATAACTCACAGTGAGGAACTTGACTAGTTCTACACACCAAAGAATATCCATTAGATTTGAAATAAATAAAGAAGCAACCTCAGATGGGAGAGTCAATGGATTATTATGAAGCCAGTCTCTACAGCCACTATTGTAACAACCGAATCCACTTGATCACATTGATATAAGAAAACACGATGTAGCTTCTCCCCTGAGAAAGGTAAATTGTTTCCCACTTCCCAATAGTGACAAGGGATAAAAACTCTAAACTAGGACCCCATTTCAATCCAAAGGAATATAATTATAGAAGAATACAAAAAGAATAGAAGCTTTGAAGTAGACAAAAATAATAGAAGTTGTGAAGCAAGCAAAAAGAAGTATAACATAAGCAGACAAAAAGAAGGGTCAACCATGAAATATATACCTAAAAATTTAAAGAACAAAGGCATAAATACTTGGAAGTAACACATGCAAATTAAATGGCTTGTTGTACCTTAAGCATTATCAATATCCACCAACAAGTCATAATTAGTTTCACTCTCTTCTAATCAAAACTTATAAATACGTTGACACTTGTTTCCATTCTGAAGACTTTACGTAGGAATTTGGTTGTGGAAAATTTGTCCTATAAAAGTAGTATAGCATTTGATATTTTTGACACCCACACTGACTTTTATTCGCATAAGAGTTTAATTCTAATAACATAAGATAATTATTGAATTGTTACATTAAAATAACATAAAATAAAGATGTAATAATATAAAACTAATATTAATAGAAATAATATAAATATGCATGTCAATATTTATATATTTGATAATGAAGCATGTATAAAGGTGCTTGTAAAATGTACATAAAAAGTTATTGAGTGGTTCAAAATCTTGCTAGTAGAAGAATGCAATATTCACAAATATTTATCAAAATTATGAAAAATTTCTTCACATACATTTATCAAAATTATGACAAAACTTCATTCCTCAGAAAATCATATCCCACAATGACCAACTGACGATGTCCCACTAAAGTGACATTGTAGAAATTTGACACAAAAGGATGTCAGGTTACAATGACTCCTTTATTTAAGAAGCATGGAATATCGCTTGGTGTAGGAATTTCCACTCCAATGCATGCAATATCCAAAACATCCCCTAGGCCTCCTAGATAATCATGTCAAACCATTAAACTCACCAAGAACAACAAATCAACATGTACAAAAATCTAATGTCTATTAAAGAAGCCACGAACCATGAAGAAATATTGGTGTTCACCCAAAATTTATCTACAACTTTTACAAATTCAAAGCTTAACACTATCTTGATAAATACTATAGTTCATCTATTGTGTAACCTAAAAACCTATGTAATTATTTGGCTTGCAATTGCTCCTAGCAAGGATAGTTGTCATCGAGGATTGGTTAGAAAAATTGGACTATCACATTCCATAATGATTTTCAAACCAAAGCTTTGATCAAGATTATGATGAACTTCATTAGTAATGCCAACTGAATTTATAAAAAAAATTGGACCTTGGTTTTGTTGGCAAAACAAGGACAGACAATTGAGAGGGGGGGTGAATTAGTTGTCACAAAATATTTTAAACTTTTCAATCTTTACTTAACATAATCTCATATTTGATGAATGAATAATAAACCATAAACAACCAACACATCAAAAACATAGAGAACACTAAAAATTTTTACGTGGAAACCCTGTTAGGGGAAAAACTACGGTGGATGTTAGTCTACAATATTATACCCTGTTAAAAGTATAAGAATAATGGGAATGCACATGCATTCAGGCACACTGCCTAGAGCTCACTGCTCAAATACAAAAGAGGACTCACTATCCAAAGAAGGGTTTGGATTAAAACCATCCAAATTGTGAACTGAGAAAATAGCTTCTACACAAGCTGGATTACAGTTCTAGTTAAGCATAGAAAACCTTCTTCACTCTTCACTCAAACTTCTTCGCACTTCGCTCAAACTTCTTCACACTTCACTCAATCTTCTTCACACTCTACTCTGCAATCGAATGATATTTGCACATACACACATAGGAGCACATCATGCACTCTGATCATACTAAGCACACTCTACACCAATGAAACAATTGCTCTTATATATCCATAACACAAGATTACAACAACTTAGTTGACTAGAAACATAAAACACATTTTCAATGTTGGCCCAAATTTACAAATAAATTTGCAATGCGAATCCACCAAGGTTAGCCACAACATAGTGGAGACCCAAATTAACAACTCCAATACAAAATGACTTCAAACAATTTCACCTCAAAGATCCACAATATGCTACCACCATCATGTCAGCCAAGAACATGAAAAACTAAACATACAGAGAAAAATCTTTGACCACGAGCACACCGATCAATGTGGACATACCACAAAGATAAAGCACATTCTAGATGCATCCAAAAACAATAGGAACTAACAGAGAAACATCTGCAATACCAAAAACACATACACTTCACTCAAGAACACTAACAAATCCCACATAAATACTGTCAGAACACAATTATTCACAGCACAAACAAATCTTCACACAGACCTCTAAAACTTCCAGTGAATGAACTAGATATGCTCAATAGAAAAACCTTTAATCCTCAACAACTCATCTTCGATGTACAGAACAAGACACCTTCATGACCTTTGTTGAACCACTAGGAACCTACAACACTTCTTTTAACAATTTTCTCAATATCCTCGACATATACAACCTTCAATACACCAAATGTTAATAGTGTTGACATCAATGGAAACCACATATCATCAACACATCCACAACATCCAACAATCTCCCCCTTTGGCATTGATGGCAACACATGATGTGAAAAACACCATCAACCCAACTCTCAATCAACACTTACTCCTTATATTCTAATTCTTCTTCCTTGACCTCTTCTGCATGAACTTTTCCCTACAAGACTTTTCACTCTACATAAGCAACATTTTTCACATTACTCTTCTCCCCCTTTGACATCAATGGAAAAGATAAGCATTATCTTTCCACATACAAGATCTGAACCACATATCTACACATCTAACTACTCCCCCTGAGTAGCAACCACAAAAACATCAATCCGGATCAGAATATGATCATGAAATGCACATATTGATGCAAATTAATGCATCACTAGTTCATATCAGGAGGGGTAATCACCCCTAGCATCCCTATAAGATACTCAAAAGTGTCCTTTGGCAATGGCTTAGTAAAGATATTTGCAACCTGTTCTTTGGTAGGTACATACTCCAATTTGACTTCTTTCTCGCTCACTTTCTCCCTCAGAAAGTGGAACTTGATTGATATATGCTTGGTCTTAGAGTGTAGAACTGGATTCTTTGATATGTTTATTGCAATTGATTTGTCACAATATATGGCAATAGGTTCATCATATACTACTTTGATATCTTTTAGCATTTGTTTCATCCACATCACTTGAGTACAGTTGTATGCAGCAACAATATACTCTGCCTCAATAGTAGATAGAGAAATGAAATTCTTCTTTTTACTCAACCAAGACACCAACTTCTTCCCTAGGAAAAAGGCACCACCACTAGTACTCTTCTTGTCATCTACATCTCCTACCCAATCCGCATCAATATATGCATTCAAAGTAATATCATCATCCTTAGGATACCAAATTCCAAAATCAATTGTTCCTTTTAGATATCTAAATATTCTCTTTACAATAGTCACATGAGACTCTTTTGGATCAGCCTGAAATATAGAAACCATACATACAACATTCATAATGTCTGGTTTGGTCTAAGTTAAATAGAGCAATCCACCAATAATTGATCTATACCTTGTTTGATTTTCCTTGGGAGAATCATCATTCTGTGTCAATTTGCATCCATTTACCATAGGAGTACCAATAGTTTTTGACTCATCCATTGCCAAACTTCTTCAATAGCTCTCTCCCATATTTGGATTGAGATATGAAGATCTCCTTGTCTAACTAAGTAAATTGTAATCCCAGAAATAATTTCATCTCTCTAATCATACTCATCTCAAATACATTCTTCATTTCATCAACAAACTTCATACATAGATTATCATCTCCTCCAAATATAATGTCATCAACAAAGACCTCAATAATCAACTCTTTGTCATGATCCAACTTGAAATATAAGTTGTTGCCAGTAGTACCATTACTAAATCCAAGCTTTAGTAAATATTTGTCTAATCTGCATACTAGGCTTTGGGGGTTTGCTTGAGTCCATATAGAACTTTCTTCAATTGGTAAACCATGTTTTCCTTATCATTCAGTTGAAATCCATCTGACTATTCAATATATACTTCTTCTTCTAACTCACCATTCAGAAAAGCAGATTTCACATCCATTTGATAGACTTTATAGTTCTTATATGCAACATAAGCAAGAAATAACCTTATAACTTCAATTTTGGCAATAGGGGCAAAGGTTTCTTCATAATCAATACCTTCCATTTGTGAATACCCTTTACATACCAGTCTTTCTTTATTTCAGACCACTTCACCTTGTTCATTCAACTTATTCCAAAAGACCCATTTAGTACCAATCACATTTTTATCTTTAGGTCTAGGAACAAGTATCCATGTATTATTCTTTTCAATCTACATTAATTCTTCCTTCATAGCTTCCATCCAGTTTTCATCATTGCAAGCTTCATTAACATCTTTAGGTTCAATCCTGGACATCAAGCAATACTCTTCTGCAATCTTTCTTCCAGTTTGCACACCTTTATTTTTGTCTCCTATAATTTTATTTTTAGAGTGATTTAGCTTTACATACCTCAAAGTCTTAGGTTTCTCTAGAACTTATGATTCTTATGTTCATTCTTATGCACTTGCACTTGTCTTTGCTTCCTGACTACCTTGATTTACCAGAACAAAAGGAACATATGGAACATATGGCACAATTTGAAGTTGATTTTGTGTCTGAACATTTTTCCCTTTGTTTTTATTGTTTTCATCTGAATCATATCCACAATATCTAGATGATTTAGCAAAATCCTCATCAACTTTGGCATTTGCACTCTCAACCATTTTTCTCAGTCTTTTGTTATAGCACCGGTAGGCCTTGCTTCTAGTAAAGTAACCTAGAAAGATTCCTTCATCACTTCTTGCATCAAAATTTCCTATATAATCCTCTCTCTTTCAATGTAGCATTTGCTTCCAAAGATCTTGAATTATTTAACAGTAGGCTTATAACCAAACCATACTTCAAAAGGAGTCTTACCAAAATTACCATTTACATTTACCCGATTCAAAGTGTACATATTTGTGCTTACAGCTTCACTCCAATAGATGTGAGGCACATTTCCTTCAATCATCATTGTTATAGCATCATTCAGAACTATTATGTTCTTCCTCTCTGCAACTCCATTTTGTTGAGGGGTTCAGGGAGTAGATAACTAACTTCTGATTCCATGCTCATCACAAAAAGAATTAAACTCTTTGGAGGTGAACTCACCACCTCTGTCTGACCTTAAGAATTTGATTTTTAGACCTTTCTCATTCTCTACTATAGTTTTGAAACTTTTAAATTTCTCTAATGCTTCAGATTTTTCTCTTAAGAAAGCAACCCATATCATTCTAGAGTAATCATCAATAATCAACATGGAGACTTCTAACTTTGGAGGGACCACATAGATCAATATGTATCAGCTCCAGTAATCCATTTGAATTATGTTGTTTTCTCTGAAAAGAAACTCTAGTCTGTTTTCCCATCCAACACTCCTTGCAAATTGTGCTAGTAGGCTTTACTAGCTTAGGTAGATCTCTTACTACTTGAGTGGAACTTATTTTGACTATGTTATCAAAATTCACATGACACAAACTTCTATGCCATAACCATGTTTCATCTACTTGAGCAATTAAACAACTTTCACTAGCAGCATTTAGGTGAAAAATGTTACCTTTTGTCTATTTACTTGAAGCAATTACATTTCTAGAACTTCCAAATATCCCGAATCTTCCATCTTTGAACTAAAGATCATAACCTTTGTCCACCATCTGTCCAACACTCAGTAGGTTATGCTTCAATCCTTCAATATAAAGAACATCATCAGTGTTATGCTTACCACCAAGACAAATAGACCCTCTGCCATGAATCACACAAGAATTGTTGTGACCAAATCTCACAACCCCACCGTCATAATTCTCTAGACTTACAAATTTTCTTTTGTCACCAGTCATGTGATGTGAGCATCCATTGTCAATGACCCACTCATCCTTTTCTTTAATTTAGGCTGCAAGACCTTTTTCAACTTTAGCAAATTCAATAGCCTCAAGACTAATTTTCTTGATAGAAATGAAAACCCAATCATCTTCATTTCCATTTTCTTTATTAGACTCATCATCAGTCACTCCTTCAGAAAAATAAAACATATTTTAAAATCTAGGTTTGTAAGGCTTAGATCTAGGGACTCTTTTAGGACACCTTGAAGCAAAATGACCTATTTTACTACAAGAAAAATATTTTATAGGAAACTTTCCTTTATACTTACCTTTTCCTCTACCTTCTTTCTACACAATTAGTGCTTCCAACTCTTCTAATTTTATTTCTTCATCTTCAAGTTGTTTCATTTCTTCCTCATACTTGAATGTCTTCCTAGAAATTTCTCTTGGATCATATATTTGCTTGTTTCTTCTAGATACAGTAGCCTTAAATGTAGTTTCAGTCTTAGGAATAGAATCACCAAATTCACTTAGCTCAAAGGCATCAAGTTTACCAATCAGTGTGTCCCTTGACACATTCGTCAATGATCTAGTTTCTTCAATAGCATGAGCCTTTTCTTTGTAGGAGAGAGGCAATGATTTGAGCACCTTGGACACAATTTCTTCCTCTTCTAGAATGCCACCATCACATCTAATACCCATCATTAGTTCATTTACTTTCTGCATAAAAGAATAAATATTCTCATCTTCACCCATTTTAGATTTTCATACTTGCCTTTCAAAATTTGTAGCTTAGCCATCTTCACATGTACATCTCCTTCATACAAAGTTTCTAGCTTCTTCCACATCTCATGAGCTATCTTCAGACCTAACACATTTGTCATTTTTGAATCTGTTAGAACACTCATGAAGGCTTCCATTTCTTGGATATTATTCTCAACTTCTTTAATCTCATCAACAGTGGAGGGACCAATCACGGGAATAACATATATGTTCTTTGTAATTTTCCAGAAGGGTTCACCAATACACTTCTAATGGCACTCCATCCTAGCTTTCCACAATGAGTAGTTCATTTCATCAAATCTAGGAATGTCCTTGTATGATGCCATCTCGGATCACCTCAAGCTTTTAAACTTCTTCAAAGGAACCTGATCTGATATCGATTGATGGAAAAATGTAGACAGACAACTGAGAGGGGGGTGAATCAGTTGTCACAAAATATTTTAAACTTTTCAATCTTTACTTAACTTAATCTCAGATCTGATGAATGAATAATAAACCATAAACAATCAACACATCGGAAACACAAAGAACACCAAGAATTTTACATGGAAACCTTATTAGGGGAAAAAACATGGTGGATGTTAGTCCACAATATTATACCCTATTAAAAGTATAAGAATAATGGGAATGCACATGCATTTAGGCACACTGCCCAGAGCTCACTACTCAAATACAAAAGAGGACTCACTATCCAAAGAAGGGTTTGGATTAAAACCATCCAAATTGTGAATTGAGAAAATAGCTTCTACACAAGCCTGATTACAATTCCATTTAAGCACAAAAAACCTTCTTCACTCTTCACTCAAACTTCTTCACACTTTGCTCAATCTTCTTCACACTCTACTCTACAATCGAATGATATTTGCACATACACACACAGGAGCACACCGAGCACTCTGAGCATACTAAGCACACTCTACACTAATGAAACAATCACTCTTATATATCCATAACATGAGATTACAACAACAACTTAGTCGGACAGAAACATAAAACACATTTTCAATGTCGACCCAAATTTATAAATAAATTTGCAATGTGAATCCACCAAGGTCAGCCACAACATAGTGGAGACCCAAATTAACAACTCCAACACAAAAAGACTTCAAATAGTTTCACCTCAAATATTCACAACACGCTACCACCATCATGTCGGCCAAGAACATGAAAAACCAAACATACGAAGAAAAATATTTGACCATGAGCACACTGATCAATGTGGACATACCACAAAGATAGAGCACATTCTAGAAGCATCCAAAAACAATGGGAACTAATAGATAAATATCTACAGTACCAAAAACACATAAAATTCACTCAGGAACACTGACAGATCCCACAGAAATACTGTCAGAACATAATTATTCACAGCACGAACAGATCTTCACACATACCTCTAAAACTTTTGGCAGATGAACTAGATACACTTAATAGAAAACCCTTTAATCCACAACAACTGATCTTCAACGTACAAAACAAGACACCTTCATGACCTTCATTGAACCACTGGGAACCTGCAAGACTTCTTTTAACAATTTTCTCAATATCCTCGAGATATACAACCTTCAATACACCAAATGCTAATAGTGTTGACATCAATGACAACCACATATCAACAACACATCCACAACATCCAATAGGTTTTGCATTCCACTATGGTGAATCACAAGTTGATAGTCAAAACATTTAATACAAAAGATATTGCATAATCCGATCAAGGATCTTCATCTTGTTATCTTACCTTGATTTACATGTTTTAAATTTAATTTTTTCAGAAGAACAATTAAATTTATTTGAAAGGTGAGCCAAATTGCCAATTATTGCATTCACACTTTGTTAGCACATGGAATAGCCATTGCAAATGTTGTTTGAAATGACATTTGGCTTCAGGAAAAGTAATTTGAAGCATTGAAATGATAGAGAATTAAATGGCTTTTTGTGCCTTAATCATTATCAATATCTACTAACAAGTCATAATAAATTTCACTCACTTCTTATCGAAACTTATATGTTGATGCTTGTCTTCATTCTAGGGAATTTATGTAGGAATTTGGGTGTGTAGTAAATTCATCCTGGAATAGAATGATATATAGCATTTGATATTTTTGACACCCACGATATGATTTTTATTGGAAATACCAGTTTTGTTCACCATGAAAATATTTCATTGGTTTGAATACAACTTTTATTTGCCAACAAAATTATTTTATTGGTTTCAAAATAGGTTTAATTCACCAATAGAAATATTTTATTGGTTTGAAAACAAGTTTAATTCACCATTAGAAAAAAATTATTAGTTTTAAAAAATGTTTAATTTTCCAATGAAAATATTTTATTGGTTTGAAAACAAGTTTAATTTCCAAATGAAAATAGTTTATTGGTTTGAAAATAGGTCTAATTCACAAATGAAAATATTTTATTGGTTTGAAAACAGGTTTCAATCACCAATAAAATATTGTATTGGTTTAAAAAAAAAATAATTCGCCAAGATTTTATACAAACTTCTAGTGATTACAAAAGATTCGCCAATTGAATTTATATTTTTTCCTCAAAAAAAGAAAAAAAATGCTAATAAAATTAATATTTTTTGGGGAGTAATACAAGATTCGCCAGGTTTTTACACCTTTTCCATAGGGGTTCTTAAAGTTATCCCTAGTTTGAATGAAACAATGAACAAATAATCTTCAATCTTCGTCTAAGCTTCTTCATATATGAAACCTGCACATTCAAAGAGAGAGAAAGGGTTGTACCATATAGGTTGTTACCTCATTCAAACCCCATGTTGGTGTTTCCACCTCCACAATGGAAAAATTGATCGAAGAGAACTTATCCTTTTAAGGAATAGAGGCTAAATGATAAATGAATGATGAATCTCCAATAGACTACAACTCACACTCAGATCTGATTTCCTTGAAGGAGTGAAGTCATGCACATCTTCTCAAGGCTTGATTTCTATTTGGATTGATTGCTTGGAATACCTACAAGGGTTAGTACAAACAAAATGATAGCATAAACATTGAAAAACTCATATGAAACTTGACATGATGCTTCAATGTTGAAATGTTGCAACAAATTTTCTCTTGACTGCCCTTGACTTGATATTAATTTCTCTTGATCACCAAAAATTCCAATAATTTTTTGTTAGTTTTCAAACAGTGAAATAACTAGGTATTTATACATAATTATTAAAATTTCTCAAAAAATAAATCTCGATAACTGACATTTGACATTTCAAATTAAAATAATAAATGTCATGTCCAACATATTAAATTTTGGAGGAAAAATAGGGAGCCCAAGTCACCTAGGGCGATTATGTCCAAACCCTATTTTGTAGGGTGTCAAGAGCAAAATATTAAATGTTCATATTGGCTTTGCAAATGGGTTTTCTTGATAAATATCCAAATGGATCATGGAATGCATAATTTAGGACAATAGATATACAAAGGTAAGTGCACAAAGATAGGGGCAAAAAAGGGGTCTTAAGTGGCCACTTTTTTTCTTAAATCAAGAAAAGATGACCTTGGATGAGAAATTGAAGATGATTACACTCAAAATTTTAAGATGCAACAAAAACAAGAGTCATAATGCTTTGAATCTACTTTCTAAACTACTAATATTTTTTGAAATGGTAGACATTAAGGGGTTTAAAAAAGGGGGCCACACAAATTGGTCCTATTTTTTTTTTAAAAACATAACATAACATCTAGTGTGGCCCTCCTAAAATGCTAACTTTTTTTAGTATTTTAAAAATCACTTCGATGAGAAACTAGCTAACACCATGTAGTTTATCCCCAAATTTTTTGATAATTTTTAAATGAATATATGATTTTTAATAATTTTCAAAGTGGACACATCTTGAAAAACAAAAAATTGAGCATGCTCCCCCTAAATTTTTTGAATATGTGTAGAATGGAGTCTAGTTTATAAAAATGTAATTTATTTGATATTTCAATGAAAAGTTTAAAAAGAAAGTAAAAAATAGCAAACATTGTTTTTTGAAAAAAATAGATACACCAACAAAATAAATTAAATATGAAAGCCTTAACATAGTAAAAATGTTAAAAATTACATGGTTAGATCCAGTTAAGAGAGAGCTTAGCATAACCCAGGTTTTTTTTACTTGACTTTGAAAAATGATGGGGAGCACACTCGAGATTATGTGTTTTTTTTAGAATCTAGTTAAACATGTATTTGGGCATTGGAAAGTCAGACCAAGCATTTGGGTTGGAAATTTAAGGCAAATCCAAGCCAAAGGCTTGGAAATTCCCAAAGTAGGAAAAAAACATGAGCGCATTATAAGATGCTCATGTTATGTCATAGCTTTGACATAAGGTGAGTGCATTATAATGCATTTGCATTATGTCAAAGTTGTGACATAACATGAGCACATTATAACATGCTCATGTTATGCCTTTTTAAAAAAAAATATTGTATTTTTATTTGTTTTTATGCCAGAATGTATGTTTGTATGTATGTATGTTTGTATATATGTATGTATGTTTGTATGTATGTATGTTTGTATATATGTATGTATGTATGTATGTATGTATGTATGTATGTATGTATTTATGTATGTATGTATGTATGTATGTATGTATGTATGTATGTATGTATGTATGTATGTTTTTTTGTATGTATGTATGTTTGTATGTATTTATGTATGTATGCGTGTGTTATCAACCAACACATTCCCTAAGATAAAGAGATGCTATGAGGAGATGAACCTCATGGACTAAGAGTCACCTCCCATTTTGTCAAAATCAAGAATAATTTCTAAAGATTTCATTAAGTAGTGAATCCTTAATTGGGTTAGAAAAAAATATCAAGAAGCAATTGTTTATGATATTTGTGACAGATATTAGGAAGTGATTTCTTAGATGTTCATTTTCCAAGAGATAATGGTAGAGAAAGGAGTGAAACTAGGCAAAGAATCCATGATAGAAAGAGATTTCAAGAGATCCAAGAGTAGAGAATAGATTAGGGGAAAGGATAATCTAAATATGGATGCACTTAAATGTAGTAGTGAACATCTCTTTACCTTGGACTTTCATTGGAGTGGGGTTGGAATTGATGATGACTAAACCCAATAATAAAATTTGTAGAGAACCTCAATGATGAGGCACCAAGATGGTGCATTAAATAATTCCCTAGAAGTATGATAAAACATGGAAATAATTGAGTGAATTATTTATGAAAGCTTTCCACTCACCTAATGTATGAACAAATAACATAAATAAAATATGGAAGATGATAAAAAACTGAGGAATCTTAAAAATATTATGAATGATGATTTAAAAGTGTGTTAGAAAGCTAGAAGAAACCTTGATATAAAATAAATGAATTGAATGTTTTATTTTAGGTTTAACCTCTCACAGTATATAGGAAGTAGATGAGAATATTTCCTCTTTATGTAAGGATGTAATAGAATTGACCACTAGAATAGAATCCTAATCAAATATGGGATCAATAAGGGAGGATATGCTAGATTCAAATTCATCTAATATAGTATTTTTGTGGCACCCATTTCCCTAGAGTGAGTATTCATCATTAGGAGGGATCCCAAAGTGGCTTTAAAAACTTTGTCAAATTTATACACCAAAATGGTCAACTTGAAGCTCTAGAGTATAGGGATGAGGGTTGAGGGATAATTTTTAGGGTTGATAGTATAGGGTTAAATGTATAGGTTATAGGGATTAGGACCTTTAGAATATTTTGTATAAGGTTTAGGGTTGATATTTTAAAATTTAGGGTACAAGGTTGAATGTAGGGGTTTGGGTTTAAGTATGGGGTTGAGGGTTGAGGGTATAAGGTTAAGTGTATAGGGTATAAAAATTAGGGTTTAGGATGTTGGGTATAGGTTTTAGGGTATAGGGTTGAGGGTATAAGGTATAGGGTTAAGGTTTGAGAGTATAGGGTTTAGAGTTTGAGTATAGGGTTGAGGGATAATGTTCAAGGTCTAGGGTATAAAGTTGATGGTATAGGTTATATGGATAAGGGTTGACGGTGTAGGTTTTAGGGTTTAAGGTATAGGGTTGAGGATTGAGCGATAGTGTTTAGGGTTGAAGATATAGGGTTAAGTGTATAGGGTATAAGGAATAGGGTTTAGGATCTTGGGTTTTGGGTTTAGGGTTGAGGGTTTTTGGTTGAGATATAATGTTTAGGGTTGAGGATATAATATTAATTCTATAAGGTATAGGGGTTAGGGTTTAGGATATTAGGTATAGGGTATAGGGTATAGGGTTGAGGATATAAGGTATAGGGTTAAGGGTTGAGAGTGTATGGTTTAGGGTTTAAGTATAGGGTTGAGGGAAAATGTTTAGGGTTTAGGGTATAAGGTTGAGGGTTGAGGGTATAAGGATGAGGGTTGAGGGTGTAGGGTTTAAGTATAGGGTGTAAGGTTGAGAATTTAGGGTTTATGGTTAAGGGATAATTTTCAAGGTTGAGTGTATAAGGTTAAGTGTATACGGTATAGGGATTAGAGTTTAGGATATTAGGTATAGAGTTTAGGGTATGGGTTGAGGGTATAAGTAATAGGGTTAAGGTTTGAGAGTGTATGGTTTAGGGTTTAAGTATAGGGTTGAGGGTATAGGTTTGAGGGATAATGTTCATAGTCTATGGTATAATATTAAGGGTATATAGGGTATAGGGATGATGGTTGAGGGCGTAGGCTTTAGAGTTTAAGGTATAGGGTTGAGGGTTTATGGTTGAGGGATAATTTTTACACTTAAGAGTATAAGGTTAAGTGTATAGGGTATAGGGATTAAGGTTTAGGATATTAGGTATAGTCTTTAGGGTATGGGTTGAGGGTATAAGGTATAGGGTTAAGGGTTGAGGGACAATGTTCAAGGTTTATGGTATAAGGTTGAGTGTATACAGTATAGGGATGAGGGTTGAGGGTGTAAGGTTTAGGATTTAGGGTTGAGGGTTTAGGGCTAAAGGTTTATGTTTGATGAATAATGTTCAGGGTTGAGTGTATAAGATTAAGTGTGTAGGGTATAGGGATTAGGGTTTAGGATATTAGGTATAGGGTTTATGGTATGGGTTGAAAGTATAAGGCATAGGGTTAAGGGTTGAGAGTGTAGGGTTTAGAGTTTAAGTATAGGGTTGAAGGAAAAAAAATTATGGTTTAGGGTATAAGGTTGAGGGTATAGGGTATAGGTATGAGGGTTGAGGGTGTAGGGTTTAGTTTTTAAGGTATAGGGGTGAGGGATAGTATTCAATGATTAGGGTATATGGTTAAGTGTATAAGGTATATAGATTGAGGGTATAAGGCATAGGGTGAAGGGTTAATAGTGTATGGTTTAGGGTTTAAGTATAGGATTGAGGGGTGATGTTCAGGGTTTAGAGTATAAGGTTGAGGGTATAGGGTATAGGGTATAGGGATGAGGGTTGAGGGTGTAGGGTTTAGGGTTTAAGGTAAAGGGTTGGGGGCTGAGAGATTAGGATATAGGGTTGAGGGTATAGGGTATAGGGTTGAGGTTTGAGGGTTTATGGATGAGCGATATGAAATGAGGGAAAATAGGTTCACCAAGATGAAACAAAATGATGAACCCAATTTCACTCTAATTTCATTCAATATGTGTGCTATATTATGCAAATGAATAAAAAAATTAAATATAACCCAACTACCAAAAAAAGAAAGATTTGGAAAGGGTTAAATGTTGTGTACCTTTCACCAAAAGTGGTTTTCAAACCTCACAGAGGACTCATTCACCTATGGAAAATTTGTCCTAGCTAGGGCTCTGGAAAATAATTTTATGGGTTTTTTTCTTCTCAATCTACACTTCTAGATTCTAGTCGGGCACTATCAAAAAGCCAAAAATAAATCTTGTAGCTCAATTTCCGTAATTTTGCAAGAAAGGTGACAACTTTGACAACTTTCTCCAATCCTTCTCTCTAATAGATTTTTCAGCCTAAAACCTGCAATCACACATCAAAGGAGAGAAAATATTGTTTGTTAAGCAATAGGGGTTTTCCTTGGTCAAACCCTACTTTGGTAATTAAACCTTGAAATGAATGAAAGCATGAAAGGAATGATGAATGAACAAAATAAAATATTACAACTCATCACGCCTTAATTGAACCTTGGATTAAAAATATGTAATCTAGCATGAAGTGGCCTCAATGAATGTAGATCTTGATCATTAACCTTGATGTGAAACAATTCCTTTGAATATGCTTGATTATATCTTGAATGCTACATCAACACATTGGCTCAAACAACATGCATGATGCAATCCATCTTTGACATGAAAATGGAATCTTGATTGATGCAATAATATTTAATAATTTTCCCTTGAATGCCTTAGAATTCATCTTGAATGTTCTATCAATCCTCTTGTGAAATCTTAGGATGTTTGAATCAAAATTGCTAGGTGAAACTAAGTGAAATAGCCTTTTATTGATACATACCTTATCATTAATTCTAGAAATTCAAATATCACAAGCCAACACCAAATCATGGATTTGAAATCATTAAAATGCCACCAAAAAAATATTCGAGGGGTCCTAGGTCTAAGTGAGGACCCATTTGCCATGTGGAAAATGGGTCCTAGTTCACTCACCTAGGATACACTTTGGGCAATGTGAAATGATATGTGAAAATAGGGTCCTAGGACCTAGTGAGGACCCATTCACCATGTGGCGAATGGGTTCTATGTCACCTACCTAGGACACACACCTGCTTAAATTAAGTGTTGTGTAATGGAATTTATGAATGTCAGGTTTTATCCATTGGAATTTGCAATTAATTAGGATTGGATTTGAATTAAAGGGGATAATTAAGGAAAATTAACTTGAATTAATTAATAAAGCCCTAGATTAGTGTGAAAGTGCAAAGATACACCTTACAACACCCTAAATAAGGCACAATTAGGTCGATTTAGTTTTTAAAGGCCCTAAGCTTAATGTGAATGTGTAAAACACATTACAACACTAAACCAAGGAAACATTAAGCTCATTTTAATATTAATTATTCCCAAATTAAGAAAGGGATACTTTTTCTATTAATACATTTTTCCCCCACTTTAGTGAGAGTATGACCCCATGTCAAACTCACACTAAGTTAGACATTCAAGAAACTTATGTGTGCAATAATGACAAAGATACACAATCATACACTGTCAAAGACCAAGAATATCAATCCTAGACTATCCAACGTGGTGTGGAACGCATTTAAGCTTATTGGTTTATGCTCACTTTGAGGTAGTGAACTTCAAGTTGTCCACTAGGTGAGTCTTCCAATAGGGTGGAAAATGAGAGAAACATATTAGGCTCCTATACCATATCAAATTTATCCTTCTAACAACTTCAATAAAGCACCACAATGATAAGAAAGGCTCCATAGGAAAGCAAGGTGTGTTATGCTAGGTGGCCTTGAATTTAGGGTTTTGAGCTCCATAGGGCTTAACAAGCTTCGCTGTGCCAAAAACGTATGGACAAGGAAAGGCTCCATAGGAAAGAAAGGTGTGTTATGTTAGGTGGCCTTGAATTAGGGTTTCAAGCTTCACAAGGTTAACAAGTTGTAATATGCTAAAAAATTATGAACATTAATGCTAGTAAAAGGTTTTTTTTCAAGGAGATATTGCTTCGTTCGTGAAGGTCTTCTTCTTAGGTATCATCATTCCTAATGTCTCCAAGAGAGGAAAAGTCAAGAGTAAAAGGTTAACAACTTAGGGAATGCAGTGTGTCGTATCACCACTAAGAGGAAATTCATACGGTAAAAAATATCGCACTCTTGGAGGAAATCAAACCCAATGAAACCACCAAGGAAAGGAAGCATCACAAGAAAAAATTAAATTGCACCATGAAACATGAAATTTTTTGAAAGATATTATCAATGTATGCCCCCACTTTAAAGTGGTTGCTACACCATTGTTGTGAGAAATTGCTTCAAAGTAGCCAATGTTTACTCCTAAGACATGAGAGCTTCCTTAGAAAACCCTATGAAAAGTCATATGTTTCTGAAATAAAACTACATCATGAAAAAGGAAGGAGGGGTTACCCCCAAAAATACATAAGGGGACTATGGATTTGGGGTTAGTATATCTTTTCTAAAATGTTGTTTAAGAGCTCAAAAATGTCATCATTCCAAAAATACTCATAGAACTAGAAGAATGACACAAAGAGAGTGAAAAAAAAGAAAAATAATTTTGGGTCAACATGGAAGAGACCTAAATTTCTCAATGCCTTGCTTCATCCCCAAAAGGAAAACACAAGGCAAATGAAAAATGTAAAAATTTTGTGACATATAATAATGTAGATACATATAGAGGAATGCAAAAAAAGAGAGAGAGATACATTAAACAAAACAACACAAGGGGATCACATTACACACAAAGAACATGAAAAAGGAAAAAATACAAAAGACTAGTAAGGAACATGCGAGTCAACCTATAGCAAGTCATCCACATCCCAATCTCGATCAGTGTATATGGAAGGTAGAAAACTAGCCAAGAAGAAAACATCAAATGCCAAAACTAGGACAAGGCTAACTAACCCCTTGCCCCCACTAAGTACAGGAAAAGGATGAGCTGAGATAGGTGATGATAATGATTTCCTTGTGATAAAAATAATGATTTGAAATGAATGTATAACATGTAATAGTGAGGATACTATGACCCTACAACTATTACATGGCAAGGAGCAAAATGCATGAATTTTTAGTCAAGTTTGATTCTTAGAGGATGCAAACTTATTCAATACTTTCTTTAAAGGATGACAATTTTCGATATGATGGCCAAAGAATCTATGATAAGAACAATATGGTTCATTTTTCTTATTTTGTCTTTTGGTCAAGTTTGCATGTTTAAGGGGTAATTCGATTAGTTGCCAATGTAAAAGAGTATAGAAGATTGTCTCAGTTTTATATAGTTGTAATGAGTTATAAAGAGATTTGGGAGGTTCATACAACTATTGTAATTGTATCTTTTGATGATCATGTACTTGTGGTTTCTTCCTCTACAGTTTGATTATTATGTTGTCATCACTTTCTTCTTCTAACTGCAAAACCTTTCCTTTTTTTAAAAAGGATGTGTTAGGAGTAGTAAAGTGATTAGAATTTTTTTGTTATTTTCTCTTATGCATGGGAGATGTATTGGAAGAAGGTTGAGGAGGAAGAAAATTCCATTGAATGATATCAACCAAGGAGCACATGAATTCTATCCCTTCTTTATGTTTAAGCATCGTTCTTATATTCCCAATGAGAGGAATGACACTACTAGTAATAGGTTTTGTTCTCACAAAGTTTTGTAAAATATTTAATTCTTAATCTAGCCTCCTTATGTTGTCTTATGGGATATTAGAAATATAATTGATGCATATCGAACCTTTCTTCCTACATGTGAGCCTCCAAATGTTTTAGGTCCCTTCTCAACTTAACCCATAACACCCTGTAGCCAAAAGGCTAAACAAATGCACAACATTTTTGTTCACAACAAATGCATGAAGTAAGGCCAATAACTTAAATTACATAACACATAGAAAGAGAGAATAGGAATAGACATAGGAGTCATGAAATAAAAAAAACTCTCATTATAAACCAGACAATATTGTTCTGTATCATTCACAGCTGAAGAAAAGAAATCTTCTCATTGCTAATATGCATATTCCACTACCAAGAAAAGAAAAAAAACTCCCAATAAAGGAGAAGAAAAGCCAAAAAAATTAACAGTGTAGACAAACAATCAAACAAAGCCAAAAAAAGGAAGTAACAAATTGATAGAGGGAGCTAGATGTCAACTGTTACACATCTGCCAATCAGGGATAGAATCAACGGTTACACCATCTTCTCAGCCTTTAAAAAGGTCTAAACCTCCTGGTTTAGAAAAAACATTTCGCATTACCACTAGTACAAAAACAATAATATATGACTTAAAAAACTACTAAAACTACTTATAAATGACCAAACTTGGTCATGTGACCATTTGTAGTTTATTGTCAGTCATATATAACATGACCAGATTGATGACTAAACCATTTTTAGTCATTTATTGGTTGTTTTGATTGATCGATTTGGTAGTATACTTAGTAATTGATTTAATCATTCATTGTTGTAATCTGGTCAGTTATTCAGTCATTTTTTTCCACTGATATATTTAGTCGTTGATTTATTCATTGATTGTTGTAATTTGGTCACTTATTTAGTCATTTTTTATTCACTAATATATTTAATTGGTCACTTATTTAATTGTTGATTTAGTCATTGATTGATGTAATCTAGCCACTTATTTAGTCATTTTTTATTCACTGATATATTTAGTCATTGATTTTTGTTAACTGGTCACTTATTTAGTCATTTTTTATTCATTGTTCACTGATTTCTATAAATTGGTAGTATATTTAGTCAATTTAATTATTAATTGATGTCAATTAGTAGTATAGTTAGTCATTTTGATTGATTGATATGTGAGGATTTAAGTATAAAACATAGAAATACACATGAATCATCAATTGCACACAATAAGACAACCATTGAGAAGGAAAAATTGATGAACTTTATTAAGAAAAGAAAGGTGTTCTAATTACAACTTATAAATAAAGTATTACAATTATTATTTTGTCACAAGACTAAAAATCTGAGTTACAATACTGCATGGAAATGACTATAAGAAAGAAACTTCTCCAAAAACTTTTGCAATGATGGAAACACATACTTGAAGCCCTTCAATACGAAAACATGCCCCTTTCGTCTCTTAAAACTTCTACAACATGGGAAATCTTCCTGGATCAAGTTGTAACATGTAGAATCCAAGGAGAGTGTTGATTGTGTCCCATATATGAAGCTATCTCCTTTAATGCAGTCAACAATAACCCAACTAGAATCTTTTCTCCTTTATATGCAATGTGCCATCTAATATGAGCAATAATGTGCTGCCTTTTTCACCATGAATGAAATTGTGCCTCAATACAACCAACAAAATTACCATTAGTCTCAATTCAGAAAGAATAAAAGTGCATTGTATAGTGCAAGTTTATAAAAGTCCAAACATAGTAGAAAGATAAATCAATTAAAAAATTGTAACCTTGTCAACAAATTCCTTAAACAGAGTGTTCAACATAGGCCTGAAACATTCATATTGAACCCTTGATTTCAAAACCTTGTTCAAATTTTAAGAAATGTGATATGCTCAAATTATAGAATGAAGTTGACATTATAGAATGAAGGATATCAACACTAACCAGACTGGAACAACATTATCAACATAAATTTCCTCGAAACCAAGCCCAAGAATGTCTTTAGACTTAATTTGACAACAAAAATGTCAACCCTAGTTCATGTGTTGTTTGAGTAAAGACTTGCCCCATGGAAGAATCCATTTATACATAAGTTCCAAATTAAGTTGATGAGAAAAGATCTTTGATATCTAATTGGGAAGCCTTAACATCCAAAAATTACTAACCTGATGTTTTACAACAAGTTTCCCAACTATGACATCATCTTTACTTAAGAAACCAGATATTGATCCACTGCCATATTGAATCTCACAGGATTTTCCTTCACAAACAAAAAATGATATATATTAATTTTTTACCAACTTGCTTAATATCCCCATGTAAGTAGACTAAACTAAGTGAGGTTGAGGGTTTGAATTAGATTACCATATTCTTGGTATGTGCTTGAACTTGATGATTTGTGTCTTGAATGAAAATAGCAAGCTAGATGCACTGTAAAATCATTGTTAATCATTGTAACAAACATAACCAAAAAATCCCCTTTAATTATTATAATCCCTCTATATATTTTAGTTAATTTCTAAGAGAGTTAATTTAACTATCCAAACAACCATCAATCTATTTATTGTGTGGGATTAAATGGTGACTCCCCAATACCCCCAAGAAAAGTTGTGATCAAAACCACTTCCACAAGAGAGAGAATGGAAAGAAAGCTTGCTTCACAATGCAAGATTGATTAATGGTTGAATATTGATGATGCAAATGTACAAGAGATTCCTTTCTTATAAAGGAAAGGTAGAGATGTAGTAATGAACATGATGTTGAAAATTTTCATAATCCTATGACACAAAACAACTAACAACCTAATCACCTAGGAAATGATGCATTACTTAGCTAGATAAGATAAGTTCTAGATAAGCCAACTAAGACTTCTATAAAGAATATTTTTCCTAAGTAAACTTAATCATGTGAATATGTCCCCTAATTTACCTAGTGAGTGAATTATCTAGGTACAAGACATTTATTCACACCAACACCCCCCATTAAGTGTAACTTAGGGAGAATATTATTATGCACACTATGCAAAGACTATGACTATGGGTCTCAGATACTAGGCCATGTTAGGTACCCATTTACAATGCAAATGTGAACAATCAATCTCTCACAATCAGAGAAAAGGAGAAAACCCAGTGGGACAAAAATCCTCTCCAAAAGAGAGAAAAACAAAACAAAAAACAAACATAATGTATGGAGGACTCAATGATACCCCCAAGGACTACATCCATCATGTATATACAATCAAATACCCCCCAATAAGAGGGAAGTAGAGAGATAAGATATCCCCCCCATAATGTGTGATCTCCTACAAGTATGGTTAATGTTTGAAGATAAAACATAATTGAATGCCTACAAACAATGTTTCTCCCCTTGGGAAGAAGATACACCAAGTACAAATGCAAGAAGGCTTCCCATTTAGGATGGGAAGTAGGAAGTGGAATCCATATGTGTGAAGATTGTGTCTTTGAAATTTGCTAATGTGTTGCCAAGTTCTTAGATGATGAAGATGATGCCACAATCCAATCAGGTACATGCCCAATCACAACAAACTGTGACAAACTAGGGACAAGTGGAAATTTATCTTGAACAACCTCCAAAGACAAACATGAAGTGTCAATGGGTGATCCATGACTATCATCAAATAGGAGAGATAGACCCTCAAATTGGTCCTCCAAATCTGAAGTGTGAGACTCCACAAACAAAGAAGCAATGTTTGTCAATTAGGAATCCCAATTAGAATGACTCTTAGATACCTATTGCAATGAATCACTGGAAGTACTCAATGACTCATCAACAGAAGATGAAGAATCGGGAACCTCTAAAGCATCTGCAATCTCCTCCAAATGATCACAAGCATGGGTTATCAACTCTGAAGAATGAAGAAGCACATTGGAGTTGGAAAGAGGATCTTCAAGAGATGGAGAAGAATCATGGTCTCCATACACCTCTCTAATGTGAGTCCAAAGAGCATGAGGACATTCGAAGTGAATAAGAATCTCCAAAATGTCATCATTTACATTTTCAAAAATAACTCTAAAGACACCAGCCCTAAAGCCTTTCCAAATCATCAGTTGTGCTAGGACAAGGAAATTTATTAAACAAATAGGACAATAGATTCCTTTCACCAAGATGAGTGAGTATTAAATTATTCCATTGCCTATAGTTCCCTTTCTCCAAAGTAATTAAGAAACCCATTTACAAAGATATGAACTCCGAAAGCCAAAAATTGAGATCTATCTTCAACCTAGAAAATATGGCACAAAACTATAAAATATATGTACCACTAAAAATTTGACACTTCCATCTTTCTGATGATATCTCATTTCTGAAAAAATGGCCTTCGTTTGCAAAAGTTATGATAAAATGAAAAAAATTCCTATAAAAGGCACTTGGAGCAAAACATGGTCAGACATGTGACCATAACACATATAGGGGAAAAAATAAAAAGATTGATATCACTGCTTTAACAATTCACTGTGACCAAAAAATTGTGGTCAGCTAATATGGTCAACATACAAAGATTCTTTTAATACTAAAACCTATGAAAGCCTCGAACATGTTAGCCTAAAAACATGAAATCACAGTTTTAATATTTAAAGACCAAAAAATAAGGCCTTCGTACCAGACGCCTACCGATAACTTGATGTGTACCTACGACCAGTGATGTTGACGACCTGTGCAATGTACAGGTGGATGTAACCAATGTATAGCCATTCAAGCAATCAATCACTCAAAGTTAAAAACCAGTGACAAAGGCCCAACAAATTCTATAGTAGTCGACGATATGGGTGAGTGACCGGTGTGCAATACAGAGTACCCAATGCAAGCGGTGTTTTTGATGGGACTGACCGATGTAGGGTAATGTACGTCGATAAGAGATTTGACTGCCAATATGTGGATGTGAGGATTGGATGGTACGCCGACAATGAGAGGATAGCCCGCAGACTTATACGATCTATAGATTACGCTGGAGAAGGCTGAATAGTCAACGTTGGCGGGTGGGAAAAGCAAGATCAGCTGATGGGAATAAGCACGGTGTTCAGCGAAACAACAAATGGGATAATTAGAGTACAACATGACTTGCCAACAAAATTAATGCCTCTACCACAAGCTTGTAATAGTCCGCATAATTTTAATAAAGTCCCCAATGAAATATATTGCCATACAATATTTTCACTGATTTACAATAAAAATTTTCCCCAAAATTAATAAAATACCTGCAGAAAATATTTTTAGAAATAATTTTTTTGCGAAAATATGACAATCGTACCGCTTAGGAGGCTGTTCCAGCAAAACAAAATTTCCTCAAAAACAACTTTACCCAAAATGGATGAATTTACAGTCAAAATTCATCTGTGGAGCCTTCTAATCTCAACCATGAGGTCCTTGCAACCCCAATCTGCACCTAGCAAAAATCTTCAAGCCAACACAATACTCTCAGATCTGGGAAGGAATCTGTAACACATGGAGAGATCTGATACCATGTGGGAGTAAATGGTGACTCCCCAACACCCCCAAGAATAGTTGCGACCAAAACCACTTCCACAAGAGAGAGAATGGCAAGAAATCTTGCTTCACAATGCAAGATTGATTAATGGTTGAATATTGATGATGCAAATATACAAGAGATGCCTTGCTTATAAGGGCAAGGTAGAGATGTAGTAATGAACATGATGTTGACAAATTTCATAATCCTATGACATGAGACAACTAACAACCTAATCACCTAGGAAATGATGCATTACTTAGCTAGATAAGATAAGTTCTAGATAAGCCAACTAAGAGTTCTAGAAAGAATATTTTTCCTAAGTAAACTTAATCATGTGAATATGTCCCTTAATTTACCTAGTGAGTGAATTATCTAAGTACAAGACATTTATTCACACCAACATACTGAATATAATATCCCAGAATTCAAAATTTGAATGTAATGAAACTAACCATAATTACCAAAGATTTGACACTAAAATGTAGTACAAAATGAATTGTTTGAAAGAATGCCTCAAAGAGATGTCATTTCATGGAATGAAATCATATGATTGCAGAATGTGCACAAAATGGATTTTGAAAGGAAGCTCTCAAAATATTTGAATTAGTGAAGCACTCTGGAACACTGACATTGTAAGTTTTTCTTGTGTTTTAGATGCATGAATTCATGCAGGTTTAGTGGATGAGGGTTGCACATACTTCACACATTAGTAACCCTTATTGCATTACATATATAGTTGATCATTAGGTGTGCATGGTTGACCTTCATGCCCATGCTAGCTATCTTGAGGACACCCTAAACATTATTACTGAGATTCTAGTTAAACCTTTGGTTCTTGTGGATCATATATGAATAAAGGTTGAGTATTTGAGAAACACTGCATTTTTTAGTTGGATCCTAAAAATGCTACAACTTATGTTCTTCTCTAAATCATTTGTGCAGAAGCAAGTAGGTGTGGTGAGGTTCAAATCGTAAAGAGATTGATGAAAGATAGAGGAATTAAAAAGATAGCTGCATGTAGTTGGATTGAAGGGCATAAAATGGTACATGCTTTTTTTTGTAGGAGACAAATCACATCCACAAACATGGGAGATCTATGAAAAATTGGAGAAATTGGCTTGGAAAATGAAGGAAGCGGGGTATTTCCAAATTCAAGACTTTTACTCAATGCTATGGAATAGAAGAAAAAATAATCATTTATCTACCACCATACTAAAAATTTAGCAATTGCATTTGGTTTATTAAACATGGATCCTAGTACAACTATTAGAGTTGTTAAGAACCTTCAAGTATGTTCTGATTTTCACACTGAATCTGAATTCATCTCCAAGATTGTTGCAAGGGAAATTATTCTAAGAAATTTGAACCTTTCCATCATTTTAAACAGGGACAATGTTCTTGTGGAAAATATTGTTGATGCTAAATGAAACAATCTGAAAAATAGGCTTACACTATAATAGTGTGCACTACATCAGATATCTAGTTATAATGAAGGGACATCCATCAAAGCATAACAATAGGGATTTTTTTTGTCATATGTTGTAGTTACAAGTGCCCTACTAGACATACATGAAAATGTGGAAGCAATATATACAAGGAAAGAAAACTATTTCAAAAAAATGCCTCAAAGAAATGTGATATTTCTTTTAATAGTTTAACCGTGATACCACACTGTTTTGAGATGATCCTTGTGGTGATGCAAGATGTTATCACTACATTGCACTATTATTGCTTGGCCTTTGTGATAATATGAGATGTTACCGCTACACTATACCATTATTGTTCAGCCTTCATGGTAATGAGGGATGTTACTGCTACACCACACTATTATTGCTCGGCCTTTGTGGCAATGTGGGATGTTACTACTACACCATACTATCTTAATGGCTCTTGTGGAGATGTGGGAGAAGTATTTGAGTTACCACCATACCGCACATTTATTTTTCAGCCTTCGCGGTGATGCGAGATGCTACTGCTACACCGCACCATGTCTTCTTGGCTCTTGTAGTATGGCGATACTATGAAACTTGTCACAATAGTCTTATGAAACTTTTCATGACCATCTACTACCTTGACACAATAGTCTTATGAAACTTGTCAATATGTATGGGTACCCTTTAAATTACATTCATATCTATAAGGAAAAACATGGCAATGGTTACACCAATAAATAGTTAACTAGAAAACATGAATTTTCAATACATAATTGAGAATATATGAAGAGTTAAGTCAATGAGTGAACATCCTTGGAGAATTGTCATCAGAAGTATGACAATCCAATAGTTCATAGTAGAAAATCATATACCCTCAAAGACCTAATAATCATAATAGGCCTAGTGATAGCTTTTAGAGTCATAAGAATAAATTCATAAGAGAATAGATGCAAGAGCATGAAAAGACAATGAGATGGAAGGGTAGTTGGTGGAGTTGAAGAATCAGACCTATAGTGAGAAGGTAGGGAGAACAAAGTAATTTACAATCAAGAGCATCATGGAAGTTTCTTAGGTGACTATATTTTGGCAAGGAGAGAACTTAGTGACAACATTATCATCAAAACAATAAGGATACTCAAAACCCTACCAAAACCTAGGGCCTTTTTCATCACCTTGTAGAGATCTCAAACATGTATGAAAATATTTCATAGAGACTAATATCATCTCTATTTTTTATGATCACAAAAAGTAACAAAAGTAACAAAAATTTAGAATTATAAAGTGATGAAAATAAGTACATGGAAAGTACATTATGCTGAATTTAAAAAAAAATAAAAAATTAACCATTAACTATCCAATATAATCTAACAAAATACAAGTCTATAATGCAATATTATGATTAACAAAATGATAATTTTAATGGTTATCTCAAGGTAGCCAAAAAAAAATTGTGCAAGTGAAAAATAATACCCTTAGATTATTCTAAAAAAATAACATTTTCATTTACATCATTTTCAAGAAACAATTTTTTAGCTTCATCCAGCTATTCAAAAATCAAATCAAATCTGCAACGATCTCAAAGATTTAAAGGTTTAAAAATATAATATTTTTAGATCTATGCTTTGGTAAACTTCATCATAGAAGGATGGGTCATCACCTCATTTATACCTAGATGTGGAACTACCTTTGTTGTTTCCATAGAATCCAAAATAGGCCTAACAAATGCTAGAAGAAATAACCCTGTAAACATTTTAAGTAACCGATTCTATTGTACATTAAAGATTTATAATATGAAGTTTAGCTATTCAAATAGCTTAATAATTTTAAGTTATAAATGATAAATAGGCTTTAGAAATTCAAAAAAATCCACATCTAAAATTTTAAATGTCTTTATTGTATCTATTTACCATTGTTAGAGAGTTGCAAACTATGAATTGTCCTTTGTCCTCCAAGACTGAGAAAGGAATAACACTGTCAAAGAGTGATTGAATCATAACAAACAGTCCAAAAAAAAAAAAAGTTACCGTCAAATGGTGACAAAGATCTATCCTCTAAGTCATTTGCACATGGTGATTTAGAACACGATGAGTAAGAAGTAAAAGAGCACTAGATCATAGCACTACAAAATGGTCATGAGTTATGCAATGAACTTCATTGTTCTTTTGATCACAAAGGAGATCGAGATAATAACCAATATACTGATGTGCACAAATAATGTTCATGGATTGCAAACTTCCTTACAAATCAATTACCACAATAGAGTTTGAGGTGAATTGCACTTGCTATTTTATGCTGATATGGATATGTTCTAACCTATAGTTAATTGTTGTAGCATAACAGATAGGATAAATAGTTGTGCACATACCATTGTTTCAAATTCTAAATTGCTATGCCTTATTCTAGGAGAAAATCACATGGGGATTCTATACATAAGACACCATTGTTTCAAATTCAAAATTGTTTCCTCTTTCACAATTGTTTGCTTCATTTACTTGATCTAAGATAGCCTGTTGTATAGAAGATTCTCTCAAAATCATAGTAAAATCCTTTATTATAGGATGATTTTTTAGATATTTCCCATCATAACAATGAACAAAAGCATCAGTCATTAACATGAACTTTGCAAGAGTTTCATCAAATTCTACTTTTCCATTCTAAATTTTATTCCCAATTTCATCCATGAAGAACTTCCTCATCCTATAGATCCTGTTGTTAGCCATAACATTACCAAGTGTCGAGGATAGCTTCAAGTTTTTACCCAAGAAACAATTGACAAAATTGGGCCTTACCAGATCAAAATCTGGTAAGGCCAAATTTTGTCAATTGTTGCTTGGGTAAAAACTTGAAGCTATCTAGTAAGGCAGAATTTTTTCAATTGTTGCTTGGGTAAAAAATCAAATCTATCCTCGACACCTAGTAAAGTTATGGCTAACAGTAGGATCTAAAGGCTGAGGAAGTTCTTCATGAATGAAATTGGGAAATAAAATTCAGAATGGAAAAGAGAGTGGAAAAGTAGAATTTGATGAAAGTCTTGCAAAGTTTAGGTTAATAACTGATGCTTTTATTCATTCTTATGATGGGAAAGATTCTAAATAGTCATCCTAGAATAAAGGATTTTACTGTGATTTTGAGAGCATCTTCTATACAGCAAGCTATCTTAGATCAAATAAATGAAGCGAATAATTGTGAAAGAGCCAACAATTTTGAATTTGAAACAATTGTGTCTTATGTATAGACTCCCCTTATGATTTTCTCCTAGAATAAGGTATAGAAATTTAGAATTTGAAAAAATGGTATATGAAAAACTATTTAGCCTATCTTTTATGCTACAACAATTAACTACAGGATAGAACATATCCATATCAGCATAAAATACAAAGTGTAATTCACCTCAAACTCTATTGTATCTGAGTATGATAGTACATGAGCTTCTAGTGTTTCTAGATGAAACCTATAGGTAAAAAGTGTAATCTACATTTGAAGGAACTATCTTCGAAGCTCTTCCATAAAATGAGGGATAAAAAAAATAGAAGAAAAGCAATACCATAATTCTAAAGTAACAATTTGTATCGAGCCAAATGTTAGAAAGTATAATTAAAAAGACAAGTCCTTACAATTGGACCTCAAATTGGACCAAGCAGATTTATGATTTTATCTTTAGAATGTAGGAACTTTATTTGTCAGAGCTTCATGACCTCAAATTGGATCTAAAATTGGTCTAATTAAATTTATGATTTTATCTTTAAATGTAGGATACTTTCTCTGTCAGAGCTTCACTACCTCAAATTGGATCTAAAATTGGTCCAGTAGATTTATGATTTTATCTTTAGAATGTACAAAATTTCTCTATTGGATATTAAAGATCTCAGGTTGAATGTCCAATTGGATCAATAGATTTTTTATTTTATCTTTAGAATAAAGGAACTTCCTTTGTGAGATATTTGGAAATTCCTACACTCAAGTTTTGCTTCCCAATGAAAACACTCGGAAGTGTTTCAAACCAGTTGAAAGTACTCTCCAACCTAGTTATGACACCGATAGCAATCCAATTTTTCCTAAACCATCCATACCTAAACATTGCATCACAATATATTCTTCCTGCACATAAAAAATCTACATATTAACCCCTTCTAAATAAAACTCAAAATCATCATAAAACCATAATTAATAAATCATTTCACCTTCAGAAATAATCTGATGTCATTTAATATAAAAAAAAACCTGTATAAATCACAAAAAATCCATGAAGCCATCCATCCAAAGAGAAAATAAGCAATGCAAGGATTTGAGCAATATAAGTAGAAAGGGTTATGTTGTAATGATAAGGGAATCACCATATTAGCACAACCGAGGAAAAAATTCTTGTGACTGTAATTATGTGATCCATAACTCTATTGGTCATGTGGTACAATTGTGATATAACAAATACATGATGCATTCATGTGTGACCCAATTTTAATGTGGCTATGTTGTGATAGAAATGGAGGCACTCATATGAGCACAATTCATGTACAAATGGTGCAGGAGCACCAAATTGAAAATTTTGGTTCTTAGTGTGTAATGGAGTCTAGTTTGTGTGTAAGGTGTTCTTTTCATGTTATAATAGGGTCATGAGACCAAAAAAATTTATGTAATCAATAGTTCTAGTTGTGTGTGTTGTTGAGTTTGTTCTAAACTTAGTAGGTGATTAAGGTTGTTTAATGTTTTTGTGCCAAATTTGAATGGAAGTTGGAAGTTCAATGGTCACAACCCCTATTTTCAGTTGTGAACCATTGGTATCCTTTGTAAAACATCATAAAAGGCCTCCAAAACTCTCGAGGCAGGTTGGCATGTTGAAATTTTGGAGAAATAATACATTATACTCTGCTTTTGGTGTTGTTTCCTAAAAATTGTTGTGTTTCTTCATTTTGTACGAATCCATACTATCTGTAATCAATGTAAAACCTCTAAAATTTGGTGGAGCCTCAAATTAGCTTTCATTTGATTCCTATTTGAGGGGATTTCATTAATTTTTTTGGGAGAATAGTTCAATTCTCTGAAAGTACTCTGTAAATTAGGGCTTTTAGGGTTTTGGTAGAATAATGGAGTTTTAAGGCCATTCCACCATGGTGTAACTTAATAAATGGGTGGAATGGGCCTGTTAGGATGTAGGGAGGTGTTTTATTTGTTTGTTTGGTAGGGTGGTGTGGAAATCAAACCTATAACACGTGCTTGAAGGTTGGCAAGTTGATTGCCAATGGTGAAATTGTTGGTTTTTGGTTAGGATAGTGAAATTGTGGATTGTCTCGTGGAAACTAACATGGAATATGTTAGTTTTGTGATTGGTTCTTAGTGTCTATGAAGGTTTTGAGGATAGGGGAGCAATATTTGATAGACCTCCTTTGGAAAAGAGGCCCAATTAGGCCATTGTGAAACATTGAAGGGTTGATTGTACTGAGACATTCTGAAACAACCATAGTAGAGGATTGGATATGTTGAACAACAACCAAAAGGGTTCCTAAATTGGTGTACAAGAAGTGGTGAAGTGGTATGAGGTTGGATATATAGTTGAATAAGTGTGTCTCCAAGGCTACAAGCAAATAGGTGGCTCAAAGAAGGAATTCACCCTTGAAGTTGTTTAAGACCTTCCAAACTAGTTGGGAATTGTTTGTTGGAATCCAATACCACCCTATCTTGCATTAGGTGGTATCAGAGCTTAGGTTCTGATTGGGAGAGTTGTGTGTGGAATCAATTTGTAGAAGAGGTGTGTAGGAGAAAGAGGGCAAGATGCCTCCTAAGGGAAATATAGTACTCTCAATAGAAGTGATGACCATAAAGGAGAATCAAGATGGAATGTTGGCTAGGATAGTAGCCTTAGAAGCAAACCAAAGAAGGAAGAGGGTCCTTGATGAGGAAAGTGACCAAGAAGAGGAAGAGAATGAAGGGGAGAGTGAATCCCCTCAAGGTGGAGCCCAAGAAGAAGAGTTGGGTCCAGATGAGAGAAATTTTATAAAGGTGCTTTAGGCTGCTAGAGGAGACAACATGGATATCAAGTTGGATTTTCCAACCTATGGTGGAAAAATGAATAGTGAGGAGGTACTTTACTGGATAGATTCCCTTGACAACTACTTTGATTACAAGGAGACCCCTAAAAATAATAAAGTGAAATTGGCCAAGACAAAGGTAAAAGGGCCAGCATTGACTTGGTGGAACTACCTTCAAGAAGAGAGGGTAAAGAAGGGCAAGCCCAAGATCAATTCTTGGGATAGAATGATATCAAAGGTGAAAGCCCAATTCTTACTGGGTGACTATGAGGTTCAAACCTTTAGGAGATTACAAAATTTGAAACATAGAGAGATGGATGTGATGGTATACATAGAAGAATTCCATAAACTAAGCATGAGAGTAGGGCACCATTAAAGTGAAGTGGAGAAAATTGCAAGGTACATCAATGGTTTGAGGGTTAGTATACAGGATGAGTTGAGCTTATCCACTCCTAGAAATGTTGAGGAGTGTTTCCAACTGGCTACAAGGGCTGAGGAGAAGATAAAAAGGAAGCAAGAGAAGCATCAAAGAGGTAGAGGAAAGTATAATAGAGGAAGAGGTAATTTTGGAGGGGGGAAGATCATAATTTCTAAAGCAACAAGGAGTATATAGTGGATAATAAAAGCAAGCTAATGAACCAAGAGGAGGATTTAGGGGAAGGAGATCAAACACAAGAGGTAGATTTGGAAACCAAGGTAGGGGATCCAATACCTTTGTTGGGAGATGCTACCAATGTGGCCAATTTGGTCACCCTACTTGGATATGTCCTAATAAACAAAGCACAAGTTCGCATGGGGGTGAGAGAAGGACACAAATTGTCCAAGAAGAAGATGGAGAGAGTGTAAATTCACCTTCATTGCATGCAGGTCCAAAAGTGGGAGAGAGTTTTCTCATGAGGAGGACACTAATCAAGATCCCAACTACCAAGGAACCACCACAAAGGAAGGGTTTATTCAGAACTACATGTAAGGTACAAGGCAAGGTATGCAAAGTGGTAGTGGAATCTAGTTTTACTGATAATCTTGTTTCATTAGAAATGGTAGAAAAGCTAAAACTTAACAGGATCCCTCATTCTACACCATATAAGATCTCTTGGCTTAATAAAGGTCAAAAAGTGCTTGCAAGTGAACAATCATGGGTGGAGTTTAATATTGGACCATATAAGGCTAAGGTGCTATGTGACATCATCCCAATGGATGTATGCCGCCTCCTCTTTGGCAGGCCTTAGAAATTTGATAGAAAGGCCCAACATGATGGTGAAAATAACATCTATGTCATTGATAAGGATGGGGTATCATATACCATCACACCTATGAAAGAAGATGAAAGTGCAGACCATGAAGGACCTAGTGTCATGATTATGAAAGAGAAGGAGTTTTTGACGAGTCTTGAAGAGGGAGAAGGTGGATATGCTATTGTGGGAAAGCTAATTTTTGATGCAGCAGCAAATGATAGTGAAAAGGTCACTGATGAAGTGCAAACCTTGCTTGATAGGTATGAGAACATTTTTGTGGATGAGTTACCAATCACTTTGCCACTAATCCATGATGTTAGTCACCATATAGACTTAATCCCTGGTGCAAGTATTCCAAATAAGGCTGCTTATAGAATGACACCTCAACAAAATGTGGAGATCAAAAAATAGGTGTAAGAGTTGTTGGATAAAGGTTTGGTGAGGAAAATTCTAATTCCATGTGTTGTTCCAACTATTTTGGCACCCAAAAAGGATGGAGAGTGGAGGCTTTGTATGGATTCAAGGGCCATCAAAAAAATAACTATCAAGTATACATTTCCCATACCTAGGATGGAAGATCTTATGGACAATTTGGCAGGGGCAAGGTAGTTTTCCAAGAGAGATTTAAAAAGTGGATATCACTAGATAAGAATAAGAGAGGGTGATGAGTGGAAGCCAACTTTTAAAACCAATGATGGCCTCTATGAATGATTGGTGATGCCCTTTGGGCTAACTAATGCTTTGAGTACATTCATGAGACTCATGAATGAGGTGTTGAAGGACTTCATCAATAAGTTTGTAGTAGTATACCTAGATGATATATTGGTATTTAGCAAAACAAAGGAAGACCACTTGGAGCACTTGGATAGGGTGTTGGGGAAATTACATGAAGAAAAATTGATGATTAACCTCAAGAAATGTGAATGGATGAAATGAGAGCTGATATATTTGGGCTTTGTGATCTCAGGAGGTGAGTTGAAGATGGATCCTAAGAAGGTTGAGGCCATTCTTATTTGGTCAACACCTCAGACAGTTGGAGAAGTTAGGAGCTTCCATGGGCTAGCAAGCTTCTATAGGAAGTTTGTAAATAATTTCAGTCACATTGTTGCACCAATGATATAAAACATCAAGGGAGAGAGGAAAGGAAGATTCCAATGGACCAAGGAGGCTGATCAAAGTTTTGAATATCTCAAGAAAAAGGTAGCTCAACAACCAATCCTTACTCTTCCTGATTTTGATAAAGTCTTTACTATTGAATGTGATGCTAGTGGTTTTTCCATAGGGGTAGTACTTAGTCAAGATGGGAAACCAATTTAATTCTTTAGTGAGAAGTTGAATGAGGCTAAGAAAAGATACTCATCTTATGATTTAGAATTATATGCTATGGTGCAAGCTCTCAAGAAATGGAAGCACTACTTCTTGCCTAAATAATTTATGGTGTTTACTAAAAATCATGCCTTGAGTTTTCTGAATAGCCAGGAGAAATTGAACCATAGACATATGAAGTGGGTTGAGTACTTGCAGTATTACACCTTTACTATAAAGCATAAGAAGGGACAAGCCAACAAATTGGTTGATGCTTTGAGCAAGAGGTAGTATTAGTGCAAGAGGTACAACTTCAAAGTGTGGGTATAGACTCACTCAGAGGTATGTACAAGGATGATGAAGATTTTCATGATGCTTTCACCATTTGTGAACAGTTACAAGGGTCTTTTCATAGTGAATATGTAGACTATGTTACAAGATGGGTTACTCTTTAAGGGGGCTCAACTATGCATTCCAAGGTGCTCAATGAGGGAAAATTAGGTTAGGGAGAAGCATAGTGAGAGCCTAGGAGGGCATTTTGGCTCTGATAAGACTTTGGATCAAGTTAAAAGATTATACTATTGGCCTAAGATGCACTTGGATGTCAAAAAGTTTGTGGAAGGTTGTGTCATCTGTCAAAAGGCTAAAGGAACAAGTTCAAATGTTGGTTTATACAAACCATTTCCAACACCTACCAGACCATGGGAAGCTATAAGCATGGATTTTGTCCTAGGACTGCCAAGTACATCAAAAGTGTATGATAGCATATATGTTGTAGTAGATAGATTTAGTAAGATGGAAAACTTCATTGCTTATAAAACCACCAATGATGCTTCTCACATTTCAAGTTTATTCTTCAAAGAAATTGTAAGAATTCATGGTTTTCCATTGTCTATAGTGTCTAATAGAGATTCAAAATTTATTGGCCATTTTTGGAGGACATTGTGGAGAAAATTGGGAACCAATCTAGCCTACAGTTCTTCCTACCACCCTCAGAAAGATGGGAAAAATGAGCTTGTCAATAGGTCTTTGGGGAACTTACTGAGGTGTCTAACTAAAGAGCATAGGAAATCTTGGGATCTGATATTATCATAGGCAGAGTATGCCTACAATGACTTAGTTAACCAGACTATTGGAAAAATTCCCTTTGAGGTTGTATATGGGATGCACCCTAGAGGTGTCTATAAGTTAAGAGATCTAAGTGGAGTGAATATTAGGAGTTCTCAAGGAGAGGATTTTTTTGTGGCCATGCATGATATACACAAGCACGTTAAGGAGACAATTGAAAGGAATGTGGATAAATACAAGAAGGCATATTTGAAGAGAAGGATGTACAGTTTAAGGTGGGTGATTTAGTGTTGGCACACCTAAGGAAACAAAAATTTCCTAAGGGGAAGTACATCAAACTGATGATGAAGAAAATAGAACCCTGCAAAGTGGTCCACAAGTATGGAAACAATGCCTATGAAATTGAACTCCCACTAGGAGTTTCCATATTACCTATCTTTAATGTGACTGACCTATATCCCTATAAGGGGTCTATTTTTGCAAGAGAAGAAGTAGGTGAACCTGTGAATGCTAATGAAGACTAGATCAAGGATCTTCCACCTGCTCAACCCATGCAGCTTGAGACTATCCTAGATTCAAGGGAGGTGAAGAGAACAAGGAGAAAGGTATACAAGAAACATTTGGTCAAGTGGCTTGGACTTCCTGAAGAAGAAGCAACCTGGATGTCTAAAGAAGACATTGCAAAACATGGAAGGACTATTGTAGACCTCCTTTCATCTGGAGGATGAAATTTCTCCTCCTTGGTTGTATGGTGCAAGAGCACCAAATTGAAAATTTTAGTTCTTAGTGTGTAATGGAGTCTAGTTTGTGTGTAGGGTGTTATTTTCATGTAGTAATAAGGTCATGAGACCAAAAAAATTGATTTAATCAATAATTCTAGTTGCGTGTGTTGTCGATTTTGGTCTAAACGCAGTAGGTGATTAAGGTTGTTCAATGTTTTTGTGCCAAATTTGAATGGAAATTGGAAGTTCAATAGGCACAACCCTTGCTTTTAGTTGTGAGCCATTGGTATCCTTTGTAAAACATCATAAAAGGCCACCAAAACTCTTGAGGTAGGTTGGCATGTTGAAATTTTGGAGAAATAATACATTCTACTCTGCTTTTGGTGTTGTTTCCTAAAAATTGTTGTGTTTCTTCATTCTATACAAATCCATACTATTTGTAATCAATGTAAAACCTCTAAAATTTGGTGGAGCCTTGAATTATATTTCATTTTATTCCTATTTGAGGGGATTTCATCAAGTTTTGTGGGAGAATAGCTCATTTTTATAAAAGTACTTTGTTAATTAGGGTATTGGTAGAATAATGGAGTTTTAAGGCCATTCCACCATGGTGTAACTTAATAAATGGGTGGAATGGGCCTGTTAGGATGTAGGGATGTGTTTTATTTGTTTGTTTGGTAGGGCGGTGTCGAAATAAAACCTATAACATGTGCTTGAAGGTTGGCAAGTTGATTGCCAATGGTGAAATTGTTCATTTTTTGTTAGGACAGTGAAATTGTGGATTGTCTAGTGGAAACTAATGTGGAATATGTTAGTTTTGTGACTATTTCTTAGTTTCTATGAAGTTTTTGAGGGATATGGAGCAAGATTTGATAGACCTCCTTTGGAAAGGAGGCCTAATTAGGCCATTGTGAAACATTGAAGGGTTGATTGTATTAAGACATTCTGAAACAACCATACCAAAGGATTGGATATGTTGAACAATAGCTAAAAGGGTTCTTGAATTGGTGTACAAGAAGTGGTGAAGTGGTCTGAGGTTGGAGATATAGTTGAATAAGTGTGTCTATAAGGCTACAAGCAAATAGGTGGCTCAAAGAAGGCAATCACCCTTGAAGTTGTTTGAGACCTTCCAAACCAGTTGGGAATTATTTGTTGGACTCCAATACCACCCTATATTGCATCAAAAAATAATTATCTTCATGATTAGGTGTCAATCATCATTGGATGCATTTAGGTTTACTCAAGTTTAACAAGTTATGATGTAATGATAGCATGATCCAAGAGTGATTACCTCTTGTTGCAATAAAGAGCCTATAACTCTAGTTGATATGTAGAGTGGTTGTGTTATATCAATTATGTAGTGCATTCAAGCACAACCCATATTTAATGGGATATTCTCGAGAGTGATCAATATTTTCTAAATCTTATGAATGTTACTTAAAAGTGTATAGCTTAAACTACAAACCAAGTTTATTACTTAAATGAAATCTTGGGTTACCACAAACTATAGTAATGTGATCTACTAATAACCATTATGGAAAGTATTAAACCAGGACCCATGCTATATAGGATTCATTTCCTTGATTAGGTTTACATACCTTAATGATCAAACACAAGCTTTCCACACACTCTAGGATACAATCCAAGATCATACCACAACCCTGTCAAGACAACTAATTTTTTGACCCAAGATTTAAGGTATTTTTTTAATACCAATAAAAGCATTGGTAAGAGCATGAATAGGGTACAAACCCTAGACCTCTATAGAAACATAAATCATAACTCTAGCATATTAATGAGGTTGCAATACCAGAAAGATTGAGACATTGTAGCCAATAACAAAATCTTGCAATCTAAAGATTGTAGCCAATAACAAGCACACTATGTAGCTCAGTGGCATTTGTAAATGCAATCTATGGTAAGAAAATGATAGTCACTTGAGGTGTGATGTCTAGTCAAAAAGAGGCTAAGCAGTGACAAGGTAATAAAGCTCAAACCTTGCATAGTAAAGTGGAGATTTTAACAGTGAGTTTCCTTACCCTCTTGCTAACCTTAATGGTTTTCCAAATGCTTTTGGCAGTGTTAGAAAATGAAAATGAAATCATGGAATGATTTTCCAAATGAAGTAATAGTGGTAATCATAGGTTCAATGTTTCTTCTTAGCCATTGTATAATAGAGGTAGTGGATTGCATGCTTGAGTAGTTTTTTGAGACTCGTCAAAGATGGGATAATAGTGAATAATACCTTGTGGATTGTGAAGTAGTGACAATAAGATTGAAGGATCTTAAGACCCACAATACCATGAAACAATGAGTCCCATATAGTAAGTAAGTAGGCAGTTTATAGGGAATAGTGAGTGACTTGTTTGAGATTGCAGCTAAGGGTGCAATATCCAATCTTAAAGGTAGTTAGCAAAGTAGTAATGTGCAAGAAAATAAAATTATACACAAAAAATAATTCACAATGTTATCTTGCATAATGCCTTGAGTTTGAAGACAAAAATCTCATTGTATCTTGATGAAAGTAGTGACCTGAATGGTCAATCACTGGAAACCATGATTTTAAAACATGCTATTGTGCTTATGGATGCAACATTTTAAGCAAGGTAGTGAGTGGTGGTTTGGAACAATGGTAGGTATGAAGGACTTGCTTTATATGCATACTATGTAGTCTAGCTTAAGACAATGTTCTTAGAAAATATTGAAGGTGGATTATGGAACTCAAGGGTTACCATGATAAGGATTAAAGAAAAGACTGAGATCTATTTAAAAGACACTATCATGAAGATATTAAATATTTCACATGCAAAACCGTAGCAGATGGAGTAATGAATATAGTGCCAAAGAGGCAGTGTGCTAGGGAAGATTTAGGAGATCTCCACATTATCTAATCACAGGAAAATACATCATTTTTTTTTAATTAAAAGAAATCATTCTAAACCCTAAATAGGATACACTGATACTTTAAAAGCATTTGATTTATTTTTTTAAAGTAAAAGAAATCATTCTAAACCCTATATAGGATACATTGATACTTCAAAAGCATCTGAAGGAATTTGAGATTATGCAAATATATGTCAATTAAATACCTAGATTACAAATAGTAGCACAAACAATGTAACCCTTGTTGAGTAGAGCAGGAATGAGACAAGCAGCAATGAATCCTATGCCTCTTGTAATGCACATCTCCTCATAGTTCTCTATCATTCTTTACTAAAATACTTCTCCATTTTGGTAGGCTATGCCTGGAAATAATGTTTCGACAAAGGTTTTCGAGTATGTTTGTTAAAATGAAAACTCCATTCTGGAGGGCTACACCTAAAAATAAGATTTTGACAAAAGTTTTTGAGTATGTTTATTAAAGTTTTAGAGTATTTTGGTGGGCTATATTCTTGATTCCTTAAATGATTTATTCAAATGGAATGTGACTAAATAAATGACTAACTATTTAGTGATTTTTATTTGTGTGACTAAATAATTTTTAGTCAATGACCAAATTAGTCCAAATTAGTCATTATTTACTCATTTATAGTTGAGTTGCACAAAAATTAGTAGAATTTAGTCATTTTTAGTTGTTGTGACTAAAATTTTTAGTCACATAGTCATTTATTTTCCAAATTCTACTAGTGTACCACAAGTAGTTTGATCTTCAAAGAATTCTATTGGGATTCCTTGGCATAGTCTGAGCTATCATCCAAGCTTCCAACCCATGTTTTTCTAGGGATAGGATTCCAATATTGATTCCACCATTTAGTTGGACTAATACATCTAGGCAAAGTCCCCATAGCATAACCAATAAGATAATCGCTATTGCAATCACTAGTAGACTTGAAATTATTTCCCTTGCTCCAATCACACTTCACATCACTCCTCTCAGACAGGGTACGACAATTACTTTGAATTGAACTCTGAATTACATTCTTCAAAGATTTTGATGATTGTGCTTATATTCCCACAACTCACTATCTCCTTGAGAATAAAGGTCACAATCAACTAAAACTCCAACACCTATTTCTCGTGGCACACATGTAATCTTGTTAGTTGAATTAGGTTGCAATTCTACATATATTTTTTTATTTCATCTCATTCTTCAAATCATTTACCTCTTTTTCTCCTTGATTTTCCTCCAACTCTCTTCTTGGTGGAGCTTGAATTTTGTTTTTTTTTAAGCTCAAACTTGGCTTTGCTAGAAGAGACAAAGCTGCCACTTCAAATATCCTTCCTCTTTCCATGGTTTTAAGAGTATTCCTTCCTTCATGTTGGACCTCATAGGTGTTCTCTTTACCTTGATGGATTGCATTTTGATCATATTTCCAAGGTCTAGCTAGCAGAAAATGACATGCATCCATCAATACCACATCACAAAGCACTTCATCCACATATGGACCAATTTTGAAGGAAACAAGGCAAGATTTATCCACAAGTACACTATGATCTTTTTTTAACCAATAAAACTTATAGGGATTATATTTTGGAACAAAAGTAAGTTTAAGTTTGTTAACCATTTTTGTACTCACCATATTATCGGTAGACATGTCATCTATGATCACCTTACATACCTTTACCTTGTCCTTACATATTCATTTTGTTCAAAAGATGTTCTTCCTCTTCCAATCAACTTCAGGGATTCCTTTATCTCCAAATATCTAGGTTCTTCTCAATATCAAGTTATCTCCTAACTCAGCTTCAGCTTCATCAATACAAGGTTCTTCCTCTTGGGATACCATCATCCTTTTACGATTTTGAGGAAAATCTATAGCCTTGTGGGCTTAATAAAAAATAAATAACTTCATGGGCTTCCACTCTTTGAGAGTTAGTTTTCCTTTACCTCAACCTCTAAAGCCTCCCTTTCCTTTGAATTCGGTCTTTACATTCTTTCCTTCTTTTGACTCCACTTATGGTAGTTTCCAAAGAAACCTTTTTATCTCTATTTTGTTTGCTATCATCCCTTTTACTCACTATTTTGTTTTTCTGGTTTAATTTCTCCAATTCCTTTAAGTAATATTCATAAGCTTCATCCATCATAGGTACTTTCAACAATGCGAGCTCATCTTGAAGTTTAAATTTTATTCCCTTAACATACCTATTTGATATCTTTCCTTCACTTTCTTGTATATTTGTTTGAATTTGAAGCCTCATGAACTATTCAGTGTAAGTCTGTGCTGACTGATCCTTTTGTTTTATATTTTGAAATTCTTTAAACAATTTCTATTGGTAATTCGAGGGAAAAAACTGAGCTCTCAAATGTTTCAGCATCTTAGGCCAAAGCCTAATCTTATTTTTTCCTTCTTTTCTTCTCAAAATCTACACATTCTCCCACCATAGGGTTGCATGTGACTTCAACTTGGATGCGGTGATTTTCACTCTTTTTCAGATCATCTTCATCAATATCCTCCATGTCAAAGTACTTCTCCAACTCTTGGATCCATTCTAGGAATAGATTAGGGTTGAACTCACCTTTAAAATCTGAAATATCCACCTTTACTTTGGAACTTTGTTTAGTTAATGCTTCAATAAGCCTCTTTATAGGGTCTAAAACCCTAGCAGTATTTACTAAGTTTTTTGGTTCTTCTTCGGACTCATCCAATTGTAATCTAGTCTCAAGGGCCTTTATCCTTCTAAACACTTCACCAATGTTTCTTCGAGGGCCTACATTCCTCCTACCCCTTCTTCCCCAATTCACACGAACTCCCCTCTGGGCCATCACAGTTTTCTCTGATACCAAAATTGATGTAGATCAAACCTCTGTTCCTACACCTAAGCCTCAAAATTTTTTGGGTCCATTCTCAACTTAACCCATAACACCCTGTAGCCAAAAGACTAAAAAAATGTACAAAATTTTTGTTCACAACAAAGGTATGAAGTAAGTCCAATAACTTAAATTACATAACACATAGAAAGAGAGAATAGGAATAGATGCAGGAGCCATGAAATAAAAAAAACTCTCATTAGAAACTAGAAAATATTGTTTAGTATCATTCATAGCTAAAGAAAATAAATCTTGTTGCTAATAAGCAGATTCTACTACCAAGAAAAGCAAAAACTCTCCCAATAAAGGAGAAGAAAAGCCAGAAAAATCAATTATCCAGAAAGACAGTCGCACAAAGCCAAAAGAAGGAAGTAACAACTTGATAAAGGGAGCTAGCTATCAACCGTTACGCATCTGCCAGTCAAGGAAAAAATTAATGGTTACATAAATAATGCACATTATTTGTAGGAAGGGTAGTCATGGGAAATGAAGTATGCATGCTATGATCCATAGGGGTTCATTATCAACACTATTAGAAAGAGAGTTAGAAAACCCAATATCCATGATGAATGGTGTATCATTGGATGACATGAGTCTTAATCTTCATCTCACAATAATATTACTAATATGACACCAAGTTGTAAAGATCATACAAGTTTCACAAGCTTAGTGTACAAACCCAAAATGGAAATAGGCTTAAAATGCAATGCAATGACCTAGAATGCAATGTGTAAATGCAATTTTCACATTCTAAACAAGGTAATTTTTTTATTACACTATGCAACAATCTGAAAATGAATTCTTGTAAATGCAATTTTGAAATCATACAATGCACTAAATGTACCAAATTAAGCTAGATATGATGAAATTGATGAAACAAGAACTCCATAAGTAGTAACTAAAATTTGAAAGCAACAAATAGAAGCACAAAATGAAAATTTCAATGCCCAAAAATGAAAATTATGACTTCATCAGAGACTCATTCGCCCTACGGAGAATAGGTCCTAGGTTAGGGTTTTGAAATAGATTTTTACAGAGTTTTAAGTGTTTTCTAGTGGTTTTTAGATTCAAGTTTGTTATAGTAAGGTTCAGTTTAATTTTTTATAGGATGCAATGTGAAATTTAAGTGCAACATGTGGCAAAATGATGACCTAAAAGACCTAGTTTGATATAAAAAAAAAAAAATCAATTTTTAAATGCAAGTTAATAAGATGTAAATGATATTCAAGATGACTATTTATTTTGTATTTTTCTTATTTAAATAATGCAAAATAGTGCAATCCTAAAACCCTAGAAGCAATGCAAAGTTCAGTGCAAACTACAAACCCTAAATGAGACGTAATTCAATGCAAATGAATGCAAGATCCAAATATAAGATGAAAAGAACTCCAAAATCAGAAAATGTAATGATCAAAGGTTAGGTTCACCAAAATGAAATGAAGGAAACTAGGTTCACTAAAATGAAAAAAAATGATGAACCCAAATTCACTCTAATTTCATTCAATATGTGTGCTATATTATGCAAATAAATAAAAATAAATAAATCTAACCCAACTACCAACAAAAAGGAAAATCTAGAAAGGGTTAAATGTTGTGTGCCTTTCACCAAAAGTGCATTTCAAATCTCACTGACAACTCATTCGCCCTATGGTGAATGGTTCATGGCTAGGGCTTTCAAAAATCAATTTATGGGTTCTATTCTTCTTAGTATACACTTCCATATTCTAGTTGGACATTGTTGGAAAGCCAAAAATAAATCATGTAGCTCAGTTTCCATGATTTTTCAAGAAAGGTGACAACGTTGACAACTTTGCAACTTTCTCCAATATTTCTCTCAATAGATCTTCAACCTAAAACCTACAATCACACATCAAAGGAGATAAAATGTTGTTTGTTAGGGAATATGGGTTTGCCTTGGTCAAATCCTATTTTGGTAATTAAACCTTGAAATGAATGAAGGCATCAAAGGAATGATGAATGAACAAAATGTAATGTTACAACTCACCACACCTTAATTGAACCTTGGATAGCAAATCTGCAATCTAGCATGAAGTAGCCTCAATGAATGTAGATCTTGGTCATGAACCTTGATGTGAAGCAATGCCTTTGAATATGCTTGATTAGATCTTTAATTCTAGATAAATACATTATCTCAAACAACATACATGATGCAATCCATCTTTGGCATGACAATGGAATCTTGATTGCTACAATAATCTTAATAATCTACCCTTGAATGCCTTAGAAATTGCTCTTGAATTCTCTATCAATGCTCTTGTGAAATCTTAGGATGCTTGAATCAAAATTTATAGGTGAAACTAAGTGAAATAGCCTTGTATTTATACATATCTTTTCATTAATTCCCAAAATTCAAATATCACAAGCTGATATCAAAAATGGATTTGAAATCATTAAAATACTGCAAAAAACATATATTCAAGAAGTAGTCCTAGTTCTAAGTGAGGACCCATTTGCAATGTGGTGAATGGGTCCTAGGTCTCTCACCTAGGACACAATTTTGGAATATGAAATGTTATGTAAAAATAGGGTCCTAGGACCTAGTAAGTACCCATTCTCCATGTGGTGAATGGATCTTAGGTCACTTACCTAGGACACACAACTTCTAAAATTAAGTGTTATGTAAATCCATTTATGAATGCCAAGTTTTATCCCTCAAAATTTGCAATTAATTAGGCTTGTATTTGAATTAAAGTTTCCAATTATGGAAATTTGAGTTCAATTAATTAATAAATCCCTAGATTAGTGTGAAATTGTAAAGATACACCTTACAACACCCTAAATAAGTCACAATCAAGTCCATTTAGTTTTAAAAGGCCCTAAACTGAATGCGAATGTGTGAAACACATTACAACACTAAATCAAGACAACATTAAGCTTGTTTTAATATTAATTATTCTTAAATTAAGAAAAAGGGATACCTTTTTCTTTAATATAGGATAATGTTTAGGGTTGATTGTATAAGGTTAAGTGTATAGGGTATAGGTATTAGGGTTTGGGATATTTTGTATAGGTTTTAGGGTATGAGTTGAGGGAAATGCATAGGTTTAAGGGTTGAGAGTGTATGGTTTATGGTTTAAGTATAGGGTTGAGGGTATATGATTGAGGGACAATGTTCAAGGTTTAGGGTAAAAGGTTGAGGGTATAGGGTTGAGGGTATAGGGTTGACAGTTGAGGGTTGATGGTTTAGGGTTTATGGTATAGGGTTGAGGGTTGAGGGATAGTGTTCAGGGATGGGGGTATAGGGTTAAGTGTATAGGGTACAGGGATTGAGGGTATAAGGATATTTGATATCTAGGGTTGAGTGTTGATGGATAGTGTTCAAGTTTATTCAATATTTCCTCTATAGAAACTCATAAGCTTAACTATGAATTTCTTTTAGAAGGAGGCTAATATTATGGTGAATACTAAGGATAATAAATCAATAATTAAACTTGAAAGTCTATATGCATTAGAAACTAAGACTATAATTTCACTTGATGCACCAGCGACATAATTGCAACTAGTAGCAAAAAATATCATACCCTAATTTTGATTAACTTTAAACAAAAGGTTAGATCTCATAATTGTATTAGGGGGATCTAAATCCTTAAGAAATATTAGCCTCCTAACCTAATCTATAACCCTATAAAATGCAACATGTGAGCACACTTTGAAAAAGTTGTTTTTTTCTTACATCTTAAGCAACCCAAAGCATGCTCATGCTTTGAGCAAGTCAAAGCACAATCACACTTTAACGCGTGAACATTTTGGGAAGTTGTAAAAACGTAAAAAAGTAGGACATTCATGATCTATGCTCACATGCTCTATTATTCTCTTGCTTATGTGTGTTATCCAATAGAAAAATGCTTTTTCATGTTGTTGGGGAAAGCACATGCATTTTTACACATTCCACCACCTTTGCACAACCTTTTTTTGTTTTCCAACATAGCAAGGAGGAAATACCAGAGCTTTTACATGAAATTTGATTATATGAACTCATATTTTCATGTTTGTAGTGTTGCAATGTTAATCATGATTTTTTTTTTTAATTTCAGATTATAGATTGGTTATTTCCATAGTTTTTACTAATTCTATTAGATTTGTATAGAATTTAACATTGAAAATGAAGCAACTTCGTGAAAATTTTTAATATTTTAGGAGTTTGATGCAAGAAGGAAAACAAAATGCACATAATTGGGTAGTTTCTCAAATTGAATCTTGGATTTTAAGGTATGTTCTATTTATACATATGCTTTACATTTTCCTTCATTTTCCATGGGTTTATATTTTATTCATTATTCTCCTACTTCACATTTCACCTTTGACTATCACCTGAACCACTTTGATTTCTTATGTTGCTTTGTCACTTCTTATCATACATGCTTAATATAATTCTTTGATTTTGTTATCATATTCATTCTTATTAAATTTACCTTACTGTGATGTTATTATTTGAACATTCAATACTTTCCTTGATCATATAGTGGCATGCATTTACTTTAGACATTACACATTGAGCATGGCCTCCTAAATTTACCTCTTAATCTTGCATTTCCTTAACTAGAGATATATGAAATGAATAAAAATCCAAGAAAGGGTCATGACATGAAGTAGTTTAAACACAAGGAACATTTTTAGTTTTGTTAGAAATTACAATTAAAGCCCCAAAGAATATTAACTATGGGAAAATCTATCAATAACACCTTGGATAAATCTATAATTTATGACTTAATTTTTTAGGAAACTTTTTCTATCACATTATAATTTGAAAGAATAAACTAAATATTGTTCATCCTTCTATAAACTTGTGGGGAACTACTACACTCTCTTGGAGGATTTGAATCTATCTCAAGATTCATCCATCTATTAAACTTGTAGACATATTAGGACAAGACCAATTTAGAATTATTTTAGACAATTGGTCCTACTAGCTACAAGCTCAATTACATCTTAAACACAAATCAATATCATGGTCATAACTAGTTATATATAACTAAGACCATGGGGTTAGATATTACCAATTATATTTCTAGATTGCAATTTAATTTTATCGAAGGCCAATCTATGTATGAGGCTTTATTTTTCACCTAATCATGCTCATAATAGATTATTCAGCTTCAAAAGGATGTTAATGAGTTACACAACCATTTCCATCCTTCTTAAACTAGTTTTAGAGTGCAAAATTTTTACCAACCCAAGTTAATGCAACACTAAATGTCAAAGAAGGCTTTCATGGCTAGGGCTTGTGCAAGGTCACAAAGAGATGTAAAGTTAAATTCAGATTTTAATTTAAGTTTTAATATTTATGGGGCCATTTATATGATTAAAGATCCAATTAAGGGAAATAAATGGGTAAATTGAAGGTCAAGACCAACCCTTAGGAATAAGTGTAAACTAGAATAGACAAGGATTTGGCTTTATCCTCTCTTTGTTGAAATCCATTATTATATGAAAATATTTCCTTTCCATATCCTTACAATAGTGTGTCATTCCTTCCCCTAATTTCATGTGCACATCCATCAATTTCCTTATCATGATTTTAGAGCCACACCTATTTTAGCGAGGGAAACTTATCCTTCCCATTCATCTCCTATGATATCATTCCATATATCATTTTCACATTTGGGGGAAAGCATGCATTCCCTCTTCACTAGTATCTTGACATCACATTCCTAAACCTACATCACCACTAGGGACCTATTTTCTGATATATACCCACAAACTCATTTGACAACGAAAGATGTATAATTTGATGTATTGTCGGGTACTTGTGATATTTGATGTGTAATTTTTTATTTATTTTTAATTCTATCCTCGACATTTGTCAAAATTTCGACGAACATGTGAAGTCAAAATTGCGGCTGACATAAATAAAAGTGAGCTCAACTATTTATTGTGAAAACATTTTTCTATACTTCTGAATTTGCATTGCTTGTGAATTTTCTATACTTAGGATAGTTTGTGGAGAACTAAGGATGGTTTTCTTGGGAAAAATCAGAAAAAATTCAAGAAGATATCGCCAGGTTGAGGGTAGTCATTGTCTTTTTCTAGAATTCATTTGTGAAGTCAGATTTGTACTTCTAGGTTTGAAAATCATATTTTAAAGCAACATCTCATCAACTTTCATTTTTAGACTTGTGCATTTTCAGAATTTTATTTCCATATTTTGTTGTGCAAGTTCAACATTTTGATTTTAGGAGTCTAACGGTTGGAAATCATAGTAAAATCAGAATTTAATAATTTCTAGAATTAGCATTTTAAAGTTTTTTTGGGGGTCATTAACTTCAGGCTATCTTCTCTTTTGCAGGGGTGGTTGCATGCCAATTTTTTTTGGTCTAAAATATCAGAATTATTAGATTTTGTTACCTATCTATGATTAAAAATTGTTGGAGTGTGAGTTTGATATTTTTTTAAGATCTAAATATTCAAGCTTGGTAAAGAAAAATCATGTCAGATAATATTAGTCTAGAAAAAAATGAAGAGATAGTTGCTAGAATGTGGGCTAGATTGAAAAGAAAGGGTGATGAGAAATGTTATTGTCCTTGCAATAATTGCAAGAGCTTAAAGACAAGAAGACTTTTAATCACAACAACTAAGAAATATTGTAGGCAACATGGTCACATTGAAAGGGGAATGATTATCATCCATTGGTAAGTTGTTCATTATGTGTTTATATTGATTGAATTTGTAAATGTTCATATCATTTTAACATTTTTTATATATATAAAAAATCACTTGATCATGATCATGGTTTATTTGTGTCTATCATTATTATAAAGGTGGGGCACCCTAGGGCACATGATATGGATTATCACGACCTGGAGAATGTGGTTTTGCTAGTAGAGGAACATGGAGCTGTGAATATCGAAGATGAAGTTAATGATTCTATGGAAGAAGACAATCATGTGCCAAAAATACAGTTGAAGATGATGGTAAAAATACATTGATCCATGACACATTTAGTGGCATAGCTAATCATGATGATCGAGATGACTTTGATGGTGTTCATGATTTACCTATACTTGAGAAGGAATATGAGTCCCTTTATGAAGGCTCCCAAACAACTCTTCTCTCTATTGTATTGTTGCTGGTGAACTTGAAGGTTATGAATAGTTTATCCAACATAGCAATCTCATGGATGTTAAGGTATGTCATATATGTCATCTTTTTTCATCTATTTTAATTATTGTTAGTTCATCACTAGTAAATAAAGGATGAAATATGTACCATTATATATTAACTTTGATAGGTGAATTTTGTTTACCCACAATTAAATATTTTGCGCCATCATCATAGAGTTTATCTAGAATTGTGAGAAGATATTGGAATGGAGTGTTATCAAGTAATAGATGCGTAATACAGTGATGTATATATATATCATAAACAACATTAATTTACTGTGAGAATGCCGAAATGTCATATCACGATTAGATATCAAAGCGGATCAACTAACAAAAGGTGCCTCACAAGGTTCTTCGTTATATTCCCATTATTCCACGTATGCAATGATTATTTAGGTTCGAAAGCTTAGCATAATTTATGGATTAGCATGCATGGAATAGACGTGGAGATGACATTCTTCAAATTCCTATGGATGGTTCTACATTTAGGGACATGGAGGAAAAATGGCCACACTTTAATGAAGAACCTCATAATCTCAAGCTTTCATTGGCGGCAAACTGTGTCAATCCATTTGGAGATCTGAGATCTATTTACTCAGTGTGGCCTATTTTTGTTATCAACAATAACATTCATCCATGGATGTCAATAAAGAGGGGGCACATAATGTTGGCAATGATTGTTTCAGGTATTTGTTTACATCAATTTTCTTTAACATAGTAGCATCTCATTTGTCTTATTTGTTATAATGACATATTTTTTTCATTTAATAGTCATGTACGATAATTTCTATATATTTGTTAAAATGGTTATAATAATTATGTAATGTTTTACATGTTCATTCAACTGGGTAATGCCAAGTTAAAGATATGAATGTATATATTGAGCCTTGTCGGCGAGTTACTAAAGTTATGGAATGCATCACTATGTATGACATCTCTAGACCAATAGGACAAAGGAAATTTCAATTCTATGCAATGCTTGTATGGAAAATTCATGATGCCCCAAGGATAACACATTTTTTTGGTATGTTATAACGTTCAATTGCACTTTAACGATGTTTAATTTTATGAGTAGATGTAAAGTATTTTATGTTTTAAAATAATCTATTCATTATATATAATTATAAAAATTGACATATTTAATCCAATTATATATGATCTTGCAGGTCTTCAAACAAAGGGAAAATTTGCATGTCCAATTTGTGGTCCAAAGATGAAATCTCGTTGTTCAACAAGTTTAGAAAAGTAGGTGTTTGATGAGTATAGGCACTTCCTCCATAGAAATCATAAGTATCAAACTACTGAAAAACATCTTTTCAATGGGAAAGAAGAGACTACATCAAAACCACGAAGAATGAAACCTCACCTATGGAAGTTGGAATATAATAGAATTAATCATGAAGGTTATGTACATCGGATCAAATTGTTTATCTATCATATATGATATGTTTGGAATTTATATTTTTATATTGTGTTGTGTTTACTCATGATGTAATTGACAATGATTGGCGTTAATTTGTTTAACTTATATGCTTCATGAAGGTCGTCAAGGCATTGATGGCCTGCTTCCACATGGACTAAAAAGTTATGCAAGACAATTTAGTAGGTTTCCCTACTATGAGCAGCTACAAATTGTGCACTTTTTTGATACAATGCATATCAGAAAGAATATAATAGAAACATTATGGAAAATATTGGATGGAAGGCATGACAAAGAAAAAATTATCAAAACTTGTAGTGACCTTCAAGAAGCCAATCATGCAATGAAAAATGTCATTCAATTGAATAGTGATGGAGAACAAATTAATATAAGTTCCCTTGGTTATTAATGGAGCAGCAAAGCAATGCTCTAAAAGAAGTCATACGAAAAATTTGATTTCCCATAGGATTTGTTGCAAACATAAACAATATTATAACAAAGAAAGGTGAATTTGGGTCAGGGATGAAAACACATGATTGGAATACCTTCATTAAGGTAATTATTCTGGTATATTATATACACTTGTATACTACATGTACTTTTCAGTGTATTATGTTTACTACTTTTGGAAAATAATGAAAATATCATTTTATAATTGTTGCAGCACATTCTACCTCTATCTCTCCCAGAAAAATTCAACAACAATGTCAACCAAGTTATATATGATCTTGGAAAATACATGAGGTAAGCAGTGATATTTGTTCAATTCATTGTATAGATCTTATAATTGTCATTTTTTTAACTTATGTAATATATTGTATATTTTTGCTAAATCTCATTAATATATTTGTGCCTTGAATCACTTGTAGATGGTTGTCATCTAAATAAATCCATAAAAAAGATATAAATTATTGGAAGAGAAAAATTCCTCGTCTAATGTGTGAAATGCAAAAGTGTCTACCTTTGATATTTTTCAATGCACAAGAACACTACCTCATACACCAAGTTGAGGAGATTGAATTGTGTGGACATGTACACACAAGGTCAATGTGGATGGTTGAGAGGTACTGGATGTATTCATGTGCTATACAAAACACAGTATGGATTAATACAATTAAACATCTTTAATTGCAATTGGTGTATTAATTAATGTAACCTTTTGTGTTTCAACTTTAGAGCATGTAGAGAATGATCAACATGTTGAGCATAATCAGGCTAGAGAAGATCAGGAACATGATCTGACCCCATTAGATAAAGATGACCACTCTAATGTTCTTTTAAACATATTTAATTGCAATTGGTGTATTAATTAATATAACCTTTCATGTTTCAACTCCAGATTAGGATATAGAGGGTGTTCAACATGTTGAGCATAAGGCTATAAGAGAAGATCAAGAACATGATGTGGCCCCATCAGGTAAAGAGAACCACTCTAATGTTCTTTTAATTAATGAAATACTTGTAACAATAATAATAAAACATATAAATTTAACATTTCTTTGTTATTGCAATAGACCCCCTTGCAGTGAGCATCCACGTCATGAGTACACAACTAGGCATGCATTAAGATCACAAGCAGAGGGAAAACAACTGAAAGGGGTCCAGATGATTTAGAAAATGATACTCCACTTCAGCTTTTTTTAGCTTCAAAAAGAAACAAAAAAAAAGTGATTGTAATCATATTATGAATGAATGTGAATATGTTAATGAATGAATGTTATATGTTAATGAATGAATGTTATATGATGATGAATGAATGTTATATGTTATTAATGGATGAATGAATGATTAATGTTATATGATCAAGTATGGGGAATTGAGAGTGATGTGAGGGGGGGGGAAATGAGCTTCCACTGTCACGTGGTTGGCCCTGTTAAGTAGAGAATTTTAAACTATTCTTGAAAAAAATAAAAGCTCAATAAGGTAATGAACTTTTGAATATAAGAAATGCATCATTTGAAGCATCAAACCAATATGCAAAGATGAAAGAAAGTGCTAACTTTTCACTATGGTGGTAGCAAAATGATTCTTTATACCCTGATGCCTTCATTTTCCAAGCCAATTTCTTCTGCTTTGCATAGCTTTTCCATGTTTGTGGATGTGATATGACTCCTACACAAAAAACATGTACTAGTTTATAGCCTTCAATCCAACTACATCCAAGTATCTTTTTAATTCCTCTATCTTTCATCAATCTGTTTACTATTTGAACCTCGTACATATGTTTTAGATGAAGAACCCATTATTGTGAAATGTGCCTCCAGTTGAGTAAAGTTAATCCATGCTCTACATCATAATTTGAAGTTGTTTCCATTCCAATGTTCTGAGTTTAGTTTGTTTGTATGACTTTCTACGAATACCACATTGTGTTGTGTGTGGATTTGGTTTCAAAGCTCTGTTTCTTTTGTTTTTAGTGGTGAAATAACTCTAAAATTTGACTTTTGTGCATAACAGGTTAGTGGAAAAATTGACAACTCTGAAGGGTTTAGAGGCTCGGTTGAGATAGATACATGGATATTTGGATCTTGTTGTTGATGGAAGGCTTCCACTTAACCATGAATTTTTTTTCATATGTTTTGTACTAATTTTCAGGAGCTTGAAGAAGAGGGGAAGCACCCACCTAACCTCCCAAACCTTAAGAGGAGAATAAAAGAGGGTAATGTTTTAATTTTGATTGTTGTTGCATTGTTTTCAAGATTACAAGGCATCACTTGTTTCATCTATTTGGACTATGTTTGATAGTGTTCATTAATGATACATATCAATCCTTTCTCTTTCAGTTGTTAGAATTCTATCCAATTTCAAAGCTTTAAGGAAAAAAGGGTCTACTTAGAAGGACTATAGTGAGCGACTTGTTGCAGATTTGTCTGTATATTATGGATACAATGACTATTTAATCTAGACCTTCCTCGAGGTTGAAGCCTGAATTTTTGGAATTTTGTTGTTATTATCTATTCTAGTGCTTTGTTTGATTTCCATTTTAGCACTTTGTTTGCAGCTTAGTGAATTTCAGAGTAAAGTTAAATGAGGTGATATTGTGTTGAATGATTGTAAATTGTGGTCTCCAAACCTCAAATGTTCCCTATTGCTGAAGTAGTAGAACTTATTGAAGCAAACGAAGCTCCTCCGCCTACATGCCTCTAGACCAACACTTTAAAGGTCAGTAGCTAGAATAGCCAATTTACAGTTGAATAAAATACTTATTGCTCACCCGAGTAACGGAGCATCTATTTTTGGATGTTATTTTCCTACATTGATTTGCCTAAAACAAACACAGGGACCTTTCTTGCTGCAATGGGGTTGGTGTATTTGTGAGCACTATTATTGTGTGTACTTGCTTGTGTAGGTGCATTTGTGGACTGTCAGAATCACAAATTTTTGTGTGTGGGCAATGATCTTGCAACATTGTTTAGTAGAGACCAAAGCTAGTTTGGCTTGTGATGTTAACTCAAGGAGGTTAAGTTTCCACTTGTCATTATGTATTGTCCATTTTTGTGCCTTAAAATGGTAAATTCCATCATGATCATACACTCATGGTTGTCCAATATAAATAAATTATATATTTTTATGTATAATTTTAGTTATCTCCTCCTGATTTTAAATAAGTAATATTATTTTTCAATAATATTTTAACCAATAGATGTGTCTGGCAGAACTCACAAACTCTTATATCTACCTTGAAAGAGCCCACTGATGGAGAGTAGAGGCCACACAAGACTCTCACTGGCAGGCAACAAGTATATGATTCTGACCTTCTGGAGGAGTATCTATCTCTTCTATTTGTATTTCCAGTTATACCACTTTTTTACTTAGGCACATTATATTATAAATCTCTGGCCATTTTTTAATTCCCTTACACTACATTTTTTTGTTATTTTGGTTTTAGGAAAATCAAGATGCATTGATCAAGTGTATCACAGAAGATGTTGGCTTTAGTAATGGAAGACCTATAGCTGCATGTATCATCTATAAGTCACTTCTCCAATGGCTTTCATTTGAAGTTGAAAGAGAAAGTTTTTTTTATCGTATCATTCAAATGATTGGTTTAGAAATTGAGGTATCATTGATTCTGCATTTCCCTAGTTCTAAGTAGTTTATGTGAATTGGCCCTATAGAATATAATGATATACTCAAAATTCTATAATGATTTATCTATGTAAATTTCTCAATAATAACTACATTTTGAGTCAGAAAAGGATGTAATTGGCCCTAGAGAATATAATTACCCACAATCACCTTGCTCTACTCCTGAAAATCCTTCTAATCAAAGATATTGTGGTAAACAAACCACATCGGCATGAGCTAGTATGGGTTTTCCTGACCTATTATGGGTTACAAGCACTTTTTAGCACATCGATGGGACATCAAAACTATTGTAGCAATTAGGATTGCTAAAGAAGACATATCGAGGAGATTGGGTTATGGTCTCATTGATGAAGATAATCTATCAGCAAGACAAGTCATCTCAGCATGAAAAATATATGTTGGCCCAAATGTTTAAGTCTCACAGATGAAGTTTCATCGGCGAGACCATCATTTCTTTCACTGACAGGAGCACCGGGAATATATCAGTGAGACATAGCAGGTCGAGTAAACATTTAGAACTTACCTTGATGGTATAAGTCTCACTGATATACTTCCTCGTGCTTTGTTGATGAGATCACAAGTCAATCCTCCTGATAAATCTTTAAAAAAAAACACTACAATATTTTATTGAAATTTCGACGAACCAGTCCGACGAAAAAAAAAAGTGCGACGAGGTTGCTATACCTCCAACGTAATTTTGAACTCATTTTGACAGTAAGATCATCGAACAAATGATGAATGTTTGTTGGAGTTTTGATGAAACTTGGTCGCAATTCCAACAAACTTCTCATGTTGTTCCAATGATTTGGTAGAGGCATGCCACATGTGTTATGGCTATTGTTTGTCTCTAGATCAATGCAATTTTTTTTTATATTCTGATGAACACCAGGTCAGTTTTTGTGGTGGAAATCGATGAAGTTCAGTTGCGATTTCAACGTTTTAAAGCTCATTGGGAAACTAACAAAAATGTAGCAATGAACAATTTTTCAGTGATTCATTGGAAAGTGGAGTCAAATCTAGTAGTGACCAAAGGAGCATGTACCTATATTTTAGCCTTATGTATCCACATAGGTGTTTTTCACCACACCATGCCATTTACATTTTCCCATACTAGAGTAAACCTTCTACCTTAAACACTTAATTATTACACTTAGATTTCATGTGTTATTAATGAAAGTTGCACATACACAATCTAGGATTGCGCTTTTTCCATTAACACACTCCCATGCATAAATTCCCTTGGCTTCCCTTTGTTTATCCTTCCCATTCATCTCAAGTATGATATCATTGCATATATCCTTTTCAAATATGAGGGAAAGCATGCATTCCCTCTTCATTCCTTTGTTTCCCTTTGTTTGTTATATTTCAACATAGATCCTATCACTTAGTATCAAACTTGAAACTCCTTACATTTGGCCACCCTCTGTTTGTAAACTGCCTCTTTGGACTGTCATAAATTGGACTGCACTATTGAGTTCAATGAACTTTTCAAGGTACTTGTAGAGGTCTTTATACATGTACTACCCTCTTTTTATCATATTTCAACATAGAGCTTGTCACTATCATCTTATAGACATTATACAACCTAATTATATGATTTCTTTCAGGTTTGTGTATGAGATTGTACATCCTAATTTTATGACTAATTTTAGATTTATGTGAAATATTTCTTTATTATATAGTACCATGATGGAACTAATATTTATCTATTTTTCATGATATTGATAGAATTATTTATCATGCTAAGAAAAATATCAAAGAGTCTAACACTAGAGTAGCGGGAAGCTAAGAATACAAAGAAAAGAGAAGGAATGAGGCAACTTCGTGAAAGTAATAAATTGAAAACCATAGAAGAAAACATGTCAATTGAAGAGGAACATGAACCATACACTATATGTAAGAGAGATATGGAATTAGCAGTACAAAGGAAATGAATGAAAATCCTTCGTGTAATGAGAAATTTGAATCCCATAGTTGGAGACATGTCATCTACCATAAGTCAAGATGGAGAAACACCATCTACCACATCTCAATTTGAAAGTACATCATCACTCACATATGAAGGTATTGGTACACCATTTTTCCCATCTCAACTTCAAGGTACATCATCTGGGTAAGTGCAAAAAGATGGGGGGCCAAAAAGGGGTCTTAAGTGGCCACTTTTTTTTTCAAAAATTAGGAAATACTAACCTTGGATGTGAAATTGAGGATAGTTACACTCAAAAATATTAGATGCAACAAAAATAAGGATCGTAGTGCTTTGAGTCTACTTTCTAAACTACTATATTTTTTTTAAATGGCAGAGATTAAGGGGTTCAAAAGAACATGAACCATCCACTGTATGTAAGAGAGATATGGAATTGGTAGTACAAAGGAAATGAATGCAAAGCCTTTTTGCAATGAGAAATTTGAATCCCATAGTTGGAGACATGTCATCTACCATAAGTCAAGATGGAGAAACACCATCTACCAGATCTCAACTTGAAAGTACATCATCACTCACATATGAAGATATTGGTACACCATTTTTCCCATCTCAACTTCAAGGTACATCATCTGGGTAAGTGAAAAAAGATGGGGGGCCAAAAAGGGGTCTTAAGTGGCTACTTTTTTTTCTTCTGAAATTAGGAAATACTAACCTTGAATGTGAAATTGAGGATAGTTACACTCAAAAAAAAATTAGATGCAACAAAAACAAGGATCGTAGTGCTTTGATTCTACTTTCTAAACTACTATTTTTTTTTAAATGGCAGAGATTAAGGGGTTCAAAAGAACACGAACCATCCACAGTATGTAAGAGAGATATGGAATTGGCAGTACAAAGGAAATGAATGCAAAGCCTTTGTGCAATGAGAAATTTGAATCCCATAGTTGGAGACATGTCATCTACCATAAGTCAAGATGGAGAAAAGCCATCTACCACATCTCAAATTTAAATTACATCATCACTCACATATAAAGGTATTGATAAGCCATTTTTGCATCTCAACTTCAAGGTACATCATCTAGGTAGGTGCAAAAAGATTGGGGGCCAAAAAGGGGTCTTAAGTGGCCACTTTTTTTTCTAAAATCAGGAAATACTAACCTTGGATGTGAAATTGAGGATAGTTACACTCAAAAAATTTAGATGCAACAAAAAAAAGGATCATAGTGCTTCGATTCTACTTTCTAAACTACTATTTTTTTTAAAATGGTACAGATTAAGGGGTTCAAAAGAGGGAGCCACAGAAATTGGTGTTGTTTTTGTCAAAAAACACAACATAGTGACTTTTGTGGCTCCCTCAAAAGGTTAACTTTTTTTTTCATTTTTAAAATCTCTTCAATGAGAAATTAGCTAATGACATGTAGTTTATGTCCAATTTTTTTGATAATTTTTTAATGAATATTTGATCTTTTACTAATTTTCAAAGTGGACACTTCCTGAAAAATAAATTTTGGCCATGCTACCCCTATAAATTTTGAAACTAATTGAAAATCATTTTTTTTAATATGTGTGGAATGGAGTCTAGTTTCAGAAAATGTGATTTATTTGAAATTTTGATGAATGGTTAATTTATAAAGCAAAAAACACCAAACACTAGTTTTTTTCCAAAAAATAGACACACAAACAAAAAATTTAAAGATCAAAGGCTTAACATTGTCAAAATATGAAAAAAAATCACATTGTTAGATAGCTAAGAGAGAGCCTAACATTACCCAGGTGTTTGATTTGTTTGGCCTTGAAATACATGCAAACTTGATGCTTAGCACGAACACGATTATGTGAAATATTGTAAAATTTGCAAAAACATGTCTTTCAACATTGGGAAGGAACTCCAAGCCTTTAGGTTGGTATTCTAAAGAAAATACCAAGCCTAAGGCTTTGGGATTCCCAAATCAAGAAATAACATGAGCACATTATAACACGCTTGTGTTATAATGCACTGGAGTTATTTCATAGTTTTGAATTATTATTTTTGCGTGTGTTCCCAAGAGTTTCCTAAGCAAGACATAACGCGAGTGACTTATAACATGCTCACGTTATGTCTTGATTTGTGTTAAATTATAGTCTATTAAATGTATGTATATATATTTGTATGTTTGTATGTATGTATTCTTGTATGACATGTATGTATGTATGCATGCATGCTTGTATGTATATATGTATTCCTATATGTATTTATGTATCAGTGTATGTATGTATGTACCTAAGATTGTATACTTGTATGTATGTAAGTATGTATGTATGTCTTATGTATATATGTTTGCTTATATGTATGTATGTCTTTAGATGGAGGGAGAATTTTAAGAGAGAGAGGGAGTTGTCTAGGTAGAGTGGGAGGGAGAGACCTGAGAGAGAGAGAGAGGTAGAGAGGTAGTGAGAGAGATACTTAAGAGAGGGAGAGGGGATGGAAGGGAGATACCTAAGAGATAGGGAGTGTGAGAGAAGGGGTTGGAGTGAGAGGGACTTATCTAGGTAGGGTGGGAGAAATAGAGGGAGAGAGAGGGGGGAGAGAGAGAGAGAGGGAGATAAAGAGAAAGAGAGAGTTATTAATTAGGGTTCCAGAGGGAGAGACTTGAGAGATAGGGAGAGAGAGTGAGTGTGAGAAAGAGGGAGTGAGAGAGAGAGAGAGTGGGAGAAAGAGGGAGTGAGAGAGAGGGAATGGGTGAGAGAGAGAGACCTGAGAGAGGGGGATGGGAGGGAGAGACCTATGAGATAGGGAGAGAGAGGGAGTGTGAGAGAGGAGTGGGAGAGAGAGGAGTGATGGAGAGGGAGTGGGAGAGAGATAGAGGGAAGAGAGGAGAGAGAGCAGAGTGGAGAGAGATGGGAGGAGAGAGGAGTGGTAGATTGATTGAAGGAAAGAGGTATGTAGAAAGAGTGGCGAGGGTAGAGAGAGAGGAGAGAGGTGAGAGAGATAGAGAGAGAAAGAGAGAAGAAATGATGGTATATGGTTGAGGGACTAGGCTTGATGGTCCAATGTATAGGGTAGACGGTTTAATGTATAGGGTAGAGTGTTGAGGGTTTACGCATTTAAGTGTTGATGGTTTACTGGTTTAAGAGTTGAGGGATGATGTTGAGGGTTTAAGGATTTAGGGTTGAGGGATTAGGGTTTGGGGTTTAGGGTATAGGGTTGAGTATATAGTAATGGGCAGCTGAGGGACTGTGAATTATTAGGATCCAAATGTAACAGGTAGAGGTTGAGAAATTGAGAGGTTGAGGTTTGAATGTATAGTATAGATGGTAGAGGGTTGAGATTAAGGGTCGGAGGGCTGAGGTATTAGGTTTAAGGGTTGAGGGGCTGAGGGATTACTATTTATGTTGAAGATTGAGTGATTAAGGGCTGAGGGGGTTTAGGGTTTAGGGATTGAGGGTTGAGGATTGTGGTTGAGGTTTATGGTTTAAGGGTTGAGGACTAGGGTTGAGAGGATTAAGGCTCTGAGGTTGAGGGCTTAGGGTTTAGAGACTTGGCGGGGTTGATGGTATAGTTGAGGGTTTATGGTATTGCAGAGGGTTGAGGCTCAAGGCTTGGTGGGGTTGAGGGTTTAAGGGGTTTGCGGGGTTGAGGGATTAGGGGCAGAAGAGCAAGGAAACTGAGGAGGGAGGAGGGAGAAGTGAGATAGAGAAGGAGAGAAAGAAATGGAAGGAGAAAAAAGATAGGTTGAGGTTGAGATCCAATAGATAGGGTATAGGGTATTAGGTTATAATGAGGGGTTGGTGTAGGGTTGAGGATTAGTGTTGAGGGTCCAATGTATAGGTTAGAGGAATATAGGGGTTGAGGTTTTAGGTTTAAGGTTGAGGTTTGAGGATTATTGGGGTTGAGGTTTAGGTTTCTAAGGGTTGAGAGATTACACTGAGGGTTTAGAAGCCTAGTTAGAGGGGTTTTAAGGTTTATAAATGAGGGATTAGGTTTGAGGGATTAGGGTTGAGGGTTTAGGGTATTGGGTTGAGAGTAGAAGGTTGAGGGTTGAGGGTTTAGGAGTGAGGGTTTAAGGGTTTAATATTTGAGGGTATAGGGTTGAGGGATTAGGGTAGAGAGGGAAGGAGAAATGGAAGGAGAAGTGAGAGAGAGAGAGAGAGAGATAGATGAGGGTTGAGGATCCAATGTATAGGGTAGAGGGTTGAGAATTGAGGGTAAATGGTTGAGGACCTATAGGGTTGAGGGTTTAAGGGTTTAAAATTTGAGGGTTTAGGGATTAAGGATTGAGGGTTGAGGGTTTACGGGTATTTGTTTGAGGGTAGAGGGTTGAGGCTCGAGATTAGGCGTTTGGTTTAGGCATGGTTTTGAGGGAGGGCCAAGGTTGGGGCTGAGGGTTGAGGAAGCGAGGTTTGGTGGGTTTAAGAGTTGAGGTATAGGGCGGTGGATTAGGTAGAGAGGAGTGAGAAATGGATGATAAAGAGGAGAGAGAGAGAGAGAGATATGGGGCTTGAGGATACAATGTATAGGGTAGATGGTTGAGAATTGAGGGTATAGGGTTGATGGTTTAGGGTATTGGGTCAAGGGTTTAAGGGTTTAAGGGTTGAGGGTGTAGGGTTGAGTAATTAGGGTAGAGAGTGATGGATGGAGGGAGGGAGAGATGGAGGGATAATTTAGATAGAGATGAGAGAAGAGGAGGGAGAGAGGGAGTGGGAGAGATATATTAGGGTTGAGAGAGAGAGACTTGGGAGAGGGAGAGAGGAGGGGAGGGAGAGACCTGAGAGAGAGGGAGAGAGAGAGTGGGAGAGAGGCTGGAGTGAGAGGACCTATCTAGGTAGGGTGGGAGGAGAAGGAGAGAGAGGAGTGGGAGGGAGAGAGGGAGGGAGGTGGAGTGAGAGAGAGAGAGAGAGTGAGAGAGTGAGAGAGTGAGAGAGTTGTCTAATTATGTAGGTAGGGTTCTTAAGGGAGAGACTTGACATAGAGAGGGGGTGGGAGGGAGTTAGTTGAGAGAGAGGGAGAGAGAGGGAATAGGAGAGAGGGAGTTGGAGATATAGGTATGGGAGAGAGATTGAGCGAGTGAGAGAGTGAGAGGGGGTGGGGGTGAGAGACTAGAGAGAGAGAGGGAGGGAGGGAGTGGGGAGAGAGGGAATGAGAGAGAGTTAGAGGGAGATAGAGGGAGAGAGAGAGATCAAATTTTAGGGTTTAAAGGTAAAGGTATTAAGGGTTTAAGGGTATATGGTTGAGGGATTAGGGTTTAAGGCATAGTGTCCAGGGTTGAGGGTTGAGGGTTTAGGGATAGGGTTTAGGGTTAAGCGAGAGACCTAGATGGATAAGGAGGGATGGATGGCTAAGGAGAGATAGAGAAAGAGAGAGAGGAAACCTTAAGAAAATGAACATTTTCATAACACAAGCATGTTTGAAGAAGTTGAGATATAGTTTTTTTCTATAGCAAGACAAAATATGCGCATATTATAACATGAGTGCATTTTGGCTTACTCTAAAAATGGTAAAAAATTTAGCACACACATGATCTAGGCCCACATGCTCTATTATTCTCCTGGTTATGTTAGTGTTCCAACAAAAAGAAGATTTTTGATGTTGTTGGGAAGTACACATGCAAATTTTTCACATTCGACCACCTTTGCATGAAATTTCCACCACCTTTTTATGGTTTTCCAACTTAGGAAGGAGGAAATAACAGATTTTTCACATCTAATTTGATATATATCAATTCAAGTCTCATTTTTTGTAGTGTTGCAATGTTAATTGTGATTGAATTGTAGGAATTTAACATTATACATTGGTTTTTTTCATTATAACCTTAGCCCCTCTTGGAAAATTTTAAACTAAATAATTCTTTACACTTTCCAATTACATTTCAAACCGCATCTCTTTGAGGCATTTTGTTAAACCAATTGACCTACCTTGTGTATGCGTCCACATTTTGTATACACATATATATGAGAGTAGTTATAAGTATGCAATATAATGTACATCATTTTTGAATCCTTTTCTATAGATGTGCATACCCCTTTCAAATAGTTCTACTAAAGTAATATAATGCAATCATTGTAGTCCACAAGGACATATCTCATTGAGGCATTTTTTTCAAACAGTTCTACTAAAGTAGTTGATTGCCTTATCTATGCTACCAAATTTTCCATACATGTCTACCAAAGCATTTTATCAAATAGCATAGACAAGTAAATCATCATATATTTAAAAAAATGCCTCAAATAAATGTGGTCTCATGATGATGCAGATTACCATGAGATCACATTTCTTTGAGGCATTTTTTTAAACAATTGATTGCCTTGTCTATGATACCGAATTTTCCATGCATTTCTACCAAAGAATTTTATCAAACAACATATGAGGATGCAATCAGCTATTTGAAAATATGCCTCAAAGAAATTTTGTCTCATGGTTATGTGCATCACAATGAGACCACATTTCTTTGCGGCATTTTTTCAAACAGTTGATTGCCTTATCTATGCTACCAAAATTTTCAAACAAGTCTACCAGAAATTTCTTTCAAAAAAGTCCCCCTTTCTTTCAATGAATTTATTGATGCCCAAATACCTTGTTCCAAAGGTAGGATGTTAAGACAAAAGTTGTGGAATTTGGATTTATTCTCAAGCCAATTGTATCTTCTTGAAAGTTTGTAATGTCTTTTAAAAAATACATTTTGTGCTTATCTTGCATTAATGGCATTTCATGAGATTACATTTCATCTTTTGATAGATATCATACCCCTTTCCAAGGTTCCATTTTGTGCCTATCTTGCAATATTGGCATTCCATAAGACCACGTTTATTTAAGGAATTCCATCAAAAAATTCATGTGAGCATTGACAAGCTAGTGAGCTCACTAGCTTGTCTATGCTACCAAATTTTCCATACATGTCTACTAAATTTTTTTTTCAAAAAATTCACATGCCTTGTCCATGCTTCCATTTTTTTCCTATCTTGCAATCATGGCATTCCACGAGACCACATTTCTTTTAAGGTGTTCCATCAAAAAATTCATGTGAGCATTGACAAGCTAGTGAGCTCACTAGCATGTCTATGCTACCACATTTTGCATACATTTCTACCAAAACATTTTGTCAAAAAATTCACATGCCTTTTCCATGCTTCCATTTTGTTCCTATCTTGCAATTATGGGATTCCACTAGACCACATTTCTTTAAGGCATTCCATCAAAAAATTCATGTGATCTTTGACAAGCTAGTGGGTTGTTTGAAAAAATGCCTCATAGAAATGAGGTCTCATGTTGATGCTTGTCAATGCAGTAGCATTGCCAAGCTAGTGGGCTATTTGAAAAAATACCTCATAGAAATGGGGTCACATGGTGGTGTGCCCCATTTCTATGAGGCATTTTTTCAAACAGCCCACTAGCTTGTCTATGCTACCAAATTTTCCATACATGTCTACTAAAACATTTTGTCAAACAATTCACATTCCTTGTCAATGCTTCCATTTTGTTCCTATCTTGCAATCATAGCATTCCACGAGACCACAATTCTTTAAGTAATTCCATAAAAAAATCATGTGAGCATTGACAAGCTAGTGATCTCACTAGCTTGTCTATGTTTGTGCCCTTTCCTCTTACATTTTATACCATTTTAATTAATGTCCTAAATTTAGTAATGTGTAAATGAATTGTTTTACATTAAAAATATAAAATCTAACTTTGACTATATTGTTCTCATATTGTCCTTTTGTTAGTTTTCCTACAAGGTAGAAACGACAAGGTGGTGATCTCTTTGATGCATTTTTTCTTACAATTCTCACTACCTTGTCATTGCATCCACATTGACCTCAAGGACATATCTCATTGAGGAATTTTTTCAAATAGTTCATGTTCCTTGTCTATGCATCCACATTTTTCATGTGTCTATTAAGGAAATTGCAACCATAACACTCATGAAAATCCCCATTTTATGTTTTGATAGATGTCATACCCCATTCCAAGGTCCCATTGTTGCTATGGCTAAAAGCCTAAAATAGGCGCTTTCCAACAAACTATGGATGCATGGAAAAAATATATCAAAGAATAATAGTAAGAAAAAGAATAGAAAAGGTATTGAGCTATTTGAAAAAATGCCTCAAATAAATGTGGTCTCATGGTGATGTCCATCACCATGAGACCACATTTCTTTGAGGCATTATTTCAAAGAGCTCAAATTGCCTTGTCTATGCTACCACATTTTCATACATTGTCCATTTTGGGCATATCTTACAATCATTCCAATCTTTATGGGTAGATTAACAAATGAAGTCAAATATTCTTGAACTCAAGACTTCTATGGAGAAAATATAACTGGAAATAGATGATAAGGAAGAAGCAATATGATAACAATAGTTGCAGATGCAAAGGCAATAGTTGGAAGTGTTGAAATTGAAGCACAACAACTAAAGACTAAAATTAACCACTTAGAAAAGGTATTAAAATAAAATAAGAATGATTTATCGTTAATGAAAAGGAGGCTAGTCGACTCTAAAATTACTTGAAAAGGAAGCAGACCAAATTGAATGAGATACACAATGTATTCAATGAAGAGATTCTTCCTGCTCTCGAGAAGTTGAGGAAGTTGCATGTGTAGATTCTTCTTTGTTCATCACACAACCAAACTGAATATTCCAACACATCTGTATGAGTGGTTTTATGCTAGGCAAGGTTCTCTTTCAAACCCAAACATGACAAAACAGTCCAAGCCACATTCTACTAGCAAAGTCTCTTAAGAGACCAAAGTGCAAAAGGGTAAAAAACTTTGACGAGTGATTACTAAAAAACTATGGAACTTGGAAACACTCCATCTGAGGCTATGGGATCTATATGGACCCTCTACAATAATTTCTATCAGTTTTTTATAGCTCCAAGTTGTTTGCCTTTGGTGAATAGATTTCAGTTAATGGAAAATGGGTCAGTTGCATATAGTGTAAAGTTGGAAAGTGGATAACTTTTGTTCTGTTCATCACACAATTGAACTAACTATTCCAACACATTTATATGGGCAGGTTTGTGCTAGGAAAGGTCCTCTTTCATACCCAAACACATCGAAATGGTCTGCGCCATATTCTACCAATGAAGTCTCTTAAGAGACCAAAGTGCAAAAGGGCAGAAAACTTCGATGATAAATTACTTGGAAACCATGACACTTGGAAACACTTTTTTCATGGCTATAAGATCACAAAGGGACCCTCTACAATAACCTCTCTTAGTTTTTTATAGCTTCAAGTCATTTTCTTGTGGTGAATAGATTTCAGTTGATGGAAAACTGGTCAATTGCATGTAGTATAAAGTTGGAAAGTGGTGTATCTTTTGTTTTGTTCATCATACGACCAAACCGACTATTCCAAAATGTCTGTATGGGTTTTTTTATGCTATGTAAGGTCCTATTTTATACCCAAACATGCCAAAATGGTATGAGCCATATTCTACCAGTGAAGTCTCTTGAGAGACCAAAGTGCAAAAGGGCAGAAAAATTCGACAAGTGATTATTCAAAAACTATGGCACTTGGAAACATTTTGTATGAGGCTACAAGATCATGTAGGTCCCCTCTACAATAACCTTTCTTGGTTTTTGATAGCTCCAAGTTGTTTGCTCGTGGTGAACAAATTTGAGATGATGGAAAATGGATCAGTTACATGTGTAAAGTTGGAAAGTGGTATAACTTTCATTCTGTTCATAACATGACCAAACCGACTATTCTAACACATCTATATGGGTGGTTTTATGCTAGGAAAATTCTTATTTTGCATCCAAAATGTTGAAATGGTTTGAGCCACATTCTATCGGTGAAGTCTCTTAAGAGACCAAAGTGCAAAAGGGAAACAAACTTTGACGAGTGATTACTCAAACACCATGGCACTTGAAAACACTTCTTCTAAAGATATGGGATCATGTAGGTCCCCTCTAAAATCAAATCTCTCAATTTTTTATAGCTCCAAGTTGTTTTCTTGTGGTGAAAAGATTTCAGTTGATGGAAAATGGGCCAGTTGCATGTAGTGTAAAGTTGGAAAGTGGTGTAACTTTCATTATATTCATAATAGAACCAAACCAACTATTCCAGCACATTTGTATGGGTGGGTTTATGCTAGGAAAGGTGATCTTTTGCACCCAAACATGTTGAAACTATCTGAGCCACATTCTACCAGCGAAGACTCTTAAGAGACCAAAGTGCAAAAGGGTAGAAAACTTAAATGAGCGATTACTCAAAAATCATGGTACTTAGAAACACTCTATCTAATGCTATGGGATCATGTAGGGACCCTCTACAATAACCTCTCTCAGTTTTTGATAGATCCAAGTCGTTTGTCCATGGTGAATAGATTCCAGTTGATTGAACACAAGTCAGTTGCATGTAGAGTAAAGTTGGAAAGTGGTGTAACTTGTGTTATGTTCATCATACAACCAAACCAACCATTTCAAACCATCTGTATGGGTGGTTTTATTCTAGGAAAGATCCTCTTTTACACCCACACATGCTGAAATGGTTTGAGCCACATTCTACCGATGAAGTCTCTTAAGATACCAAAGTGCAAAAGGGCAGAAAACTTCAATGAGCAATTACTCAGGAACCATGGCACCTGGAAAAACTCCATCTGATGCTACAGGATCACAAAGTGTTAGGATTTAGATGTCATCAACCTTGTAAATCCTTTATTTTTATTATTCTCCTAAAGTGTTTTGTACATTTACCCATAACAGGTGAAACTGTTTGACCAACAGTGGTGAAAGAGACTATGTAAATGCAGTGTTACCATTACCGTTTATCCTTATGGAAAAGGACAAATTAGCTAGGCGTCCCACCTTGGAATCTTCTAAAATAAGGTTGTGGGTCAAAATAGGGTGTTGTAAGAGCATCTATGACATGCATGCAAGTTGTCATAAGATGCTATGACAGTATGACAAATTACCTATGATAGAATATGCTATTTTTAGACCCCAGGCGCCCATGCATAAAAGATGCCTTATGACAGCTATAAGAGCATCTGTAAGAGGCTATTTTTGGTATTTTTGACCATTTCAAGGAGGGAGGCGTGGGTTTTTCTAGGTGGTATTGCTGCCTATTGTTTGGTGAAACCATGGTGGTTTTCATCCTCACAAATCTCTATAAATTGGGGCCTTGAGCTAGTGTTATTAGAATTCAGTTTTGCAGGGTAACAGGGTGCTGTTGGATTTACAGGGAATGATAAGAGAAGTCTATTGCTGCATGTAATATTGAAGATTATCAGTAATATACTTGCCTCTCTTTCGGTGGTGGAGTTTTTTCCCTTCGGGGTTTCTCCACGTAAATCTGTTGTTGCATGTGTTATATTGTTCTATCTCTCTCTCTCATTCTTTCTTCACACTAAGGCTAAGGTTAATCTTCATATTTCAGATTTGCATTCACATATTTAAGTTCATATTGCAAGCTTTCTTCAACTTGTTTTTCAACATTTGGTATCAGAGCTAACGGTTTTGTTAAGGAAGGGATGCTTTCCTTTTAGAGTGTTGAAGGTTTTTTGCTGTAGTGGGAGCTTTTGTGTTGTGGGTTTTGTAGATTTGTGAAAGATTGCATACCATGGCCTCCACCTCTCATCTAGATATTGAGAAGTTCAATGGAACTGGTTACGAGATGTGGAAGTTGAAAGTGGAGGACCTTCTTGAGGAAAGAGATCAGTGGTTACCAGTTTTAGTTGAAAAGAAGCCATCTACTTCAACCTTGTCAGATGAAGATTGGAATAAGTTAGACAAGAAGGCTCGAGGGACTATTCGGTTGTGTCTCACAGATTCTGTCTTCCTAAATGTCTCTTCAAAAGACACATCATACAAGCTTTGGAGGAAGATAGGTGAAATCTACCAAACTAAGAGTTTGTCTAACAAGTTGTATCTCAAAAGATGTTTGTATTCATTAAAGATGAAGGATAGTGAATCTATTGCTGACCATTTGAATGCTTTTAATTTGATTATAAGTCAGCTTGCATCTATTGATGTTGAAATAGAAGATGAGGATAAATGCATTTTATTGATTTTCTCTTTGCCAGAATCTTGGGAAAATTTAGTTATTGCTATAACAAGTGGTGGTGCAGAACCTAAGTTGGATACTATTATTCCCATACTTCTTTTAGAGGAGATGAGGAGAAAGACCATGTGCAGTGGCTCCCAAGATGCCTTGCATGTGCGAGGTAGGCCCAGGGAGAAAGAGCCTAAAGGGGATAAGAAGAAGGATAAGTCTAAAGGATGATCTAAGACCCCTAGAAAGAGTAGAGTGAAGTGTTGGAATTGTGGTAAACGGGGACATGTGAAGAAGGAATGTAGAAACAAGAAAAATAATGCAGATTCCTCCACGGAAAAGTCCTCTGATAATGGTGATTCTGATGCTTTGATTATTTCAGCTAACATAGTTTGTAATGATGCTTGGCTTATTGATTCAGGTGCTTCCTTCCATATGACTCCTCATAAGGAGTGGTTTTCTACATACAAAGAATATGATGGAGGAGAGGTCTTCATGGGTGACAATAGCTCACAAAAGGTTATTGGTAAAGGAAAGGTAAATTGTGTTTCAGTGATGGGAGGGTTAAAAGCTTGATGATGTTTTACATATTCCAGGACTTACAAAAAGTTTAATTTCAGTTTCCAAGTTGAATGATTCTGGGATGCATGTGACATTTGACAAGTCTGGTTGCAGATGGTAAGGGGAAGTTTGGTGGTTGCTAAAGGATCTCGGACAGGGAATTTATTTACGCTACATGCCTCTACTTTTTGTAACTCCTCTTTTGTAACTAGCGCTGAAAATGCATGTATGTTGTGGCACCATAGATTGGGTCACATTGGTGAAAAAGGTCTTAGGACCATACTTGATAAGAAACTAGTAGACGGTATTTCTGATTATTCTGTTGGTAAAAATGATTTCTGTGAGGATTGTGTGTTTGGTAAACAAAACAGGTCATCATTTCCTAAAGGAACTAATAAAGCTAATGGATTGTTAGAACTTATTCATTCGGATGTTTGTGGTCCAGTGGATACAGATTCTTTGGGTAGATCTCGTTATTATGTTTCCTTCATTGATGATTACTCAAGATATACTTGGATTTATTTTATGCATTCAAAATCTGAAGTTTTCACCAAATTTAAGGAATTTAAGGCATTGGTTGAAAAGCAAACAGATTATAAGATAAAAGTATTGAGATCTGACAATGGGGGTGAATATTGTTCTAAGGAATTTGATGAGTTTTGCAAACATGAGGAATTGTTAGGCAAAAGACTACACCTTACACACCCCAACAAAATGGGGTAGCAGAAAGAATGAACCGTACATTAATGGAAAGAGCTAGGAGCATGTTAAGTAGTGCTAAGTTAGACAAATGCTTTTGGGCAGAGGCTGTTGGTACTGCTTGTTATTTAATTAATAGATCTCCTTGTAAAGCTCTTGTTGATAAAACTCCTTATGAAATGTGGTTGGGTAAAAAGCCTTCAGTTTCACATTTAAGGGTCTTTGGTTGTGAGGCTTTTGTTCATGTGCCTCAAGAGAAGCGGTCTAAATTGGATCCCAAATCTCAGAAATGCATCTTTGTAGGTTATGGTGAAAATGTTAAAGGTTATAAACTTTGGAATCCACTAACACGAAAGATGATATTTTCTAGAGATGTTATTTTTAGGGAATTTAGAGCTAACTCTGAAGATGTGCAACCAAAGGAAAAGTCAAAAACAGTGCATTTTGAAACTAAGCAAGAAGATGCACATGTGGAAGAACAGAGAGATGGACAAGAAGATGGAGAAGAAGAAGAGAGTTCTGACGAATCCGTTGTAACAGAAGAAGTTGAAAACAATGAGGATGAACATGAGGAGGAACCTCTTACTCCACCTTTGAGAAGATCCACAAGACAATGAAATCCAGTTGACAGGTATAGCCCACCTGATTTTCGTTGTAAATTTGCTTTGTTATGTACTGATGATGAACCTAGATCATTCAGGGAGGCTCTCTCTTTAGAAGAATGTGAGTCTTGGATGCAGGCCATGCATGATGAGATGATGTCTTTGAAAAACTGTGACACCTGGGATCTTGTTAGTTTTCCCAAAGGAAGAAAGGCCATTGGTTGTAAGTGGATATATAAAAAGAAGTTTGGTGCAGATGGAAAGTTGGAACAAGGCCAGATTAGTGGCCAAGGGCTACTCCCAGAGAGGGAGTTGATTTTGGTGAAATATTCTCCTGCTGTTAACCTCTATTAGATTCATTTTATCCATTGCTACTGCTTATGATTTAGAAATAGAACAAATGGATGTTAAAACTGCTTTCTTGCATGGGGATCTAGAGGAAGAAATTTATATGCAACTGCCTAATGGTTTTGTTGTGAAAAGAAAAGAACACTTGGTTTGGTAGAATAGGTCTCTATATGGTTTGAAAAGTTACCTAGGATGTGGTACCAAAAGTTTGATGCATTTGCATTAAATATGGGTTTTGTTAGAAGTGATGAGGATCACTGTGTTTATTTTAAAGTTATTGATGATCAGATACTGATTATTGTCTTATATGTGGATGATATGTTGTTCATTGGTAACAATAAGGCAATGATTAGGGAACTTAAAACTCAGCTTTCTGGCACATTTGATATGAAAGATTTAGGGGCTGCTAAATATATTCTTGGGATGGAAATCATTAGGGATCAGATTCACAGAAAGCTTTGGTTAAGTCAGAGCAAGTATGTTAACACTATTTTGCAAAGGTTTAATATGCAGGACTGTAAACCAGTAAATATTCCATTTCCTATTGGTACTAAGTTGAGTTTAGACATGTGTCCTAAATTGGATGATGATATTGATGAAATGTCTAAAGTTCCTTATGCTAGTGTTGTGTCGGTAGTTTAATGTATGCAATGGTTTGTACTAGACCAGATATAGCCCAAGCAGTGGGAGTTCTAAGCAGGTTTATGTCTAACCCTGGTAAAGAACATTGGACTTTTGTCAAAAGGGTATTCAAATATTTGCAAGGCACTTCTGATTACTATTTGGTTTATCATGGTACTGACAATATTGATAAGTCATTGGACATACAGGGTTTTGTTGATGCAGATTGGGTAGGTGACTTGGATAGTCGAAGGTCCACTAGTGGCTATGTGTTTACTTTGTTTGGAGGAGCAGTGAGTTGGATGAGTAAAAGACAACCTACAGTTGCTTTGTCTACCACTGAAGCAGAGTATATGGCTGCTACACATGCCTCTAAGGAGCAGTTTGGTTACAGAGACTTGGTAATGGTATTGGTTTTGATTGCAGGATAGTGAGGATCGGATGTGATAGTCAGAGTGCCATATGTTTGGCTAAAAATCCTATGTATCATGCTTCGTACTAAGCATGTTGATGTTCAGTATCACTTTGTGCGAGAAATGGTTGAGAATGGACAAGTATTGATTGAAAAAGTTGACACTTTGGATAATGTTGCAGATTCTCTTACGAAGCCAGTCACCACGAAAAGTTCTCTTGGTGCAGAAAGGCCATGGGCCTTGATCATTGTACTTAATTCTATGTAATTGTATCTCTATGGGTGTAATTTACAATGTATGATGTCAAGTGGGAGAATGTTAGGATTTAGGTGTCATCAACCTTGTAAATCCTTTATTTTTATTATTCTCCTAAAGTGTTTTGTACATTTACCCATAAGAGGTGAAACTGTTTGACCAACAATGGTGAAAGAGACTATGTAAATGCAGTGTTACCGTTACCATTTATCCTTATGGAAAAGGACAAATTAGCTAGGCGTCCCACCTTGGAATCTTCTAAAATAAGGTTGTGGGTCAAAATAGGGTGTTGTAAGAGCATCTATGACATGCATGCAAGTTGTCATAAGATGCTATGACAGTATGACAGATTCCCTATGATAGAATATGCTATTTTTAGACCCCAGGCACCCATGCATAAAAGATGCCTTATGACAGCTGTAAGAGCATCTGTAAGAGGCTATTTTTGGTATTTTGACCATTTCAAGGAGGGAGGCGTGGGTTTTTCTAGGTGGTATTGCTGCCTATTGTTTGGTGAAACCATGGTGGTTTTCATCCTCACAAATCTCTATAAATTGGGGCCTTGAGCTAGTGTTATTAAGAATTCAGTTTTGCAGGGGTAACAGGGTGCTGCTGGATTTACAGGGAATGATAAGAGAAGTCTATTGCTGCATGTAATATTGAAGATTATCAGTAATATACTTGCCTCTCTTTCGGTGGTGGAGTTTTTTCCCTTGGGGTTTCTCCACGTAAATCTGTTGTTGCATGTGTTATATTGTTCTATCTCTCTCTCTCATTCTTTCTTCACACTAAGGCTAAGGTTAATCTTCATATTTCAGATTTGCATTCACACATTTAAGTTCATATTGCAAGCTTTCTTCACCTTGTTTTTCAACACAAAGGGCCCCCCCTCTATAATAACCTCTCTTCTTTTTTTATAGCTCCAAGTTGTTTTCCCGTGGTGAACAGATTTCAACTGATGGAAAACATGTCAATTACATGTAGTGTAAAGTTGCAAAGTAGGCTACTTTTTTTATTTTGTTCTTCGTGGGGCCAAATAGCTAGTACCAACACATCTAGGTTGGCACATCTATGCTAGGAATGGTCACATTTCTTTGATATAAAAGGTTCATTTTCTTTCCAATTCCCTTATGATATTTAATAAGACTTGCATGCCTTGGGTTTTTGTTTGTGAGACTTAGTTATTACTTTCCATTTTGTTTTGTCAATAGTTTTATGATGTTTTCTTTATCTATGTATACATGAAGCATAAAGCATTCAAGTGAATGGTAGCATCAAGAATACATGCAAAATGGTAGATCTCTACCCTCAATTATATAAAGCATGAAGCATGAAGCATGGTAGCATGGAGCATGAAGCATACACATGAATTTCTTTTGTGAATCACATGAAGCATGAATCATGAAGAATTAGTATATTCATATGATTGATTTAATGTTCAATAATCTTACTAGACAATAATGTTCAAAATTTATTATATATTTACAATTATAGAAAAGAAGAGTGCATGGAAAACACTTGATTTTTAACTATTTAAAGTAAAACATCTACAAATATCTATTGAAGTGTGGATTTATAATGCAAATATGGAAACCATCAATAAAAAATATTTGTATTAACCAAAGAGCCACATAGGCATACATCAATATATGTCGATATAAGTATAAAATATATACAAAATAGCCATATAGGCATAAAATGTCAAGTATATACAATACAAAATATGTCCAAAAATTCCATATAGGCATACAACAAAGGACCCCAATCAAAAGTAATTTCCCTCTAGGTGAATGAAACAAATGAGTGGCCTTTGGTGAGGTGTATGACACTCATTTACCCTAAACTCAAGGGTTGGTCCTCCTAGGGTTTAGTTCCTCATCAAGCCTTATATGTTACAATAACAAGTAAAGACATTCATTTATAGAAATTACATTATATAAAATGATATATTTAACAAAATAATCGCTCATGGCCACTAGACGATCTCTCTCCTCATGAAAAATATTCACATGCTAATGTTGTAGCATGCCCAAGTCCTATAGAAACCATCCAAATAGAAATTAAACCACAAATGAATAATCATTTGAATTTTCACTAACAACTATAACAACGAATGTAATTTGAAATTTACTAATCTACCTCATAATACCATGAGAGGCATTGAGTTTTCTATTGAATAAGTTACACCTTGATCCATTACCCTATCAACATCTGGAGGAAATTCCACTTCCATCATCTGAAAATAAAACAACAATTTATTCAATCACAAAAAGTAGAATAGTGATGCAGGTCATGGCTTATAATGTATGAGATAATCAACAAAATTTTGAGTACTTATTGAACTATATATTTCTTACTACTATGCTTACTATTTTCCCTATACATAGCTTGTGCAAAAGCACTTGTTTTAGGCTTTTATCCATAGCAGTGATGCAGTGAACTATTTCATAAAATGCTTTGGTAGACATGTATGAAAAACATGGTATCATAGAGAAGGTAGTGAACTATTCGAAAAAATGCCTCAAAGAAATGTGGTCTCATGGTGATGGAATGCCATGAAAAAATTGTTTGTCATGGCATTCCACCATGAGACCACTTTTCTTTAGGGCATTTTTTTCAAATATTTTGTTTCCTTATCTATGTTATTATGTTGGGATTGGGTGGATGGTATAGTGTGGTCTTTGTTATGAGATGGAGGGGGATCATGAGATGAAGAGGAATGAGTGTTTTGATCATGAGGGGAAGAGGATCATTAGATGTGGTGGAAGGTGTACTTTGAGACCACATTTCAAGAGTGATCATAAAATGGAGTGGAAGAGGTACTTCGATTTGTACACGGAAGGATGTCATTAGATGAAGTGGGGGAGAGGGTGGATGAAGGGATATCTTGCTTTTGAGATGGAAATATATCATTAGATGAGATGGAAGGGATATTTTGTTCTTGATTGGAAATCGGATCATGAGATGGAAGGGGGTCATATGATGGATGAGAAGGGTTTCCTTGATCTTTATATGGAGGGGAATCTATGTTAGCATGCTTTGGATTAGGAGATGGAAATAGTTAATTTGATATGGATGGTGTCATGAGGGAGGAAGGTTTTATAGACTCTTCAACTTGGATAGATGGATTGATAGGGGATTCATTTAAGATTAATGGTATTAGTGTTTATCTTGATGTGGTGGTGATGAAGGTGGATTCATGATATGGAAAGATTGCACCACTTTGTTTTTGCATGGAGAAACAACCACCTTTGTAAATAGTCCTTGGAGGAAGTTATTATGAGAGACATGGGATGACTTTTCTTGGTAATAGTGGGGTGATGTGAATTTTAAGGATGTGGGATATGAAAGTGGAATAAGAGGTGGAAGCTTCCATGGATTAGTAAATTGAGGATGAGGATGAGGACCTTGAATAGGATTTAGAGGGGAATTTTGGCTAAATGCTTTGTTTCTACTCTTAAGGTAGTGAGTTGCTTGAAAAGTTGCCTCAAATAAATGTGGTCTCATGGTGATGGAATGGCATTCCATCACCATGAGACCACATTTATTTGAGGCATTTTTTCAAACAACTCACTACCTTGTCTATGCTATTGCTTACTATTATGCTTTGATAGATTTTTTCCAAGCATCCATAGTTTGTTGGAAATAACCTGTTTTAGGGTTTTAGCCATAGTAGCAAGGAAGTGAACTATTTGATAAAATGTTTTGGTAGACATGTATGGAAAATGTGGTAGCATAGACAAGGCAGTGAGTTGTTTGAATTTATATACCTCAAAAAAAATTGGGTCTCATGGTGATGGACATCACCATGAGACCACATTTCTTTGAGGCATTTTTTTGAACAACTCATTGCCTTGTCTATTCTATTGCTTACTATTAAGCTTTCTTATAATTTTTCCAAGAATCCATAGCATAGAAAATACAATGAACTGTTTGAAAAAATGGCTCAATAAAATATGGTCTCATGGAATGCCATGACAAGCAAATGCAATTGGAAGTTTCTCCTAGTTATTAGTTATGCTATGTGAAGTAATTGCATCATTGCTTATGTTGAATTTATAAAAAACTATATTGTAATTGAAATTTTGTCATCTATGAACATCTAGTTATTACTTATGAAATGTGAAGAAATTCTTTGAGTTTGAAAGATGTGCAATACAATGTGATCAATTATATGAATATAAACTACACAAATCTATTAAGTACAATTCATTAGTCAAACTCTTTATTCTATTACCTAAGTGAAGGTTTGAACTCCACTGCCACTAGGAGGTGTTGTCGTGAAACCTCCAATATTAACATATTCAACATCCAAAATTAGATGTTAGAATACCATTCATATAAAAATTCTATTCATATGCAATATTTATAATTTTTTACTAGTTACATACCTCAACAGTAGATACAGTGGAGTAAAAAATGGGTCGAGGGCTAGTGAAAATAGTATCAACACTGTGACCCTAAAATTTTATTACAATTTTTAAACTCAATTAGTTACTCTTGCATTTCAAAAATGAAATTTAATAGATTCAATTCAATGAACATGCTAACATTTACCTATGTATCAAGGTTGAAAGGGATCCTCATTCAAGATGACATATGTCATCGCCAACTGGGAAGCTACAGATGTATGATTTGCACTAGCCTCTTGACTATCTGTGGGGTTATATGTACAAGCTGACCCACAAACCTAAATATAATGGGGTGGAACCCTACCCCTCAAAACTCCCCCTTGGTTGATGTTGTACTACAAGACTCACATGCTGGATGATACTTTGGCTCAGAGAACTAATAGACTGTATAGGGTCCACCTCAACACTCTCCTTATGACAAAAGGGATAGTAACATTCTCATAAGCTGGCCTAGCGAGTGCTCGTCTCACTTGCCACTGAGGATCAAGACATGCACCTAGTATATCCTATGTCAACCTACCACCTCACCCCTGAAAGTCCCACATATCAAAATAGTTGAGGATTTTGTTGAGGAAGAACTCGCAGTAGAGTTGCCTCAAGAGATATTGGGGGACCTCATTATTGTTGCATGGAGGATGGTCAAAAACCTTCCACCACCTCTTCCAAAAATTGTCCTATATCCCTTGGTGGTTGCACCAATGTATAGGAAACCTCTTGCTATTAAGGTCAAGAGTTTGATTTGTATGTGGGTTACTGAATAGTGAACACAAGTCATATTTTGTAATTTTGTAATTTTTTACTTGTTTGTATGATATATTATTTGCATAAAAATCTCTACACTATCGCCTCTTATTTTCCCAACCACTTAATTGCTTGCTAATTGCATCTATATGTGTTAACATAGTTTGAAGTGAATTTACAAGTGTGGTTCTTTTTGAGGTTGAACTTATAGGATCGTTCAACCTCACAATTATCTCAATTTATTTTTTGTTGTTTTCAATTTCCCCCATTAAATTTTGTTGAGTTCTAGGAGGATGTTGAGCAATTGTTGGAGGAGTTTTTTGTTTTCATTGTTCATCAAGATTTTGTTGGTGTGCTTATTCATGAGGAGGAGAAGGATTTTGAGGGTGAGAATTGAGTGGATTTTAAACTCCTAATAATTAAAGAAATTAACATCAAAAACATATTCAATCTACCTATTTAACACCAAATTCACAAAAAAAATCAATAAAATCTTACTCCTTTGAGCTTCCCATCAATGTGGAAAAATTCTGGCAAAGAAATAGCAGCAATTCAGTGAATAAAATTAGAAAATTTGAGGTCTCCACGACATGAGTGTGCCTTGGAAGGCTTTGCATGCAGTAGATGAAGAAATATGATAGTCTAAAATGATTTGGATTTTTTTTTTCTTATAAAGACTCATAATGTGCTCATGTTATAACACGAGTGCATTATACGCTCTAAGGCTCGGGTACACCAATTCATAATGCAAGCACATTATAACACAAGCGCATCATAACACACTCACATGGCTTTTCAAAAAATTTAAAAAATTTGGCCACTTTTTGACCCCCCAACTTTATGCACCCACCCATCTATTTCATCTCCAATTGAGGGTATGCCATTTATCCCATCTCATTTAAATATCGATGAAACTCCTAATTTTGAAGAAAATTTACCTTTGAGAACACTTCCTAGAGTTTTGTATGGAAGGCCTAATTTTTTGATTGATATTGATGAGAATATTTTGTAACCAATAGTTGATAAGATTCCAAAATGTACTTGTAGAATAAATGCTAATAATATTTGAAGATTATTTTTTGAAAAATTAAATGAAATTGAAAGATACCACATATTTTTTGAAATGATGAGAAATCTAAAATATAGATCCATTATGAAGATTCTTGGGCTAAGAACATCAGAAGCTTCAAGTGACAAATCTATTGTCAAGAATCTAATGAGTTCATATGAGAGTGTGGGTACCACCTCACACACCAAAGACAGTAATGTCACACAACATGACATTACATCAATTATAGTATGTAATCAAACCAAGAAATATCATCTCATTAGATTGAAAAGTCAATCATTGAGAATAAATAGAAAAACTTTATTGAAATCCATTGGAAGGTTCCAAAGAGTTGAAGAAATAAATAACAATGAATTATGAGCATTCCCTAGTAGACTACCACAAAAAGATAAACCAATTGTTGAAACCTTGAGATCCCTAATTGAATAATTTTGGAAGAATAACACAAGGGTATCTCCCATCAAATAGATTTTTTTAAGGAGAATTGGTTGTTGAAATCGTGAGCCACATCCAAAACATTTTTTGGATATGACTCAAACATAATCATTTACTAAATTTCCAGAGATGTATCCTCAAGTTAAAATTTATCAAATATTTTTTGAAATGATAAAGCCTTTCTATGTCAAAATAAATCACACATGCACTAGTTGTTGTAGAGTACAGATTGATTTTTCTATCCATTATGGTTTTTATCAATGTATATGTTTATATTTGCATACTAATAATGTTTTGTAGGACTGTGACATACATGCCCCACCTACATCTTCAAGAGATTTCATATCAAGAATTTTATGTGAAAGAGCAAATGGTCAATTATTCTAAAAGAAATTATGCTATGACACATGTTAACATTGTGGTGGGTTGCAATATTTTCTAATTTGTGAACATATGCAAAGTACACATGTGGTTAGAAATGAACTAGTAAAATTTGAAAAGTATAAGACAATGGCCTATAATACAAAAAGATGGTAAAGAAGCAAAAAGGTATGATTTGGTTATTGAAAAGATTCCAGTGTATCAATTTATTTCTATATTTTAAGAGAATATAGTGTATGAGTATGTAAGGAAAACCCATAGCTGGACTTGCAATTCAAGTTATTTAAGGACACATTTCCACTTGATACCATTCTTTCAGTCGTCAAATTTACACATAACTACACTCTACAACTACATCGTCAGGTGTAATCGCAATATTACAACTCCACACGGGTTGTTATATTTGTGCATATAGCATTCATTACATGGGTGAAAATATAAAAGATGACAAAAATATTGTAAGGGAGTTTTATTTTTATATCAGTGATGATTATACATATTCTACAAAGTTTGTGCAAGGTTTCTTTTAAGTGTTCTACAATGATTTGGCTAGAAGGGGCATATCATTTTGTCAACATATTAAATGGTCAAATAATTGTGCATCACAATTCAAGAACTCATGGATGTTCTATTGGTTGAGTAGGGTGCATAATATTATAGGTGTTCAACATATATAGAATTTTTGTGAGGACGGGCATGGAAAGGGATAGCATAATGGTGCAAGAGCATGTATCAAAAGAGCCATAGCATGAGAAGAGTTAAAGTATAAAGACAATGCAAAGTTGATAGATGCCAAATATATCATTGAGTGGTGTAATACTACAATAGGTCTAGGTAATGAAGGTAAGTCTTTACTTTGCAGATTATTTTGGTTGATAGATGATACTAACATTACAAAATATGAGGATTGGTGTACATTGACAAGATCAATTGAGCTACACTCTTTCAAAATCTCTAATGTAGGTTCATGGAGTATTCATACATGGAAGATGGCATTTTTTTGTTATTCTTATGCATATCAAGCTTGGAATGAGTGTGAATCAAAGGAGTGGGTTGATGAATGGTGTTTATGAAGTCTAATACCACTTGAGACATATTGACTCTGGATGGCACTACAAATCACATAAATGGAATCATCAATTGATTTTGATCACATATTAGATCTAGCTCAACCAAGTAATATATCTACTTGTATAGTTTTTGAAATTCCTAATTTTATCTTACTTTGTTGTATTTTGTAATGTTGACTAAAATCATCTAATTGGATGCACATATCAATGTAGAGCATGTTTATGTAGTTATTATAGATGAAGACAATAGAGAGGGAATAAACTATTACTTGTGTCATTGTGTCAAGATCAAAAATAAAATGGAGGTTCTAGTTAAATAGATGGATAAAACATTGAATACCCTAAAGGCTTGATGGTTGTTACTAGAACATGGCTTAGAAGGTACCCAATTAAGAAGTTTGATGTATGGTTGTTTAAGGACTTTGACATGCATCAAAATATTCTTCATTACTCAAACCCTGTTGTGGCATCCAATGTTCATTTGATTAAATATGGGGGTAGAAAATTGAACAAGAACTTGTGGAAGATTCATGAATATGATCATGAGGCAATACTTGACACGATAAAGATTAGAGTAGACCTAGTTGGTTCATTTGATTGATTGCAAATAAAAAAATGTTAAAGTCAAGTTGATTTGTAAAATATGTACATTATATTTGTAAAGTCATGTTGATTTGTAAATATGTACATTAGATATGTACAATCATGGTATTAATCACTTTATTTTGGTTATTAAAATGTGTATTATAAAATATGGACCTCCTTGAGGGTATTGATGTTGATGTATTTCTTACGTGTATTACATGCAAGTACTTGTGCTTCCTTGTATTGCTTACTTGTATTTGTAAAGGAGGGGATTCGCTATTCCCGAGTCTCTAGGACATGGAGGATTCTATAGGGAGTGAATAGTCTTTGATTTCCTAAGATTACAAGCTCAAGTGACAAGATGTAAAATAGGAAATATTGCAATAACTTGGTTAAATAAAATACTAAGCTAGAATGGAAAAATTACAAATTAAAAAAATTTGGTAAATAATTATAGAATACTAATTATAGAAGCGAAAAGATATAGACTTACAAATTCTACTCCTAAGAGGACAGAGTCGCAACCCATGGATGATACCATGCTACAGGGATGTATGTGCCTCGCACTATCATTTCTGTTGAATTAGGAAGTAGATGTTTGAAATCTACAAGTACCCAACTCTTCGAATCTGAAAACCTACACATAGAAAGGATGAGGAAAAATGTTGGGGTTGTTTCAGGGCTTTCCTTAGTCAAACCCTCATTTTGATGTTTCCATCTCCATGGATAGCTAGATAGATTAAAAAAAATAGACAAGACATAAAATGTAATAGATGAGACATGTGATAGAAACAAACGTTGTTGTGGAGGAGAACCCTTGTCACGAATAAAATAGATAAGAAAAGTATGTATTTGTAAATAGATAAGACAAAGAAACAAGAGAGTGTTACCAACAATCTATGGCTCCCTCTTGGCTTGATAGACAAGATGTTGTATGCTTGCAAGAGAGCCTTGGTTGTTGATGAGATGTAAGTCTGTAATAGCTTTGCTACAAAGAAGAGATGTAGAAGAGAATATAGAAAGAGAGAATGCAAGACAATAAGAATGAATGAGAACGAGAGTGAAAAGGGGAGTTTTGTGAGGCTGCATGGGTGGGAAGAGTTGTTACACTCGTGATTCTACCACAATAATGTGTGTCATGGGAAAAGTTCACAAGATTCCCTCATTTAAAAATTGGAAAGTTTGAGGATACTTGCACACCACATGGACGTCTGCACATTGTGCAAGCATCCAAATAAAATTTTTACAAGAAATGAGGTGGAGAACTGCTAAAATTTTGTCATTATCCCTTATGGAGTTTAAATCATGAAATTATAACTCATAAGGTTTTTTCATTAATGCAGTGAGGTGTCATAAATTTAACAGACTAAATGTGAAAGTGTTAAATTTCCATGGGGTACAATTTTATGATGCCACATTTTTCCCCCACTTTAGTGAGCTAAATTTTTAGAGAAAATTTGGCTACACTAAAGTAGAAAATAAAATATTAGTGCAAGATCAAAAATTTGAAAATTTTATAGATTTACATCCAAAAGGATACTATAGAGGCCATAGAGGTTGACAAGGTGGATACTGGTGATGCCCCCAGTGTTCGAGCTCAATGAGAAACTACAATGCCTATTTTGAAGTTTCATTCTACAAAACTCAAATTTAGGTCAGTTTCAAAAATCAGAAGAAGCTACCATGGTGAGAAGAATGCTTAAGAAAATTTGGTAGTTCAGAAGAAAAATATGATGAAAAGATGAATATATGCCTCCTATTTTTTCCCCTAGCTAGGTGGGGTGAAAATAGGAAGGATGGAAAAAATATTTTCACCACAAAAAATGGGAAAAATGACCTATATAAACTCAGGTGGGCCCATAAAAGGGTCATTTTCATTATTCACAGTGAGGATCTTGTTGAATTTAGTGAGAGAAGAGTCAGAAAAATGCCTCATAGACAAGAGTATGTGGCCTTGATGACTGAGTAGCTCTATGTAGTGATAGCGGCGGGTGACGAGCCTGATGAGGTATGAAATTTTTTTATCCAACTTGTCATTTTGATGTATTTTTCTAGTTTTTTGTCCTCCTCGAACAACACAAGCATCCAATCAACACAGAGGCATTTGGTTGGTACGTTGTCATCTCAACGATGCATCAACAACCTCTATCCGCACTGACATCCCTCCCATGTATTGTCATTGGGAGGTGTTTTACCTTGGATGTTAGCATGTCGCATAAACATCTACATGACATGTGTACATCCCAAAGGTAAACTTAGGTAGAATTTGATGTAGAGTTAGAGTTTTTCTTGATGATATAAAAGGAACTGATGTGAATATTTTTGTTTTTGTAGGTGTGGCCTAAGATTCATGAGCACGTTGGTGGATCGCTACTGATATCATTGTGAGATCATGTGTGATGAGTTGCATCTAGATGATTAGGATTTTCTATGACGGATTGGCCTCTTGTAGGTCTATGCCATGTGATAGATCTACTACCACACACCCATCTTGATGGCACTCATGGAGCGCTAGGACATCAACGCCTCCAGCTTCCACTTGCCAATAGGAGAGATGACCATATGTTGAAAATGAAGGTAATAGTGTAGATTAAAACTTGTAAAAATATGAGACTGTAGATCTAATTAAGTGTTCTTTGTCACAATTCTTTATGTATGATTAATCTATTTAGATCAATTTTACCAATTGTACAAAGAGACAAAAAATTGTAGAAGAATGAGTCAAGGAGATAGAAGTGACATAGCATATACGTGGAGAAACCCTTTTGGAAACTCCACCAGAATCAATATTGCTTGTATTATTTAACCCTAGAACAAGATTACAATAACACTATATCAATCCTTGATTAATATGCTTCCTTTCCTTCAAATAATCCTTCTTCACAACCTACAATAAACTCTCATGGAACTCTCATACACTTGTTGAAATTAATAGAAATAATATGAGCATGTAAACTCATAAGAGTTTTACAATACAAGAGCATAAAGCTCCTCACAAAAAACTACACCTAGATTGGGCAAGTAGAGTTCCACAAAGTAATCTGAAGTCAAACCAAAGTCTTCCTCAATTTAGGCGCCCAAAATTGAACACTTAACTAAACTTTGGTCAAGGAGATATCATGCAAACTTCATCTCAAATTTGGCACCCAAGAATGGGCCCACTTGACTGAGCCTTGTAAATATCTTCTCAAGCAAAAGGTGTTAACTGAAAGATGCCAACTTGGGTGCCCAAGGTGGTCCCAAGTCAATCTTAGTTAACTGAAACATATCTTTCCACCAATTAATGCAAACATTATGCATGATTGATCATCCCCACTTAACTAAAAGTATCCACTTGTTATCTGTCATGCAACTAAAGTCATTAGTCATGCAACTCAATTCAACTCAAGTCAAATAGCATTCAACTAAAAATAACTACATGCAATTGAAGATAACTTAACCATAACTAAACTGAACTATTAACTGAACTGAATTGAAGTGAACTAAACTAAACTAATAGTAAACTAATAGTGCCACTCAACTCATGTAAATATCAATCCCTAATTTGTAGGATCAAAACATGCATTACTGAAGTGTTATCAATCCTCCAAACAGTTAACTAAAGCAAGGTGGGTTCCACCTTCCATGTGAGCACCCCATGTGCTCCTATATTCTTGTAGGATCTCTTCTTGGATGTGCCCACATGTTCCTATCATTTAGGAATAATCACAAATGTCAATTTACATGTTCATTTCATTTGGATTTAATCTCTTTCTAATCCTAGTGTTGGGGAACACTTTCCAAGGACTTAGGAGATACATGAAATATGTTTAGGATTGCAATCAAATGGAATCATATTCCCAACATTCTCCCACTTGGAATTATACATTACAATTATTCTAAACAAGGAATCATTATTGTAAATCAAGTACAGGACTCAAGGCCAATGGCCTTCCTGCACCAAGAGAACTTATCTGTAGGAACTAGTTTCGTAAGATAATCTACAACATTGATCAAAGTGTCAACTTTCTCAATCAATACCTTCCTACTCTCAACCATTTATCACACAAAATGATATTGAACATCAACATGCTTAGTATGAGCATGATACATAGGATTTTTGGCTAAACAAATAGCACTCTGACTATCACATTCAAGTCTATTTGCTTGCAATTAAAACCAATACCTTTCCCAAGTCTCTATAACCAAACTGCCTCTTTATAGGCATGTGTAGCAGCCATGTACTCTAATTTTGTGGTGGACAAATCAACTATGGGCTGCCTCTTACTCATCCAACTAACCATATCTCCAAACAAAGTAAACACATAGCCACTTGTTGACCTCCGACCATCTAGGTCTCCTGCCCAATTTGAATCAATAAAACTGCATATGTCCAATGATCTCTATCTCCGTCGATCTCCATACCAACAATATATTTTGCAGCCCCTAGATCTTTCATCTCAAATGTGGTAGAGAGATGTTCTTTCAAATTTTTGATCATTACCTTGCTTTCAAGATTACCATTTGCTCGAATTGTCTTTTTAAAGATCCATTTACAACCAAAGGCCTTTCTTCCTTTGGGAAAACTCTCAAGATCCCATGTGTCACAAGTATCCAAGGAAACCATTTCCTCATGCATAGCTTGTGACCAAAGCTTGTTCTTATCTACAGAAAAAGCTGCCATGTAAGATCTAGGTTCATCATTAGTACTCATCAAAGCAAATATACAACAAAAATCAAGTGGGTTATACCTATCAACAAGATTCCATTATCTTGTGGATCTTCTCAAAGAAGGTTCTTGTTCCTTAATATGCTCATCATGAGCATCTATCTTAGAACTCTATGAACTCTCCTCATCCAATCCATCCAATTTTTCTTCAACATGTTCATCTTCATTCTTCTCAGTATTTGTCTTAAAATTCACAGTTCAAGAAGTATACTTCTCCTTTGGTTGTTCTTTTCATGTATAAGATCTAAATTCCTTAAAAATCACATCTCTAGATAAAGTATTTTTTTGGGTTAGAGGATTCCAAAGCTTGTAACCTTTTACATTTTCACCATAACCTATGAATATGCATTTTTGTGCTTTTGGATCCAACTTAGACCGCTTTTCCTTAGGCACATGAAAAAAAGCCTCACAACCAAAGATCCTTAAATGTGCAACACTAGGTTTCCTACCTAACCACATTTCATAAGAGGTTTTATCTTCAATAGATGAACTAGGAGAACTATTGATTAAATAATGAGAAGTACTTACAGCCTTGGCCCAAAGGCACCAATCTAGCTTAGCACTACTTAACATACTCCTAGATCTTTTCATTAAGGTTTGGTTCATCCTTTCTGCTACTCCATTTTGTTGAGGTGTATATGGAGTAGTTTTATGTCTCACAATTCTTGCATGCTTACAATAATCATCAAATTCATTAGAACAATATTCACCACCATTATCTAATCTCAACACTTTTATCTTATGATCCGATTGTTTCTCAACTAAAGCCTTGAATTCTTTAAACTTATTGAACACATCAGATTTTTTATGCATAAAATAGATCCAAGTGTATCTTGAGACATTATCAATAAATGTGACATAATATCAAGATTTTCTAATAGATTCAATAGCCACATGACCCATAACATTTGAATGGATAATCTCTAATAATCCTTTAGATTTATTTGTTCCATTAGGAAATGAAGATCTAGATTGCTTTCCAAACACACAATGCTCACAAAAATCATTTTTTCCAATATTATAATCAAGAATACTGTCAACCAATTTCTTATTAAGAATGGTCCTAAGACCTTTTTCACCAATGTGGCCCAATCTATGGTGCCACAACATACATGTATTTTCAGCTTCAGTTACATTGGCTGATTTATTCAAATTGGAGGTATTAAGCTTAAACAAAGTCCCAATCTGAGATTCTTTAGCAACCACTATATTCCCTTTCACCAATTTGCAACCACCTTTTTCAAATGTCATATGCATTCCAAAGTCATTAAACTTAGATATAGAAAGAAAATTTATAGCAAGTCCTAGAATATGTAAAACATCATTAAGGGTCTTAACCCTACCATCACTGAAACACAACTTTACCTCTTCTTTTCCCACAATCTTTGTTGTGTTATTATCTCCAAAGAAGACATTCCCTCCATCATATTCAATATACTTAGTGAACCACTCCTTGTTAAGAGTCATATGATAGGAGCAACCTGAATCAATAAGCCAAGAGTCATCACTAACATTATTAGATGTAATGATCAATGCATCATTACTGTCATCTAAGGATTTCTCTGTAGAAGCATCATAACTATTTTTCTTGTTCTTACAATCCTTCTTTACATGTCTTGGTTTCCCACAGTTCCAACACTTTACCTTACTCTTACCAGGGGTTTTAGACCATCCTTTGGACTTACCCTTTCCTTTCTTGTCTCCCTTAGGTTCATTTTCCTTAGGCCTACCTCTTACAAACAAGGAATCTTGGGATCCCATTTTAGACTTCCTCCTCATCTCCTCTGATAGGAGAGTAGGAATTATATTGTCCATCTTAGGATCTACACCACTACCACTGATAGCAACAATTAGATTTTCCCAAGAATCTGGTAAAGAACAAAGTAACAAAATGCATTTATCTTCATCTTCTATCTTTACATATATAGATGCTAACTAACTTAGAATCAAATTGAAAGCATTTAAATGATGTGCAACAAAATCACCATATTTCATCTTTAAAGAATACAGTTTTCTTTTTAGATACAACTTATTAGTAAGTCTTTTGGTTTGATAGATATCACCTATCGTCTTCCACAACTTATATGTGGTAGCTTCATTTGAAACATTCAAGAGAGCAACATCAACAAGAAATAACCTTATGGTCCCTCTTGCCTTCATATCAAGCTTAGCCCAAACCTCCTCTGACATCATTGTACATGGCTTTGTCTCATTACAAATAGCTAACCACTGATCTCTCTCTTCAAGTAGATCCTCCATTTTTAGTTTCCACATCTGATAACTAGATCCATTAAATCTTTCAATATCTAGACCAAAAGTAGAACTCATTGTAACACACTTCTTTTACAAATCTGCAATAACATAATAGTAAAAGCTCCCACTACAGGAAAAAACCTTCAAAATTTTAAGAGAAAGGTGTCTCAAACCCTAACCAACCATTAACTCTAATACCAAATGTTGAAAATGAAGGTAATATTGTAGCTTAAAACTTGTAACACAATGAGACTGAAGATCTAGTTAATTGTTCTTTGTCACAATTCTCTTTGTATGATTAATCTATTTAGATTGAAATTTTACCAATTGTAGAAAGAGACAGAAGATTGTAGAAGAATGATACAAGTAGATAGCAGTGACACAACATATATATCGAGAAACCCTTTCATAAAAAACCCCACCAAAATAAATACTGCTTGTATTATTTAACCTTATAACAAGATTGCAATAATATTGTATCAATCATTGATTGATATGCTTCCTTTCCTTCAACAAACCTTCTTCACAACCTACAATAAACTCTCATGGAACTCTCATACACTTGCTGCAATTAATAGACAATAATATGAGCATGTAAACTCATAAGAGTTGTACAATACAAGAGCATAACTCTCCTCACAAAAAACTACACCTAGATTGGGAAAGTAGAGTTCCACAATGTAATTTGAAGTCGAACCAAAGTCTTCCTCAATTTAGGCACCCCAAACTGAATACTTAATTGAACTTTGGTCAAGAAGATATCATGCAAACTTCACCTCAAAGTTGGCACCCAAGAATGGGCCCACTTGACTAAGCCTTGTAAATATCTTCTCAAGCAAAATATGTTAACTGAAAGATGCCAACTTGGGCACCCAAGGTGGTCCCAAGTCAATCTTAGCTAACTGAAACATATCAATGAGGAGCACAGTTTGATAAGGTGATTGTCCTCATCTAACCATCGTGAATGTTGTTGTTAGCAACAATGGGTTGTACAATGATGACTAGCCTCCTATTCCCGCGACCGATGATTTCATCATGTCTATAGTTTTGTAGCTTGGTGGGCAATGGCCAACTCGGCCTCAATTTTCTTGGAAAATGCCCATGCAAGCAATGTTGGTGCAATGAGTAGTGTTTGCTCCTTTTTTATTTAAATTGCAATCAATATGTGGTGCTATGGAAACTATCATATAGTTTGAAATCTCTTTTTGAATCCTACAATTATATTTTCCTTGAAACACATGCTTGGAAAACCTATGTAAATCCCCTGTTAGGTTAGACTTGATCTTCACGTAATATTGGAAAGGGGTGTTTTGTCAAATTATATAAATTATTTTAATGTTTTAGTCCCTAATTTTTCATGGAGTGTAATGGCAAAAGAATGGACCTTTTTTTTTTTTTTAAATCCCTTTCTTTTTAATCTTATGAATTGATGAAATACTTGTTTGTGTGACATGTTGTTATATGCCTTGGTATTTAATGATATTCAATGGATCATTAATTCATATTGAAATAAATATGTAAATATTTTCACCTTAATTTTAAGAGAAGAGATGTTTCAAATTATTCAATCTATGTATATTTTGAAATAGAGTAATAATGCATAAAACAACACTTAGAAAGAATGAAAGCGATATAATATAAACAACTACAAAATGAGACATTGATATACCCTAAGAAAATAATAAGAAAGGACAAAGAATAAGATAAAATAATTGAAACTATTAAATAAAAAAAGAACACAAGCATATCTCCTTTGAATGAAAGAGTATATAAAGAAAACACATATTGAAAGGGTAAGAAAAACACACAAACATTTCTCCTCTCACAAAAATTAGTCATCACTCTTCATAAACTACAATAGATATATTGAATTTCATTATCAACTTCACAATTGAAAGTCACCACATATACATCTATTAATTATAGTGACACATATGCTTGAATCAAATAAAAGAATAATTTATTTCCAGCACTTCTGCATTACCATTCATTGAATTGTTGAAATAAAAATATAAAAAAATGAATATAGGATGCTTATAGATTTGGATAGAGTAGATAAAGAAATGATTAAACTAGACATGTTTTTCTTAGTTTTAAGGATTTTATCTTAACTTCTTCCATCTAGAATTTTTATAGAGTGGGTTCTTTATAACATATATGATTCCTATTTGATGAGAGTTCCCATATGAATGTTTTTAAAATTTGTTCATTGACTAGTACTTTGTGATCTATGTTTTGAGAATTTTTTTATTAATTCTTTTGGATCCTTGATAGTGGATGTAATGAGACCTTGTCTTGTAGATCCTATATACTTTAAAAGATTCTCACATTAGACCTCTTACAAGATAATTGTAAATTCTTGGTTGTTTTGGTATGACAAAAAACAAGAATAAGATCATTCACTATTTTTCCTAAGTGGAGGTCTGAAACAGAATATGACCATCCATAAAAGCGTAGTGAGAGAGGAATTTTTGTTTGATAAAGCGGTTACAAATGCTTTGGTAAAGGCTCATACAAAATGTGGAAGCATATTATTTGGCAGAAAGCTTAGAAAGGATGTTATCTCATGGTACAGGCATTAGAAACTTTCCAGCAAGTGCATTCAACAGGTGAAAAGCTAAATGCCACAACCCTTGCCAACATCCTCCCCGCCCATGCCAAAATGAGTGTTTTTGATAAGTTTATCACCATTCATCTAGGCAAGGCATAACAAAAGTGGAAGTATTGTCAAATATTATAGTTTGATCTGCCTTGGCAGCACATATGTGAGTTATGGAAGTACATATAAAGCCGTGATTCATTTTGAATAGAACACCAATACCTAGGAGCTTCCCTCCCATGGTTTGAAATGATATCATGATGTCCACAAAATGGATTTGTTGAAAATAATTTAAAAATTGTGATATTTCTATTTGTTAAATAATAAATGAGCAGCAAAATAAAAGAACCAAAGATTCAGAAAACAAGACACAACACAAATTTACAGTGGTTCACCATAAAGGCTACATCCACTCTCAAGCAGGGAAATATATTATTCACAATCTTAGATACAATTACATATCACAACAACATGATATTTTATAAGCAAACATTTCCAGAATATGAAGACCCAAAATTTATTGGAGGGAAAAAACAAAGTGACTATTGGGTTTCACATTCAACAATCTCCCACTTGTAATCCAACATCTACTGCTATGAACAATGGTATCCCCTCCATGTCCATTCTTATCATCACTTTGAAAACAAGCCCAGAGAAGCATTGCAATACTTTAACCTCTACAAAATATATTCAAGGACACTTCGTATAAGTCTTCTCCAATCTATCTCGGAGTATGGGTATGTGCAGGATCATCATGGAAAAAATAGGCCCTTAAGTGGTAAAAATTCAAAAAAATCAAAGTTAGGCAACTTGATGTAAAAATTTGAATAAGTTATCTATATTATTTCAAAAATATGTAAGAATAGAATCTGTAGCAAATTGAATGTAGTTTTTAAACTATTGGGTTCATTTAAAAAAAAACTATTTGGTGAAAATTTGAAATTTCAATGCAAGAGTACTTAAATTTCAAGGAAAAATAAGAAGTGGGTGTCCTATCCGACCACCCTAACAACAATAAAATGATAATATTTTTAATAAGATTTTAGATATAAGTAGAGGACTCATGTATGAATGTGATGCATATTTTTGTAATTTTTTCCAAGTAAATAATTAATTATGAATTTTTATTAAAATTTAAAAATATAAAACTCGTATGTTTGACCACCTTAACTTGGTCAAAACTTCCAAATTCAATTTTTATTTTTAATCCTATAGTATATGAAGCATAGAATGTGACACATGTTTCAAATTCAAAAAATGTGATACCATTTAAAAGCTATAGATGTTTTCAATCAAGCTATCAATTAGGACTTTAGTTGTAATTCAAATAAAAAATGAATAATAATAATTTATTAAATTAAAAGTAAAGTATAATTTATATTGGTGGAAGGCTAAGAATCTCCTTTAAAAACCCTTTTCGTTTCATCAATTTTGGGTAAAAAAAAAGTCATCAGCCACATGGTCCATCATATCACTTACATATTGCCACTTTTTGGCCCATCATGATCTTGCACATACCCATATACAAAATTTGATAGTTCTACTTTAGATTGCAAAACAGTTCCATCTCTGAGAGCCTGGGCCTTAATAATTCTTTCCATGTTGACAATCCTTATGTCAAAGATGTTTTGTTTGTTTCTTGAATTACTAAGCCCATGGCAACTATAAGTGACCAGGAACTTCTTCCCCATTGATACATTCACTTTAGCAACATGTTCATCTAAAACAACCTCATCTTCCTAAAATTTTGAAAAATCACAACTTACCTCAACATACCTCGTTTTTACTATTGTCCCTTCATCCTCTTCTAGGTGTTCATACTTGAACAACTTTCCAATATGCTTTATCTCTTCATCAAACAAATCAAACTCATCACTAGCCACCAAATCTATAGCCTTCTCATATAAATCTGCATAGAAATTGAAACTTTCCATGTGTCCATCTTCATTTTGTACACTATCCTCTATCACAGTCTTTAATTAAAACGAATTTGATTCAAAATATTCATGATTTACCTCATTTGATATTGTTGTCCCAATTTATTTGTCATCATTTATCGCTACACCATTCATGTCTTCATGTTCCTCTACCAAGCCTCCTTCAAGAAAATTGTTTATTTTCTCCATCTCCTCTTTCCATAGGATATCTTTCTCCTCTTCACCTACTAGCATGCCAAACCGAGGCTCTGCACACTTTATCATCTCTATGTCTTCATCCACTGCAAATTTTTGCTTTTCATCCTCCAAAGGATATGTTATTTTTGTTGCAACATCCAAGGTATTCACTCTTTCATGAGTGATCTCTTCTTCATATTGTTGCCCTAAACTTTCAATGCCCTCTAAAGGATCAATCACTACTGCAATTTTATGTTCTACCTCTTCAAAAAGGAATGCTATAGCTATACTTTCTTATCTCTTCCATTCTTTTTCATCTGCCCCAAGTTCTTTGGCACCATCTAACTGATCCCCAAAACTTTCACTGTCAAATTTCAAAATACTAAGGAATTCATTAATAACAAAATCAATTTTAGCATCTAATTGATCCAAAAACCTTTTTTGAGTAGCCCAAAATTCACTCAATGAAGGAGTTGGCATGGAGTGAAAAACTCCCACTTCAACATCACTCTCAACTATGTACAAGTTGCCTAATTTGTTACCCCGAGAAATTACCAAGGCCCCTTTTGTTACTTTCCACCCGTTGGATTCACAAGTAACTTTACATCCTTGAGAAGCCAACTGTCCAACTGAAACCAAATTTTGTTTAAGCTGAGGGATATATCTAAAATTCCATAGTAACCAACTATTTCCATTCATTAACTTTAACAGAACATCTCCTTTACCAATAACATCACAAGATTCATTATTTCCAAGAAAAATCTTACCAAAGTCACAACTTTGCAAATTTTTGAAGTACTCCTTACACAAAGTGACATGAAATGATGCTCTCGAATCAAGCACCCAAACATTTGTTGTTGTTTCTTCTAAGGTCAAAATAAGAACATCAAAATCCTCACATACAAAATTTGCTTCATCTTCTTTTGGCTGATTTTTAGCCTTCTCCAAAGACCAACAATTCTTTTTTATGTGGTCTTGCATGCCACAATACCAGCAACCCATCTATCTACCTTTGGATTTCGATCTTCCTTGTGACTTCTCATGATCACTTGGATTTTTCCCTCTTTCTTTTGATCTACCTTTGTCATTTGCACTCAAAATATTACACAATGTTAGAGTCTCAACAGTGCTCTTCCTTCACATTTCCTCGCTTAGAATTACACAAACAACATCATCAAATTTTAATGTATTTGAGCCAGAAATCAAGTTACTTACTGCCATAACCAAGCTATTCTAGCTTTCTGGTAGAGAACTCAAAATTAAAAGAGTCTTAATCTCATCATCAAAAACTACTTTTATAGAAGATAGTTGACTTGTAACAATATTAAAATCATTCAAATGATTCGCAACAAAACTACCTTCAGCCATTTTCTTGTTAAGCAACTGTTTCATCAAAAATACCTTGTTCAATGCTGAGGGATTTTCATACAACTTATCCAATGTACTAATCAAATCAATAATTGTTGTTCTTTTGGATATATTAAATGCTAAGTTGTTGGGGATAAACACAACCGCATGGCTTCCAATGCTTTTCTGTCAATAATTTCCCAATCTTCATCTACCATACTTGATGGTTTCTTTGATTTACCATGTAATGGTTACCACAAATCTTTTTGAGATAAAAAATCTTCCATCTGCATTTTCCACAGTTGATAATTGTGGCCATTGAACCTTTCCACCTTTCCTTCATCAGATGACATTGCTCCCACTCAAACTCAAACCTCTCGTGCTAAAAAAATGAACACCACAATGCTTTAATACCAATTGTTAAACAATAAATGAGCAAAAAAATAAAAGAACCAGAGATTCAGAAAACAAGACACAACACAAATTTACAGTGGTTCACCATAAAGGCTACATCCATTCTCAAGTAGGGCAATATATTATTCACAATCTCAAATACAATTACATATCACAATAGCATTCCCTTATAAGCAAGCATTTCCATAATGCAAAGAGCCAAAAGTTATTGGAGGGAAAAAACAAAGTGACTATTGGGTTTCACATTCAACATATCAGGATTCAACCATGTAATTTATCAAGTCAAACTCATTGACCCATGTTTCATGAGTAGTGGTTCACAAGAACCCATCTCTTGTGATAATGAATGGCCCACTTAACACTCATTGCATCTAGGTGAAAGTTAAGTGGGCTTAACCTTGGGGAAAAGTAGGATCAAATATAATTTTAAGTGATTGTTGTTGTTTTTCTTTCAATTCTATTTCAATTTGAAAAAGGAAGATCAAATAGAATTGAAAGAAAAACAACAACAATCATTTAAAATTATATTTGATCATTTTTTCATTAATTTCCAAGTCTTATAAGTCAATTCTTTTCATTTGTTGTAAATTTTTGCATCCATTTTTTTTAAAACATGTAGGTAGCATGAGTTTTAATCATTTAAGGAACAATAATAATAGAATTATGATCAAACATGATACTACTGAACTAATTGAAAGAAAGATTGTTCAAACTCATTTTCCTATCTCTAAGATTTTACACTAGCTACCGCACGTTGGTGTGCAATAAGCATGTCAAATAATTGTATGAAAAGTTTGAAATTGTGTGGGAATATTCCTTGAAATTGAAAAATGTGTCATAAATAGAATAATTTTAAATTATAATTTTAATGTTTTTTTCCATAAGTTAGATTATTTCTAGATACTTGAATGTGTAAAAGATATATAACTCCATAAAATATATATGAAATAATTTAAAAGGAATTGATTTTTTAAAAGAAAAGGGAACATCAATTTATTTGATATTAAAAAATATGTATGTGGACACAGAAAAAGTAACCCTTCTACTTTTTCTTCTTGTTTGGGCCCTCCTTGTGATTTTGGCTTGATTTTTCCTTTATTTAATGTTAGATAATGTGGTCAATACATTCACATTAGGTTTTGGACCCTTATGAATCATTAAGAATTCTATGATGTCTTGTAAAAGTGTTATGAAGTGTTGTAACCCACTTTCACACTTTTCTAGGACCTTTTTATTATAATTCACTTAAATAACCCCTTTTTGCCCTATTTCAAAGTGTTGTAAAGAGTTGTAGCAAACTTTCATACTTTTCTAGGCTTGTCATCAATAATTTGACCCTTTCTTATGTTTAAATGGCCCCTTAATGCACTTATAGACCCTACTTAATTGTGTTTCAAAGAATAATCCCATTAAACATCATTAAATACACTTTAATTCCCAACACCCATTAAAATTTCCATAGTGGAACCAAGTCGCCACCTTAGGTGACTCAGTCCCACTTGGCACAAAAATCAAAATTATTTCAAAATTCTGGTGGGATATTATTTTCTAAGCCTGGAGGTCGGCTAGTGATGTGGTATTTTTGGGAAATTTTGTATAATCAAGTATAAATAAAGGGTTTTCGATTCATTTTTCATCTTCTAATCTCCTAATTTCCTTAATACTTTATTTCATTCACTTAATCATTCTCAAACATTCTAGGCATTATCAAATCTACATTCATTGGAGCATCTACTTGCATATCTTCAAATTTCTACATCAAGGGTTTGGCGAGTTGTAGCAATGCATGTTGTTCATTCATCACTCCTTTTCTATTTCATTTCATTTTCAAGGGTTTGATTACCAAATTGGGGTTTGACCAAGGAAAACCCCTATTCACTAACCCCTAACCCCTTTTTCCCCTCTTTGCATGTGTGTTTTGCAGGTATTGTATGCAGATTTGTCAAAGAGAAAGGTGTTAAAAAGTGTCATCAATCCATCAAATCCTTTCAAAGTCAACAAAACCCTAAAATAAGCTTGGAGATCACCTACAAACTGAATTTTGCAGATTCAGATCTAGACACCTGCCAAGAACCAAAGTGCAGATCGACATCTACAGATTGCATCTCTAAAATTCTTGAAAGTTGAAGGTGGACTAAGTTGCCATTAGTGGTGAATTAGTCCCACTTCCAGGCCTGAAAAGTGTTTTTTGTATTTCTGGATACCCTTTTGGCTAAAAGTTGTTTTGACATAATTTCCCTAAAATAGGACTAAGTCACCCAGCTTGGCATAAGTGTCCCAGTTGGCTTCAATAGAAAATTCTGTAGGATTCCAGAGGCTCTTTGCATCACATTCTAGCTTCTAGGTGCACCTCTCTAGTCCTATTGATTTATGTTACAGTTTACTTTCATTCTTAGTTCATTTTGCATACAACATTGTTCTTTCAAACATCTTACATTTCATTAGTTTTGCATTAATAATCAATAGATTTTATTAGTTATTGCATTTAGGCATATTTCATCCATATTTCATTAGTCTTGAGTGGGTACATTGCACATTTTGGCCTACCTTTCTCCTTTTAGGTGAAAAACCCTAGAAGTGTTAGAGAGCCTTGTGGTGCCAAAATCTTTGTCCACATTTTGGTGAACTTGACTTTAGAACATTTTACTTCTGATTTCAAGTGTGTTTACATCCTAGGAATAGCTTGCATTGGAATTGCATTAGGTTTTTCATTGTTTAAATTGTATCCTAGGGTTTTCAAAATTGCATTAGTGAAAAGCTCATTTAGCTTACATTTTTTTATTACATTTCATTGAAAATCATCAAAATTCTATATTTTCATACTATATCTGCATCTAAAAACCTAAAAAGCATGAAATCCAATTCAAAAATTCAAAAAAAAATCAAAAAAATCACTACATGGACTAATTCTCCACCCTAAGTGACTTATTCCAATTGCATATTTATCACTATATTTTTTGGAATTTAATCCGCAATTTATGAGTTTCTATTTGTTGTTTCTACATTTTAGTTTCATTCTTTATAATTTCATTCTTATTAGATTATATTGCATTTGCATTCACCCTCATTTAGAGACCTTTGCATGAGTTCTTTGTGTCCTATTGCTAATGCCTTACTGAGAAGAAGTTTGAGACTCATGTTCTCCCATGTTAATACACTATTTGTGGATCTTGGGTTATCTAAAGTTTCCACTCCTATTATGGCAACTAGTACACTAGGCATGGATACTACCTTTAGCATCTATTTTCCTTCCAATAACATGTAAGTTGACACATAGAATGATCATATCTTGCAACACAAAATCATGAACATTCATGAGGACTTAACACATCTCCAACATCAAGTGAGCCTTGAAAACATTTCAGCCACTATAATTCCTACCATAGAAAACATCCACCGCATGCTTGAAAGTGAAGAAGGTTTGGATGTTGTGAAACAAATAATTGAGATATATACAAAACATGTTCCCTCCACCTCTAGTACATCTCAACCAGCAAACACTGTGGTTAGCCAAGGAGGACCTCACACTCCTCCTCCCTCAACAGTAGCCTCCATACCTACCTATACCACTCCTCATGTCACAAAAACATTCCAACAAGTTAGCAATATGATTCCTTCCTTGACTATTCCTACTAGCATCCCTGATTCCTATGTGGAATTGCATGTTCTATCCTCTTATACAATACCATCTATAAGCATTCCCTTCACTTGCCCTACCACTACATACACTCCATCACCACTTTCTCTTCCATCTCATACCACTTACAATGACCCTCTCATAACTCAACTTTTTCAAACTATTTCATCCATGCAAAAACAAATATCCACCATAAACCAAAATCAAAATGGACCACCAACCTATTATGTTTGAAGAAGCCCACTATCTTTGGAAATATTGTGAACACTGATGCCACAAGGAATAGAGATGCCTAGATTTATGAAATATGGAGGGAAGGGAGATCCTTCTAACCATGTTAATGTTTACACCACCTTATGTAGTGAATTTGTCCTTGATGATAAATTGTTAGCAAAACTGTTTCCTAGGACTTTAAAAGATATTGCCTTGGAATGGTTGTCATCTTTACCAAACAATTCAATTCTTTCATTCAATGAACTAGTTGATACATTTATAAATAATTTCCAAGTGCATATGACTTCAAATAATACCTTGGTTGATTTTATGAGATGCAAGCAACATGAAGAAGAAAAGATAACTAATTTTATCTCACGCTATAAATTGATTTATTCCCAAATTGACATCAAGATTCCTGATCCACATCTTCAAAAGATGTTTATAGAAAAATTACAAACTAAACTTTAGGAAAAAATCACTATGATGAAATTCCCTTCCTTCATGCACTTGTGTACTACCCTTTGCAATTACCATGATTCAATTAGTAGTCAAGATGTAAAGTCCACTTCTAGCCAAGCTAAGAAATCTGAACATGCCAACCAAAACACTTCACAACCATTTAGAAAGAAAAACAAAGGGTTCTTATAGTTCAACCCCCCTCAACAACACACTCAACCCATCAACAACCAAGTAGCAGCTATTAAAACCGTGATGCTTTTTACTTATGGAGATCTGAAAAGACAATTTACACCTTTACCAGACACCCTTCATAACACAATGTCCCAACTTTTACAACAAATTATTACTTTTCCTACCATCAAAGCACCCAATCCTACCAAGCTTTTACCTCCAAACATTAAATCCAATGCTTATTGACATTATCATAGACAAAATGGACATGACACAGAACATTGTAAGCATCTTAAACATCTTGTGCAAGACCTCATTAATTCCAGTTGTCTATCCATAGTAGGTGTTAATGATCAAGGCAATAAGTTCATTGCCCCTCCAAATAAAAACTCACAAATTTTCACCAATCCCATGCCCAAACATATTGTTTCATTTGTCAAAGCTAGTGAAACTAAAAAGAATGATGTGATGAATGTTGATACAGATGATGTGCATCCTAATCCAATTCCACATATTACCACTATTAGTCCTATGGATGAAATGGTAGGTGCAATAGACCTTATCCCTCGTAAGGGCCAACCTAAAAAATATCTTGATATTACTTTCTCCCCTAAAGAAATACTTAAAAATATCCCCGATGCTCCTCTTTACATAACTAGCCATATCTATGGCAATCCCACTAATGGGATACTAATAGATCCTACCTATAGAGAGAATGCGATCACTGAGGAATTTTTGGTATTACATGATCTTTATCATGATGATTATGATAAATTGAATGCATGGATCAAAAAACACAATGGTTTTGCTTGCCCTATGATAGGATCAATCATCCTTCCATTACAAATAGGACCAAAAACATTTCCAGATGTCACATTCTCCATCATCCTATAGTCAAACCAGTTTCTTTTGTGGCTAGGCCATCTATGGCTTCGCTCAATGAAAGTTGTCCCTTCGGTTATACACAAATGCTTATAGTTTCCACTTGATAATGAAATATTCAATGTTCACCATAGCAACTTTAACCCTATGTCTTCCAAATGAAAATTTTCCTTAGAAGCCTTTTGGCTCAATCTCATGGAGCCTATAACACCTTGACAAGACTTCTTTTCCATTGCTTACCAAAAATTTAAAGCAAAGAAAATAGTAGAATTGTCTCTTCACAACATGTCCCCGTCTACCCTAGAAAATTCTATCCTAGATGAAGCAATGCTTCAACTCAAACAAGAACCAACCAACCAAGCTCAACCAACACCTGAAATGTCTCCACCATCATTGAAGAGACCATGAGACAATGATAACAACTCCATCATGCCTCCTCACATAAAATAAGTTTACAAAGAAAAAGAGAAAGTGGATGACCATGGTTTCATCCGTTCCTCCCCCTGGGGAAGAAAAGAAACCTATGGTTGATCAACCCACTCCTTCAAAAACACAACTCGACAAAAAAACCAAAAGAAATAGAGGATCTAGTGAGTGTAGGCATAGACATCATACCCTTTCTCACAAGTTACATGAAGAAGAAAATAATGAAAGTCTAAATCCCCACTTGACAAAAACAATGCATGATGACCCTCCTCCCCAACCACAACAAGAGGCACACCCTTCATTATACATTATTGTTCATCCTCCTATTGTGATTAATCAGGATGATGATGACTAGATCGCTAAAATTGATGAAGAGGTGCATAATGATTTGAACACATTGTTCTCCTCTTCCATGAGCTTAAATGGAAAATCTCCTACAAAGAGTATAGAACCTGGTGCTTCCCCTAGTTTGGAACTTTCTCTTATTTCTTTGGCTAGTTTCTCACCCTCGGCATATCTTGAACATGATTGGGAGGCAGATGACTTGCTCAATGGCTAACTCGCGTTTTCCTTACTAGTCTTTTATACTTTCTTTTTTCTTTTTCTTTTGTGTGTTTGCATGTGTGTAATGTGTTCCCTATAATGTTCTATTTGATGTTCTCTCTCTTTGTTCCATTCCTCTATTTGTACCTTCACTCTTCTCTATGTCGTGCATCACTTTTTCCTTTTCCTTTTGTCTTGTTCTTGTGTTTTCCTTTTGGGGATGACGCAAGGCATTGAGACATTCATGTCTCTTTCATGTTGACCCAAAAGCTTTTTTTTTCTTTTCCTTTTCTTTTTCTTTTTTCTTGTGTTTTCCTTTTGGGGATGATGCAAGGCATTGAGACATTCATGTCTCTTTCATGTTGACCCAAAAGGTCCTTTTCCTTTTCTTCACCTTTTTTTTTCTTGTGTTTTCCTTTTGGGGATGATGCAAGGAATTGAAACACCCCATGTCTCTCTCATGTTGACCCAAAATATTTTCCATTTTCTTTCACCTTTTCATTTTCATTTGGCTTGTGTTTTCCTTTTGGGGATGACACAAGGCATTGAGACACCCCATGTCTCTCTCATGTTGACCCAAAAGCTTTTCCATTTTCTTTCTCCTTTTCATTTTCATTTGGCTTGTGTTTTCTTTTTGGGGATGACGCAAAGCATCAAGACACCCTATGTCTCTTCCATGTTGACCCAAATAGATATTTATTTTTCTTTTTTTTTCTCTCTTTGTGTCATTCTTCTAGTTCTATGTATTTGGGGGATGATGACAATTTCAAGCTCTCTAAAAACATTGTTGCAAAGAACATACTGACCCCAAATCCATAGATCCCTTATGTGTTTGGTGTTTTCCTTTTGGGGGCAACCCCTTCCTTTTCTTTTTCTCTTCCTTCACATGATGCAGCCTTACTTAGAAATGTATGACTTGGCATAGGGGCTTTCCAAGTTGGATTTCATATCTTCTTTCTTCTTTTTGCATTTTCCATTTTCTACTTTAAAGTAATTGCTCATAGTACGGTGTGTAGTAATTTATTTAAAGTGGGGGCATACATTGGCATTATTATTTTTCATTATTTTTCCTTTTTTCTTGGTTCTTAATGCATCCTTCTTACTTCATACGATGCATTTGTTGCTTTTTAGATGACATTAGGTGTGATTTCCTTCATGAGTATGATCTATCTTAGCATATTACATTCCTCTTAGTGGCTTGATGTGATGCACTGCATCCCCTAAGTTGTGAATTTTCTATTCTTTGATTGGTCCTCTCTTGGAGACATTAGACACAATGTTTCCTAAGCTAAGACCTTCGATGAACTAAGCAAGACTCCATTGAATATTCTTTGCATGTTTCATTTTGCATTTTTTATATGTCCACCTTGCATAACACAACTTGCATGCATTTGGTACCATCACATTTGTTCATGAGTTCCAAGCATACAAAGTTTTGCTTGTCTCATGAAGCTTGAAAAGTCATTTTCTTTTGTGGTGCCTTATTAAAGTTATCAGGAGGTATAAATTTTGTATGGTTGAGTGGGAAGCCCATTCTAAGGAATGAATTTCCCCATAGCCACTTGCATGTGTGTGAGTGCATGCTAGCCATGAGTGTATGTTCCTCAACTTTTAGGCCTTCTCACCTGGTAGATAGCCATGAGTCTTTTTCCAGACAAACAGCCTAGGTTTGATCTGCAATGGGATGGAAAAATGATCAAAGCTTCATCTGATTCTCTCTCTTCTTCTCTTACATCATTTTCATGTGTGTTCATTTGCACTTATGTTTAGTTTTCCATGGGATCTTCATCCTGGGGACTTGATCATCCCTCTTGATCGTTGTTGTCTCATCTTGCTAGCATTAGTTCATTATAACCCCTCTTGATTGCATGTGGGTCTACTTTATTGTGAGTTTGAAGCAGATTCATCCTATCACTAAAGTGGGGGCTAAATGTGGGCACGAAAAAATTAACCCTTCTACTTTTCCTTCCTATTTGGGCCCTCATGATTTTGGCTTCATTTTTCCTTGATTTAATGTTGTAATGTCATCAACACATTCACATTAGGTATTGGACCTTTGTGAATCATTAATAATTTTATGATGTCTTGTAAAAGTGTTGTGAAGTGTTGTAACCCACTTTAACACTTTTCTAGGACCTTTTTATTATAATTCACTTAAATAACCCCTTTTTATCTTACCAATCCCTATTTCAAAGTGTTGTAAAGAGTTGTAACAAACTTTCATGCTTTTCTAGGCTTGTCATCAATAATTTGACCCTTTCTTATGTTTAAATGGCCCCTTAATGCACTTACAGGCCCTACTTAAGTGTGTTTCAGATAATAATCTTGTTAAACATCATTAAATACACTTTAATTCTTGACACCCATTAAAATTTCCCTAGTGGTACTAAGTCACCACCTTGGGTGACTTAATCCTACTTGGCACAAAAATCAAAATTATTTCAAAATTTTGGTGGGATATTATTTTCTAAACCTTCAGGTTAGCCTGTGATGTGGTATTTTTAGGAAATTTCATATAATCAAGTATAAATAAAGTGTTTTCCATTCATTTTTCATCTTCTAATCTCCTAATTTCCTTAATACCCTATTTCATTCACTTAATCATTCTCAAGCATTCTAGGCATTATCAAGTCTACATTCATTGGAGCATCTACTTGCATATCTTCAGATTTCTACATCAAGGGTTTGGTGAGTTGTAGCATTGCATGTTCTTCATTAATAATCCCTTTTCTATTCCATTTCATTTTCAAGGGTTTGATTACCAAATTGGGGTTTGACCAAGGAAAACCCCTATTCACTAACCCTTAACCACTTTTTCCCATCTTTGTATGTGTGTTTTGTAGGTCTTGCATGCATATTTGTCAAAGAGAAAAGTGTTAAAAAGTGTCATCAATCCATCAAAGCCTTTCAAAGTCAAAAAAACCCTAAAAGAAGCTTGGAAATCACCTACAGACTGAATTCTGCATATTCAAAGCCAAACACCTGTCAAGAACTAGAGTGCAGACCAAGAGCTATAGATTGTATCTCCAAAATTTCCAAAAGTTGAAGGTGGACTAAGTCGCCATCAATTGTGAATTAGTCCCACTACCATGCTTGAAAAGTGTTTTCTATATTTCTGGATACCCTTTTGGTTGAAACCTCTTCCGGTAGAATTTCCTCGAAATAGGACTAAGTCGTCTAGCTTGGCGTAAGTGTCCCAGTTGGCTTCAACAACAAATTCTATAGGATTTCTTAGCCTCTTTTCATCACATTTTAGTTTCTAGGTGCACCTCTCCAATATTATTCATTTATATGCTACAATTTACTTTCATTCTTAATTCATTTTGCATACAACATTGTGTTTTCAAACATCTAGCATTTCATTAGTTTTGCATTAATAATCAATAGATTTGATCAATTTATTGCATTTAAAACATTACATTTAGACATATTTCATGCATATTTCATTAGTCTTGAGTGGGGACATTGCACATTTTGGCCTACCTCTCTCCTTTTAGGTGAAAACCCTAGAAGTGTTAGAGAGCCTTGTGGTGCCAAAATATTTGTCCACAATGTATAGATATACATTTTTTATAGATATAATGTTGAATATATTGGTTATTGTAAATATAACAATGTATGCAATTGAACACAATACTATAGATATAAATGTCCATTTTGTGGAAAAATGTCCCATGGGTCACTTTGAACTTCAGTGTATTTGTATCAAACAATAGCCTTGGTTTCATTTAGAAAAAACAATCAAATATAAAACATGATCTATTGAAGTTTAAAAAAAACTAAATCCACAGTCACCTTTGGTAGAGTAGTTTTATAAAAGTTCCACAATGGGAATAAAGTGTAAGCAAGTCATGAGTTGAGCCTATAATAAAAAAAGACAGAATGTACATGCAATCAATAATATAAATTTTGTTAGATGTTGTAGCATCAAAAATTATGCTCCCTTGTAGATGATAGTACAATTTCACGCTTAGTTTAGACCTATTTAAGTGATCTTTGCATTTATGCATTTTAATACCTCCTAACTTGGTCCTAATCTCTTAAATTATGCATTATGAGGCCTATTTTATCACTTTTTGACAAATTGCAAGCATTGAATAATTACATTCAGTTGATGTTTTGCCCCTAATACTTAATGTTCTAGAAAATAGGGCCACAACCCATTAGCCCTCGGGCGTATGGGTCCTCCTATTCTATCGAGGACCAATTTTTGGTATATCACTTTCAACATCTTGATATTCAAAATTCAAATTGTAAATGTCAGCTTTTGGGATCTAATTTTTGAAAAATTAGACCAACACATATAAATTTCTAGTCTTTTCACCATTTAAAGCTAGAAATAAATAAGAGAAGAAAATAAAAGCAAGAGGTCATTCTGCCACATTTGAACTTGCAAGTTTTTAAGCTCACTTGCAGATTTGATCAAGCCTTATGTCATGATTGAAGATTGATGCCAATAGAAGAACATGTTGGATTCTAGATTTGGGAGATTCATTTGGCCATTTCCTTCAACCTAATTACTTATTTCCTAGTGTTCTCATCTTCAAGCTTTATCCTATTTGTAGCCTAAAGCAAGGTATCATTACATTTCAAATTTCCTAAGAGTGTTTGACTTCCTCTTAGGTAGATCTTGTCATTTTGATATAGGAATCCTTCTCTAACACACTTGAGTAGGGTTTTATGTATTTTTATCTCCTAACAACCTTAGACACACTTAAGGTTAGAGTGTGCACACACTGTTATCAATCAATTTTACTAGCTATTGTAGAGGTAGAGTTACTAAAATAAGGGTTTGACTTAGGAAAAATCCTATATAGCTACCCCCATCTCTTTTACAAATTTATTGCAGATCTAGATTTGAAGATGAAGGTTTACAGGGAAGACATTAGAGAGAACACAAAGAGCTACAAGATCAAATTTGAAGTTTAAAAAAATGCCTACAAAGACCCATACACCCTAAGGAAACTCTATCCTTTTATAGCAATCAGATCCAATTTTTGATGGTAGTTACACACTCCTCTACACTTCTCAGATATTCCTGTAAGTTGTTGATTTAGTTTGTTAATCATTTGTTTATTGAATTTTTCATATTAAGGTACATAGTTCAATTAGGTTAATCATAGAAAATCAATCCCAAATTAGTTTCATCCTATTTCTAAAGCTCAAAAGGATCATATCAAGGTTTGATTGACTTATCTTTATGGTTGAAAGTCAATCAAAATTCCTTGTTGATTTGCACCCTACTATACCTTTGAAAAAGGAGAAAAAAACAATCCTAGGTTTAGGCATTAAACATAGGGTTCCCTTTTTCATATGTTACATTTTGGTGAACCTGATGTGAAACTGACATTTTGACATCATAAACCTTCTAAAAATTGCAATCATTCAACCCAGGATCTAGGTTTTTTATTGCATTATTTTGCATTTTTTCAATTAAAGGGTTTTTTTTACATCATAAAAAGTCATAAAAATTCAAAAATTTCATCTCATATTGCATCATAGGTTGAAATAGGGTTAGTTTCAGTCACTTAGGTTAGATTTATATTCAAAATTACATTCATAATTGTCATTTCTTATTCAAACGTTTACATTTTATTTATATTGTCTTCAATTGGAAAAATTATGGAAAAATAATCACTGTCAAACTAGTTTGTAGATAGAAACAACATCCTTAAATAGCAACCTAACATTCAATTTTTCATTTTTTTGAACCTCTATTAGGGACTTAGATTCCTTAGGGTGCCTTTTTCCAGCTACAGGTGGCTCAAAAATCTTTTGCACACAGCTATGTATCTATATTCTTTGTCTGATTCTACTTCCAAATATCTAGTTTGAAATAATGGAAAAGTGTTATTGCATGTTCAAGAAAGTTGTCATTTTGCTTCATTTGTTGCAAGTTTATGAAAACTTGTTGCATTTTAGTATTGAGGATTATCAAATTTGTAGGATGATTGTTTACATTTTTTGAAACATTGCATAAAATAGATAGATTAGTTTCATTTTTACAAAAATTCAAAACCTTAGGTTATTATAACACATTACAGAATCTAGAATAACACAAAATAACACTAAAATCAATTCAAATTTTTAGTTTTCACACTGTTACATAGTTAGGTTTTGTGACTAGTTCCTTTGAAACTACAATTTCAAAAAGAGCCCTACCATAACATAGACACCCTAGGGCATCCCAATCCTCCATAAACCTACCTAAAATTTCCAGAACAGACTAATACATGTTGTTAGTTTTCCAATCTATAACTTGGTTTCCATATCTATACTTGCATTAGGTTTATAAATTTATTTTCTATCCTATTTAGCTTTAGCACATGTGAACATAAATTGAAAGTGAAATTTAATGATTAATCTTAGAGAAAGCATAGTCATATTATCATCTTAGATCTCTTTCTACAAGTTCATTATATACCTATCAATCCCTTTAGTTGTGATGACTTTGAGATGTTAGATGAAGCCCTTGAGGACTCCATCTCACTAAGCTCGTCCACTAGGGCTTGCAACATTCCTACACAATAAATAACAATAAAAAAAATCACACCTCAAATTATCATCTATCCATCTATGCATCTATGCAACAACCCAAAGTCCAAACCAAACATGTGCTTATCATAGGTCCACCTCAAAAAAAATCCAAACATCAGGGTCATATCTTAAAATTTTCAAAACAACTCACTAGTAACCATGTATCACACCAACCAAGTTACAACACAGTTTCTCATACATATAACATAAGGAATAACAAGCAACCAAGACAAACATAAACCATTCATTCATCGATCCCACTCTCACAACCTATTTTACCTAGTGCTCCTCATCTACCTCAAAATAGTTCCAAAAAGGAGTATGATCTTTTGGAACAACTTTCATAGTTCACTCCTGCTAGTATTTCTTTGTGGGGCCTAATTCAAACCTTATCAACTTACCATGGTATGCTTCAAAATACTTTGCAAAAATTTGTGGTCCCTCTTAGTGCACAACAAAATGAAGTAGCAACCTTAATTGAGGGTATGAATTAAATTAATGTGGATATTGTCTTCCATAAAATTGAATTACCTCCTCTTTAAATGCAAAAACAAAATGATGCTTTGATGATATTAGTTGTTATAAACAAGTTGGGATTATGCATACTCTTATTGACAATGGTTAGTGTAAATATTTTGGATAAAATTGGGTAGATAAGACTAAAATTCAACTAGATAATTTATCCATTTGTGGTTTTGATAATGTGGTTAAACAATCACTTGGTGTGATAACAATACCTATCAAAGTTGGTAAGGTTACATTACAAAATCCTATCCATATCATGCCCCATGATCTTTCATATAATCTTCTCTTGGGTATACCATGGATTCATGAAATGAATGGAGTCCCTTCAATGCTTCATTGTTTAATGAAGTACAATTACAACAAAAAGGTTTAAATGATAAAAGATGATCCAAACTCTAAAAATTATTTACAATTTGAGAAAGGAATGAAAAACCCTATGAGAACATTGACACCAACTACAAAAGTGGAACATCTACAACCTGGAGATAAAGAGGAATGTCTTTCATTAGTGACAAATTTGTTGGAGGATGATTGGGTTTCATTAGATTTCACAACTACATTCATGGGGGAGTATAAGATTACATAACCAAGACCAAAAAAAGAGAAAGAAAAATTTGTCGTGGTATCAACATAATCAGACATTGAAACATCCAAGACACAAGAATCCACAACTCTTGTTAATGAGGAAAAAATGAATTACACATCTACCTATGATGAAAGTGATTATGAAAAGCCACCTTCCTCAAAATAAATGGAAGCCTATGGAAGAGGGTAATAACTCTTGAAACAATTTGGCTATAATGGAAAAGGGTGTGGAGTGAAAGAACAAGGAATTTGTGTTCCTATAGAGCTTAACACACAAGAAACAACAAGAGATCTTGGTTATTAACCTTAAAAATAAATGAAAGCATCAAAGAGACCTTCACTTAATGTCAATGTTATCACGTAAGATTCCCCTAAGACTACTCTAAACTTGGTGCATCCCAAAATGATAGATAACACATGAAATGATATGTCATTGGACATCTTTCAAAATGATGAATCCCTAGCAAAAATTTTGGGAATGTATGAAACTTTTTTGGGCCACCATCATAATCAAATATTTACCTATTTTTTGAATGTTAAGGGACACTTTGAAGAAGACATTAAATCATGTGATGATTAACAAAATGAATCTCAAAAAATTCCTAATATTCCAAACCGAAATGTATTACTTGTGGGAAACACCTTATATGTTCCAATGGACCCCTCTAATGAGGAGAAAGTACTTGAAAATGGAAAGTGTCTTGATGATCATGAACAAGAAGATCACACAACTTTTATTTTCTTGAATTCTTTACTTGGAATTATTTGGATATGATGGGTATTGGCCCTAAGATAGTCATGCACAACATTGTTCTTAAGAAACATGCTAAACCAATGAGACAATAGATATGCAAGATGAATCCTAAGATAGCTTTATTGGTTAAGGCTAAGATTGAAAAGCCCTTACAAGCCAGTTTCACCTACCCTATTGATTATTCACCTTGGATATCTAATAGTATGGCTGTGGAAAAACCTAATAATCACATTAGGATGTGTATGGTTTTTCATGATATTAATAAAGAATCTCTAAAGGATGATTTCCCCTTCCTAATATTGGAATGATAGTGGATTCAACCATGAGACATGTTGTATTATCATTTATGGATCATTTTTTGGGGTATAATCAATTTCTTACCAACCCTCAAAATCAATTTAAAACAACTTTCACTACACCTTGGGGAATTTTTTGTTGGGTTGTTATGCCTTTTGGATTTAAAAATGTCAGAGAAACATATCAAAGAGCTATGACACTGATATTCAATGATTTCATACATAACATCTTGTAAGATTATGTTGATGGTATTTTGGCTAAATCTATAACATGTCAAGATCATGTGTAAAAATCCTTAGTCAAATTTTTGAAAGAATTCATAAGTACAACATGAGGGTGAACTCAAAGAAATGTTTCTTTTGTGTGGATAGTGGAAAGCTATTGGGATTACCATATCTCATAGAGGCATTGAGGTGGACACAAAAAATACTAATTCTATAATAAATATGCCACCTCCTAAGAATATTTCACAATTGTGTAGCTTGCAAGGAAAGGTTCAAACTATTCATTATTTTGTTGCGTCATTGGTATATCATACTCTCCCTTTGTTGAAAACTTCCAGAGACTGAGAGGGGTTGGGATGAATCATTCTATGCAAAAACTTAACCCCTTATGGAACTTGAAACTTTCAACACACCTCAAAATCCTTTAGTAGATAAAGATAAAACTTTAAGCAGAGCAGTAACAAAGAAGATTGTAGCGATTAGAATATTTGTCACTTTTATCAAACTTAACCAATAAAAGATAGCAATAATCAAATTAGTAACAAAGAGATGGAAATAGAGAACACACACATGCAAAAGGATACACCATATTTATGTGGAAAATACAATGAGGGAAAATCCAATGAGGGAAAACCCAATGAGGGGAAACCCGCGGTGAAAGTTAACTCACAATATAAGGCTCACTGCCAAAAAGACTTGCAGGAAGGCTCACTGCCTTAGAGAAAGATACAAAAGGACTTTCAACACTAAAGTACCAACCAACTCTAGGAACAAGATATAGGGACCTGATGAGATTCAGTATGTCATAGAAAGATACGATATGATTTATAAGAGAATTACAAAGAATGCCAACACAACTCTTTGTTGAATGAGGCATTCAAGAATAATTGATCTTTCCTTTTAAAATATTTTTTACTATCTCTATTGGATATTCAATATGATTTTCACACTCAATTCTTCAAACTTGTACACTTCTCCATATTTTTGCAACTGAAATGATCTTGCATTTATATCCACCACAACACTTCAATTCTTTAATTAGGTTAGTCGGGAAGAGAATAAAAAATGAATATAACTGGTTGACCACCAAAAAACATAATGTGGTCATATTCTAAAGATAGAGAGGACCAAAAACACATATTACTTCTTTCAATTTGATCCAAAATTATTTGCACTTGTGCAGGAGCACATCAACCTACGCCAACATCAAGGAAATGTGTGGATGAAACATTGAAGCACACACTCAGTCATCCCATAAACACTCTTTCAATTGAATTTATTTGATGTAGTCCTAAATAGGATAGGTCAGGACCCAAAACTATCATGTCACATCTTCCATTGTTGGAACAAACCCTTAAACATGTGATGCACACAAAGGAATAGGCCATGTTGGCCAAATATCCTCTAATAACCCAGAAAGCCAACTCAAGACACAATGCAGCACCAAAGTATCCAATTAGTAACATGTGGATCGCATAGGGATGTTCATTGAAAATCCAACATCACTTCCACACACTCCTTTTATAATAACATTCCATCAAGAATCACCATAGATCAAATAGGTAAAAAACCTCTGTTCAAGAATCACAAAATACATAATTGATTGATGTAACAGTTTTAGAACAACTTGTGGACCACTTCAACATACGAGATTGAAAGTGATACATTGCACAATATTTTTGAGCACATTCACCAAGCTACAAGAGTAGATACATCAATGAAAAGAAATGAAAATCATTTCCCAAACCAGTCTAGACAACTAGCAACACTACCAACTTTCTACAATTCACAGAACTCTCCTCGAGAACACAGGTAACCAAAAAAGATAGGAGTGCAATGTACATAGAGTAATGACATTGAATAAAAAATTGCAAGACCAAAAATTCCTCATTTGAGTATATCATTATGGAATCAACTCTAGTGATGGTAATAATGCATTATATGAACATAAGCAATACTTCTTTGGTAAGGCATGACATCCAACCATGAACTTATTTAATTCTTCTTTGATAAGACATGCAATAACCATGAAATTCTTTACCAATACTAGCCCAAATTGAATATACATCCTTGCACAAAGCAACAGGTCATTCTTTGACTTTAGGAACAAAGGGAAAAATGATCTTCTATTGAAGCAACAACACATGCTCCCCCTTTGACCAGAAGCACTTCTTCACATAGCTATACATGTACAAAAACTACACAATTACTTCAAGACCCCCCTTACTACCAACTCCCCTTGGGAGTAGCACCCATCAATCTGAGAGAAAAAGATCATATGACATGAATTTATCCCCCTAGAAAGATGCACCACTTATGCATCTAGTGAGAAAATGGAGGGGCAATAACCCCTAGCTTCTACCACAGATACTCAAAAGTATCCTTTGAAAGAGTCTTTGTAAAAATATCTACAATTTGATCCTTTGTAGGCACATATTCCACTCTGACTTTGTGTTCTGCAACTTTCTCTCTTAGAAAATGATACTATATTGAAATGTGTTTTGTTCTAGAATGCATTACTAGATTCTTATAAATCTTAATAGAACTTGTATTGTCACATAATATAGGAATAGGTTCATCATAATTCACTTTTACATCCTTTAAGGTCTACTTCATCCAAAGAACATGAGTGCAACAAGATTTTCAATTAATGTATTCTACTTTTACAATGGACAAAGACACTAAATCCTATTTTTTACTCAACCAAGGGACCCATATGTCTCCCAAAAACAATTCACTTCCACTTGTACTTATCCATTCATCAACACAACCTGCCCAATCAACATCAATATAGGAACTTAGAGAGAAATTTTGATCCTTTTTGTACCATAGCCCATAATTTGGAGTACCCTTTAGGTATCTAAAAATCCTCTTCACAAATTTTTCATGAGTTCTAATAGGATTGGCTTGAAATTGGGCAATCATACATACCACAAGTAGGGGAAACCTTAGTGAAGGATCTGTTCAAGCACCATATGTTCTATAGTAAAGATAGATATTATAACACACTGTTATTTGAGAAATGGAGCATTATGGCACATAAAATCATCTCATAAATTAAGATAGCATACATTGGATATGTCTACAAATCTGTATGGACAAAAAATTTCTTTCAAGGGAATGCAAAACATCCCAACAATCCTTCAATGTTGCTTCACTTATCTAGACTAGAACACTGTCACTAATACCTTCTGATGTACCTTCCACATCAAAAGGTATAAAGACTTAAAAAACTTGGATATGATATCTTCAGATTATTATCATCTTGACTTTTGGACCACAAGGCTAAAACTGGTTCTACAAAGAGGTATGAAACAAAACACTTTAAATTTTCTAGAAGGAATGCACAGTGAATGTCTTGGCAAAACTTCTAAAACTTACCTTTCTAAAGCATTTATCTTTATGTGTAGTACACCAAATTGGAATAACATCAAATATAACACATGTACTAACCTTCGCACATCATGAACTTCCACTGGGAACACCAAACAATGTCCATTTAAGCACAATAGATTTGTATACTAACTAATTTGATTCAAATTATCCTTCATGTTGAATCCTTTAGCACCTTTTTTCATTTTAGGGGGCAATAGGGTTCTACAAGTGATATCTCCTCCTAAGATAATGCTCTATCTCAATTTATTTGAGAATCTTATGCAGAGTGCACAAGGGCATGATCATCCTTCTTCTCATGGTCTTCATTCTAGATCTTTTCATTTCTCCCTTTTTTGTTGATTAAGGGATTCATCCCTTTTCTCATATGAAGTAAATGGCATCACAAAACCATTTCTATAATTGTTTGCCTTATGTCCCATATTATTGCACTTATAGCACACAATATTTTGCTCTAGAAAATATTTTTTCCTCTTTACCTTAGATCTACACTCATCAGCCTTGTGACCATAGTTGTTGTAGGCATAGAAATATCTATGGATAAGTGCAAGAAGTTGGGTCCGCAAAATGTTCAAAAAGTGGAATTTTTTTCCTAATTTTTTAAAAAATTCACAATTGGAATGAAATTTTGAAGTACTTGCACATTGAATCTTATAAAAATCTAGTAATATAAATATTAGTATTTTGATTCTAGTTTTCAAATATGTAATTTATTCTAATACCTAGACTATAATTAAAAAATATATTTTTTGAAGAAGCTAGGTTGGAGTGAATATAGAATAAGTACTTGGTGAAAATATGAGCAAGAAGTTGGACACATGGTGGACAAACCAAGTCACTTTTAATTGGGTAATAAATGGGATGACATATATGAGAAGGATCATTTTAGTCCTACCTCTTCCTTCACTCCAAAAAAGCCTCAAATCCAAGTAAGTGAAATAACAATAATATCATTTGGTGATGAAAAATGAGTAAAAATCAAAACCTCCAAGTTTCCAAACCAAGTAGTTAATTACATAGGTAGATTTGGTGCTAGAACAATTTATACCTATGCATCTACTCAACCATATATTTCATTTAAAAGTATCTTGACCCCACTCCAATGAGTATTTCAAAGAAAACAAAAGAAACAATTAACTCTAGCTCTTATTGAAGAGGAATCTACCTAAAATGTCCTACTACAAAGAATGAGAGGTTCCATCTCCACAAAATTAACTATCAAATACATTGTAACCGGCCAAGAAATAATAAAATCACCCAAGACAAATAAGGGGAAAACTAATGACTCCTTTGAATCTTAGTAGGTTCCCACCACAAACTAGAGCTTATTTTAGAATACCACAACCAGAGGTGAGGACCTAGAAGAGGAGAAGGAAAACATTGAGAGGAGTGATAATCCACCAATGAAAATGGGATATGAAAAGTAGAAAACAGAATAGCAAAGCATACAAGAGCCATTATATTTTTGTATAGAGAAGGTACAATAGGTTACAGTATAAATATATATCCTCCCTCTCCTCCTAGCTTTATCCCTTTTAAATTCTTCCTTGGATTCCATATTGAATTAGCACATAAGTAAATGATACATCATTGGTGAATCATTTTTGGAAATATTGAAGTTGTTTAGCATCAACTAATAAAGTTGTTTAGCATCAATTAGTAAATATTCAAGACAGACCATGAAGGACAATTATGAGCAATGCTAGGGCTAGCCAATTAATAAGTATACATGTGAATAAGTGAAGCACATCTACTCAAATACACGTAATCCTTGAAGTATACACATAAATACATAGTATACACATTAATACAAAGTATATGCATGAATACAAGGTATACACATGAAAAAATGTAAGTCGCAATGTATACATTGGAATAGACATAAGTCAAAAAGTATACATGTAAGTTGTAAAGTATACATGTAAGTTGTAAAGTATACAATTGAATACGCATAACTCATATCTAATGAAGCATGGATTTATAATGCAAATTATATGGACACCATCAATAAAAAAGATTTGTATTAACAAAATAGCCATATAGGCTTACAAGAATGCCATACAGGTATACAATAAAGGACCCTGGAATCAAAATTCATTTCTCTCCAAGATCTCGAAACAAACTCTTTCACTTTGCTGATCGGGTGGATGGCGATAAGTCTGTCACTCATTTACTCTAAGGTTGAGGGGTTCTCCTAGTGCTCCTCCTATGGTTTAGTTCCTCGTCAAGCCTTATCTGTTACAATAACAAGTAAAGACATTAATATATAGAAATTACACTATAAAAAATGATATATTTAACAAAATAATCACTTACCGCTAGTAGATGATCACTCTCCTCAAGGGAAATATTTGTATGCCCATGTTGTGGCATGCTGAAGTCCTATAGAAACAATCCAAAGAGAAATTAAACTATGAATCAATAATTGTTTGATTTTTCACTAACAGCTATAACAATGAATGTACTTTGAAATTTTAAAGTAACCTACCTCATACCCCCATGAGAGGCATCGAGGAGTCTATAGTAGAAGAAACACCAAGCTTTATTTCCCTATGAACATATGGAGGTGTTTTTGCTTGCAAGTTCTGAAAATAAAAAAATAAATTAATCAATCATGAAAATTACAATATTGATGTAGGTCACGGCTTATAATGTATGAGATAATGAACAAAATTTTGAGTACTTATTGAACTATATATTTCTTACTATCATCCTTACTATTTTCCCTATCCATAGATTGTTCAAAAGAACCTATTTTAGGCTTTTATCTATAGCAACAAGGTGGTGAACTGTTTGATAAAATGCTTTGGTAGACATGTATGAAAAATGTGGTAGCATAGAGAAGGTAGTGAATTGTTTGAATAAATTCCTCAAAAAAAAGAGGTCTCATGGTTATGGAATGCCTTGAAAAACAAATATGTCATGTGGCATTCCATCACCATGAGACCACATTTCTTTGAGCCATTTTTCAAACAGTTCATTGCCTTCGAGCTATGGTATTATGTTGAGATGGGGTGGATGGTATAGTGTGGTCTTGGTTATGAGATGGAGGGGGATAATGACATGAAGAGGGGGGGTGGGGATATGAACAAGTAGAATAAGAGGTGGAAGCTTACATGGATTGGTAAATTGAGGAT
>VDFB02000003.1:269079565-269200238 GCA_007258455.2 Sequoia sempervirens | reverse complement strand
TCTTCTTAGGTATCATCATGCCTAATGTCTCCAAGAGAGGCAAAGTCAAGAGTAAAAGGTTAACAACTTAGGGAATGCAGTGTGTCGTATCACCACTAAGAGGAAATTTATACGGTAAAAAATATCATACTCTTGGAGGACATCAAACCCAATGAAACCACCAAGGAAAGGATGCATCACAAGAAAAAATTAAATTGCACCATGAAACATGAAAAATGTTGAAATATATTATCAATGTATGCCTCCACTTTAAAGTGGTTGCTACACCATTGTTGTGAGCAATTGCTTCAAAGTAGCCAATGTTTACTCCTAAGACATGAGAGCTTCCTTAGAAAACCCTATGAAAAGTCATATGTTTCTGAAATAAAACTACATCATGAAAAAGGAAGGAGGGGTTACCCCCAAAAATACATAAGGGGACTATGGATTTGGTGTTAGTATATCTTTTCTAAAATGTTGCTTAAGAGCTTAGAAATGTCATCATTCCCAAAATAATCATAGAACTAGAAGAATGACACAAAGAGAGTGAAAAAAAAAGAAAAATAATTTTGGGTCAACATGGAAGAGACCTAAATGTCTCAATTCCTCGCTTCATCCCCAAAAGGAAAACACAAGACAAATGAAAAAGGTAAAATGTTTGTGACATATAGAATAATGTAGATACATATAGAGGAATGCAAAAAAAGAGAGAGAGATACATCAAACAAAACAACACAAGGGGATCACATTACACACAAAGAACATGAAAAAGGAAAAAATGCAAAAGAATAGTAAGGCACATGCGAGTCAACCTATAGCAGGTCATCGACATCCCAATCTTGATCAATGTATATGGAAGGTAGACAACTAGCCAAGAGGAAAACATCAAATGCCAAAACTAGGACAAGGCTAACTAACCCCTTGCCCCCACTAAGTACAGGAAAAGGATGAGTTGAGATAGGTGATGAGAATGATTTCCTTGTGATAAAAATAATGATTTGAAATGAATGTATAACATGTAATAGTGAGGATACTATGACCCTACAACTATTACATGGCAAGGAGCAAGATGCATGCATTTTTAGTCAAGTTTGATTCTTAGAGGATGCAAACTTATTCAATACTTTCTTTAAAGGATGAAAAATTTCAATATGATGGCCAAAGAATCTATGATAAGAACAATATGGTTCATTTTTGTTATTTTGTATTTTGGTCAAGTTTGCATGTTTAGGGGGTAATTCAATTAGTTGCCAACGTAAAAGAGTATAGAATATTGTCTCGGTTTTAGATAGTTGTAATGAGTTATAAAGAGATTTGGGAGGTTCATACAACAATTGTAATTGTATCTTTTGATGATCATGTACTTGTGGTTTCTTCCTCTTCAGTTTGATTATTATGTTGTCATCACTTTCTTCTTCTAACTGCAAACCCTTTCCCTTTTTTAAAAAGGATGTGTTAGGAGTAGTAAAGTGATTATAATTTTTTGGTTCTTTTCTCTTATGCATGGGAGATGTATTGGAAGACGGTTGAGGAGGAGGAAAATTCCATTGAATGATATCAACCAAGGAGCACATGAATTCTATCCCTTCTTTATGTTTAAGCATCGTTCTTATATTCCCAATGAGAGGAATGACACTACTAGTAATAGGTTTTGTTCTCACAAAGTTTTGTAAAATATTTAATTCTTAATCTAGCCTCCTTATGTTGTCTTATGGGATATTAGAAATATAATTGATGCAGATCGAACCTTTGTTCCTACATGCGATCCTCCAAATGTTTCAGGTCCCTTCTCAATTTAACCCATAACACCCTGTAGCCAAAAGGCTAAACAAATGCACAACTTTTTTGTTCACAACAAATGCATGAAGTAAGGCCAATAACTTAAGTTACAAAACACATAGAAAGAGAGAATAGGAATAGACATAGGAGTCATGAAATAAATAAAAAAACTCTCATTAGAAACTAGACAATATTGTTCTGTATCATTCACATTGCTAATATGCATATTCCACTACCAAGAAAAGAAAAAAATCTCCCAATAAAGGAGAAGAAAAGCCAAAAAAATTAACAATGTAGACAAGCAATCAAACAAAGCCAAAAAAAGGGAAGTAACAAATTGATAGAGGGAGCCAGATGTCAACTGTTACACATCTACCAATCAAGGATAGAATCAACGGTTACACCATCTTCTCAGCCTTTAAAAAGGTCTAAACCTCTTGGTTCAGAAAAAATATTTCGCATTACCACTAGTACAAAAACAACAATATATGACTAAAAAAGCTACTAAAAACTACTTATAAATGACCAAACTTGGTCATGTGACCATTTGTAGTTTATTGTCAGTCATATATAACATGACTAGATTGATGACTAAACCATTTTTATTCATTTATTGGTTGTTTTGATTGATTGATTTGGTAGTATACTTAGTCATTGATATAATCATTCATTGTTGTAATCTGGTCAATTATTTAGTCATTTTTTTCCACTAATATATTTAGTGGTTGATTTATTCATTGATTGTTGTAATTTGGTCACTTATTTAGTCATTTTTTATTAACTAATATATTTAATTGGTCAATTATTTAATTGTTGATTTAGTCATTTTTTATTCACTGATATATTTAGTCATTGATTTTTGTTAACTAGTCACTTATTTAGTCATTTTTTATTCATTGTTCATTGATTTCTATAAATTGGTAGTATATTTAGTCAATTTAATTATTAATTGATGTCAATTAGTAGTATAGTTAGTCATTTTAATTGACTGATATTTGAGGATTTAAGCATAAAACATATAAATACACATGAATCATCAATTGCACACAATAAGACAACCATTGAGAAGGAAAAATCGATGAACTTTATTAAGAAAAGAAAGGTGTTCTAATTACAAGTTATAAATAGAGTATTACATTTATTATTTTTAGTCACAAGACTAAAAATTTGAGTTACAATACTGCATAGAAATGACTGCAAGAAAGAAAATTCTCCAAAAAACCTTTGCAATGATGGAAACACATGCTTGAAGCCCTTCAATACGAAAGCATGCCCCTTTCATCTCTTAAAAATTCTACAGCATGGGAAATCTTCTTGGAGCAAGTTGTAACATGTAGAATCCAAGGAGAGTGTTGATCGTGTCCCATATATGAAGCTATCTCCTTCAATGCAGTCAATAATAACCCAACTAGAATATTTTCTCCTTTATATGCAATGTGCCATCTAATATGAGCAATAATGTGCTGCCTTTTTCACCATGAATGAAGTTGTGCCTCAATACAACCAACAAAATTACTATTAGTCTCAATTTAGAAAGAATAAAAGTGCATTGTATAGTGCAAGTTTATAAAATTCCAAACCTAGTAGAATGATAAATCAATTAAAAAATTGTAACCTTGTCAACAAATTCCTTAAATAGAGTGTTCAACATAGGCCTGAAACATGCATATTGAACCCTTGATTTAAAAACCTTGTTCAAATTTTAAGAAATGTGATATGCTTAGATTATATAATGAAGTTGAAATTATAGAATGAAGGATATCAACACTAACCAGACTGGAACAACATTAACAACATAAATTTCCTTGAAACCAAGCCCAAGAATGTCTTTAGACTTAATTTGACAACAAAAATGTCAACCCTAGTTCATGTGTTATCTGAGTAAAGACTTGCACCATGGAAGAATCCATTTATACATAAATTCCAAATTAAGTTGATGAGAAAAGATCTTTGATATCTAATTGGGAAGCCTTACCATCCAAAAATTACTAACTTGATGTTTCACAACAAGTTTCCCAACTATGACATCATCTTTACTTAAGAAACCAGATATTGATCCACTTCCATATTGAATCTCACAGGATTCTCCTTCACAAACAAAAAATGATATATATTAATTTTTTACAAACTTGCTTAATATCCTCATGTAAGTAGACTAAACTAAGTGAGGTTGAGGGTTTGAATTAGAGTACCATATTCTTGGTATGTGCTTGAATTTGATGACTTGTATCTTGAATGAAAATAGCAAGCTAGATGCACTATAAAATCATTGTTAATCATTGTTACAAACATAACCACAAAATCCCCTTTAATTATTATAACCCCTCTATATATTTTAGTTAATTTCTAAGAGAGCTAATTTAACTATCCAAACAACCATCAATCTATTTACTATGTGGGATTAAATGGTGACTCCCCAACACCCCCAAGAAAAGTTGCGACCAAAACCACTTCCACAAGAGAGAGAATGGAAAGAAAGCTTGCTTCACAATGCAAGATTGATTAATGGTTCAATATTGATGATGTAAATGTACACGAGATTCCTTACTTATAAAGGCAAGGTAGAGATGTAGTAATGAACATGATGTTGAAAAATTTCATAATCCTATGACATGAGACAACTAACAACCTAATCATCTAGGAATGATGCATTACTTAGGCTAGATAAGATAAGTTCTAGATAAGCCAACTAAGACTTCTATAAAGAATATTTTTCCTAAGTAAACTTAATCATGTGAATATGTCCCCTAATTTACCTAGTGAGTGAATTATCTAGGTACAAGACATTTATTCACACCAACACCCCCCCTTAAGTGCAAATTAGGGACAATATTATTATGCACACTATGCAAAGACTATGACTATGGGTCCCAACTGCTAGGCCATGTTAGGTACTAATTTACAATGCAAATGTGAACAATCAATCTCTCACAATCAGAGAAAAGGAGAAAACCTAGTACAAAAATCCTCTCCAAAAGAGAGAAAAACAAAACAAAAAACAAACATGATGTAAGGAGGAGGACTCAATGATACCCCCCAAGGACTACATACATCATGTATATACAATCAAATACCCCCAAATAAGAGGGAAGTAGAGAGATAAGATATCCCCCCCATAATGTGTGATCTCTTGCATGTATGGTTAATGTTTGAAGATAAAAAATAATCCAATGCCTACAAACAATGTTTCTCCCCTTGGGAAGAAGATACACCAAGTACAAATGCAGGAAGGCTTCCCATTTAGGATAGGAAGTAGGAAGTGGAATCTATATGTGTGAAGATTATGTCTTTGAAATTTTCTTATGTGTTTCCAAGTTCTTGGATGATGAAGATGATGCCACAATCCAATCAGGTACATGCCCAATCACAACAAACTATGACAAACTAGGAACAAGTGGAAACTGATCTTGAACAACCTCCAAAGAAAAACATAAAGTGTCAATGGGTGATCCATGACTATCATCAAATAGGAGAGATAGACCCTCAAATTGGTCCTCAAAATCTGAAATGTGAGACTCCACAAACAAAGAAGCAATGTTTGTCAAATAGGAATCCCAATTAGGATGACTCTCAGATACCTGTTGCCATGAATCACTGGAAGCACTCAATGACTCATCAACAAAATATGAAGAATCAGGAACCTCTGAAGCGTCTGCAATCTCCTCCAAAGGATCACAAGCATTGGTTATCAACTCTAAAGAATGAAGAAGCACATTGGAGTTGGAAAGAGGATCTTCAAGAGATGGAGAAGAATCATGGTCTCCGTATACCTCTCTAATGTGATTCCAAAGAGCATGAGGACATTCAAAGTGAATAAGAGTCTCCAAAATGTCATCATTTACATTTTCAAAAATAACTCTAAAGACACCAGCCCTAAAGCCTTTCCAAATCATCAATTGTGCTAGGACAAGGAACTTTATTAAAAAAATAGGACAATAGGTTCCTTTCACCAAGATGAGTGAGTATTAAATTACTCCATTGCTTATAGTTCCCTTTCTCCAAAGTAATTAAGAAATCCATTTACAAAGATATGAACTCTGAAAGCCAAAAACCGATATCTATCTTCAACCTAGAAAATATGGCATAAAACTACAAAATATATGTACCACTAAAAATTTGACACTTCCATCTTTCCGATGATATCTCGTTTCTGAAAAAATGGCCTTCATTTGCAAAAGTTATGATAAAATGAAAAAAAGGCCTATAAAAGGAACTTGGAGAAAAACAGGGTTAGACATGTGACCATAACACATACAGGGGAAAAAATAAAAATATTGATATCACCGCTTTAACAATTCACTGTGACCAAAGCATTGTGGTTAGCTAATATGGTCGGCATACAAAGATTCTTTTAATACAACATGTGAAAGCCTTGAACACGTCAGCCTAAAAAAATGAAATCATAGTTTTAATATTTAAAGACCAAAAAATAAGGCCTTTGTACCAGACACCTACCGATGACTTGATGTGTACCTGCAACCAGCGATGTCGACGACCTATGCAATGTACAGGTGGATGTGACCAATGTATAGCCAGTCAAGCAATCAATCACTCAAAGCCAAAAACCAGTGACAAAGGCTCGACAAATTCTATAGTGGCCGACGATCTGGGTGAGTGACCGGTGTGCAATACAAAGTACCCAACGCAAGTGGTGTTGTTGATGGGAGTGACCACCAATATGTGGATGTGAGGATTGGATGGTACGTTGATAATGAGAGGATAGCCCACAGACTTATACGATCTATAGATTATGTTGGAGAAGGATGCATAGTCAACATCGGTGGGTGGGAAAAGCAAGATTAGCCGATGGGAATAAGCATAGCGTTTGACAAAACAACAAATGGGCTAACTAGAGTACAACGTGACCTACCAACAAAATTAATGCCTCTACCACAAGCTTGTAACAGCCCACATAATTTTAATAAAGTACCCAATGAAATATATTGCCATACAATATTTGCACCGATTTACAATAAAAAATTTCCCCAAAATTAATAAAATACCTGCAAAAAATATTTTCAGAATTTTTTTTTTTTTGAAAATATGACAATCATACCGCTTTGGAGGTTGTTCCAGCAAAAAAAAATTTCCTCAAAAATAACTTTACCCAAAGTGGATGATTTTACAATCAAAATTCATCTGTGGAGTCTTCTAATCTCAACCGTGAGGTCCTTGCAACCCCAATATGCACCTAGCAAAAATCTTCAAGCCAACACAATATTCTCAGATCTAGGAAGGAATTTGCAACACCTGGAGAGTGTTGATACCATGTGGGAGTAAATGGTCACTCCCCAACACCCCCAAGAATAGTTGCGACCAAAACCACTTCCACAAGAGAGAGAATGGCAAGAAATATTGCTTCACAATGCAAGATTGATGAATGGTTGAATATTGGTGATGCAAATATACAAGAGATGCCTTGCTTATAAGGGCAAGGTAGAGATGTAGTAATGAACATGATGTTGACAAATATCATAATCCTATGACATGAGACAACTAACAACCTAATCACCTAGGAAATGATGCATTACTTAGCTAGATAAGATAAGTTCTAGATAAGCCAACTAAGACTTCTAGAAAGAATATTTTTCCTAAGTAAACTTAATCATGTGAATATGTCCCCTAATTTACCTAGTGAGTGAATTATCTAAGTACAAGACATTTATTCACACCAACATACTGAATATAATTTCCCAGAATTAAAAATTTGAATGTAATGAAACTAACCATAATTACCAAAGATTTGACACCAAAATGTAGTACAAAATGAATTGTTTGAAAGAATGCCTCAAAGAGATGTCATTTCATGAAATGAAATCATATGATTGCAGAATGTGCACAAAATGGATTTTGAAAGGAAGCTCTCAAAATATTAGAATTAATGAAGCACTCTGGAACACTGACATTGTAATCTTTTCTTGTGTTTTAGATGCATGAATTCATGCAGGTTTAGTGGATGAGGGCTGCACATACTTCACACATTAGTAACCCTTATTGCATTACATATATAGTTGATCATTAGGTGTGCATGGTTGACCTTCATGCCCAAGCTAGCTATCTTGAGGACACCCTAAACATTATTACTGATATGCCAGTTAAACCTTTGGTTCTTGTGGATCATATATGAATAAAGGTTGAGTATTCGAGAAACACTGCATTTTTTAGTTGGATCCTAAAAATGCTACAACTTATGTTCTTCTCTAAATCATTTGTGCAGAAGTAGGTAGGTGTGGTGAGGTTCAAATCGTAAGGAGATTGATGAAATATAGAGGAATTAAAAAGATAGCTGAATGTAGTTGGATTGAATGGCATAAAATGGTACATGCTTTTTTTTGTAGGAGACAAATCACATCCACAAACATGGGAGATCTATGAAAAATTGGAGAAATTGGCTTGGAAAATGAAGGAAGCAGGGTATTTCCAAATTCAAGACTTTTAATCAATGCTATGGAATAGAAGAAAAAAGAATCATTTATCTACCACCATACTGAAAATTTAGCAATTGAATTTGGTTTATTAAACATGGATCCTAGTACAACTATTAGAGTTGTTAAGAACCTTCAAGTATGTTCTGATTTTCACACTGCATCTAAATTCATCTCCAAGATTGTTGCAAGGGAAATTGTTTTGAGAAATTTTAACCATTTCCATCATTTTAAACAGGGACAATGTTCTTGTGGAGAATATTGTTGATACTAAATGAAACAATCTAAAAAATAGGCTTACACTATAATAGTGTGCACTACATTAGATATTCAATTATAATGAAGGGACATCCATTAAAGCATAACAATAGGGATTTTTTTTGTCATATGTTGTAGTTACAAGTGCCCTACTAGACATACATGAAAATGTGGAAGCAATATACACAAGGAAAGAAAACTGTTTCAAAAAAATGCCTTAAAGAAATGTGATATTTCTTTTAATAGTTTAACCGTGATACTACACTGTTTGGACATGATCCTTGTGGTGATGCAGGATGTTATCACTACATCACACTATTATTGCTTGGCCTTTGTGATAATACGAGATGTTACCACTACACTATACCATTATTGCTCAGCCTTCATGGTAATGAGGGATGTTACTGCTACACCACACTATTATTGCTCGACCTTTGTTGTAATGTGGGATGTTACTGCTACACCAACATACTATCTTATTGGCTCTTGTGGAGATGTGGGAGAAGTATTTGAGTTACCACCATACCGCACATTTATTTTTTAGCCTTCGCAATAATGCGAGATGCTACTACTACACTGTACCATGTCTTCTTGGCTCTTGTAGTATGGCGGTACTATGAAACTTGTCACAATAGTCTTATGAAACTTGTCATGACCATCTACTACCTTGACACAACAGTCTTATGAAAATTTTCAATATGTATGGGTACCCTTTAAATTACATTCATATCTATAAGGAAACTATCCTATAGGGATGACAATCCCAAGAAACATGGCAATGGTTACACCAATAAATAGTTAACTAGAAAACATGAATTTTTAATACATAATCGAGAATATACGAAGAGTTAAGTCAATGAGTGAACATCCTTGGAGAATTTTCATCAGAAGTATGACAATCGAATAGTTCTTAGTAGAAAATCATATACCCTCAAAGACCTAATAGTCATAATAGACCTAGTGATAGCTTTTAGAGTCCTGAGAATAAATTCAAAAGAGAATAGATGCAATATCATGAAAAGACAATGAGATGGAAGGGTAGTTGGTAAAGTTGAAGAATCAGACCTGTAGTGAGAAGGTAGGGATAACAAAGTAATTTACAATCAAGAGCATCATGGAAGTTTCTTAGGTGACTATATTTGGGAAAGGAGAAAACTTAGTGACAACATTATCATCAAAACAATAAGGATACTAAAAACCCTACCAAAGCCTAGGGCCTTTTTCATCACCTTGTAGAGATCTCAAAAATGCATGAAAATATTTCATAGACTAATATCATCTCTATTTTTGATGATCACAAAAAGTAACAAAAAGTAACAAAAATTTAGAATTATAAAGTGATGAAAATAAGTACATGGAAAGTACATTATGCTGAATTTAAAAAAAATAAAAAATTAACCATTAACTATCCAATATAATCTAAAAAAATACAAGTATATAATGCAATATTATGATTAACAAAATGATAATTTTAATGGTTATCTCAAGCTAGACAAAAAAAAAATTGTGCAAGTGAAAAATAACACCCTTAGATTATTCTAAAAAAATAACATTTTCATTTACATCATTTTCAAGAAACAGTTTTTAGATTCATCTAGCTATACAAAAATCAAATCAAATCTGCAATGATCTCAAAGATTTAAAGGTTTAAAAATATAATATTTTTAGATCTATGCTTTGGTGTATCCTGCAAACTTCATCATAGAAGGATGGGTCATCACCTCATTTATACCTAGATGTGGAACTACCTTTGTTGTTTCCATAGAATCCAAAATAGGCCTAACAAATGCTAGAAGAAATAACCCTGTAAACATTTTAAGTACCTGATTCTATTGTACATTAAAGATTTATAATATGAATTTTAGCTATTCAAATAGCTTAATAATTTTAAGTTATAAAATTGATAAATAGGCTTTAGCAATTCAAAAAAATCCACATCTAAAATTTTAAATGTCTTTATTGTATCTATTTACCATTGTTAGAGAGTTGAAAACTATGAATTGTCCTTTGTCCTACAGGACTAAGAAAGGAATAACATTGTCAAAGAGTGATTGAATCATAACAAACAGTCCAGAAAAATAAAAGTTACTGTCAAACAGTGACAAAGATCTATCCTCTAAGTCATTTGCACATGGCGATTGAGAACATGATGAGTAAGTAAAAGAGCACTAGATCATAGCACTAAAAAATGGTCATGAGTTATGCAATGAACTTCATTTTTCTTTTGATCACATACAAGATCGAGATAATAACCAATATACTGATGTGCACAAATAATGTTCATGGATTGCAAACTTCCTTACAAATCAATTACCACAATAGAGTTTGAGGTGAATTGCACTTGCTATTTTATGCTGATATGGATATGTTCTAACCTATAGTTAATTGTTGTAGCATAATAGATAGGATAAATAGTTGTGCACATACCATTGTTTCAAAATCTAAATTGCTATACCTTATTCTAGGAGAAAATCACATGGGGATTCTATACATAAGACACCATTGTTTCAAATTCAAAATTGTTTCCTCTTTCACAATTGTTTGCTTCATTTACTTGATCTAAGATAGCCTATTGTATAGAAGATTCTCTCAAAATCATAGTAAAATCCTTTATTACAGGATGATTGTTTAGAATATTTCCCATCATAACAATGAACAAAAGCATCAGTCATTAACATGAACTTTGCAAGAGTTTCATCAAATTCTACTTTTCCATTCTGAATTTTATTCCCAATTTCATCCATGAAGAACTTCCTCAGCCTATAGTTCCTGTTGTTAGCCATAACATTACCAGGTGTCGAGGATAGCTTCAAGTTTTTACCCAAGAAACAATTGACAAAATTGGGCCTTACCAGATCAAAATCCGACAAGGCCAAATTTTGTCAATTGTTGCTTGGGTAAAAACTCGAAGCTATCTAGTAAGGCCAAATTTTTTCAATTGTTTCTTGGGTAAAAACTCAAATCTATCCTCGACACCTGGTAAAGTTATGGCTAACAATAGGATCTATAGGCCGAGGAAGTTCTTCATGAAAAGTAGAATTTGATGAAAACTCTTGCAAAGTTCAGGTTAATGACTGATGCTTTTATTCATTCTTATGATGGGAAAGATTCTAAACAGTCATCCCAAAATAAAGGATTTTATTGTTATTTTGAGAGCATCTTCTATATAGCAAGCTATCTTAGATCAAATAAACGAAGCGAATAATTGTGAAAGAGCCAACAATTTTGAATTTGAAACAATTGTGTCTTATGTATAGACTCCCCTTATGATTTTCTCCTAGAATAAGGTATAGAAATTTAGAATTTGAAAAAATGGTATATGAACAACTATTTATCCTATCTTTTATGCTACAACAATTAACTATAGGATAGAACATATCCATATCAGCATAAAATATAAAGTGTAATTCACCTCAAACTCTATTGTATCTGAGTATGATAGTACATGAGCTTCTGGTGTTTCTAGATGAAACCTATAGGTAAAAAGTGTAGTCTACATTTGAAGGAGCCATCTTTGAACCTCTTCCATAAAATGAGGGTTGAAAAAACTAGAAGAAAAGCAATACCATAATTCTAAAGTAACAATTTGTATTGAGCCAAATGTTAGAAAGTATAATTAAAAAGACAAGTCCTTACAATTGGACCTCAAATTGGACCAAGCAGATTTATGATTTTATCTTTAGAATGTAGGAACTTTATTTATCAGAGCTTCACAACCTCAAATTGGATCTAAAATTGGTCTAATTAAATTTAAGATTTTATCTTTAAATGTAGGATACTTTCTCTGTCAGAGCTTCACTACCTCAAATTGGATCAGAAATTGGTCCAGTAGATTTATGATTTTATCTTTAGAATGTACAAAATTTCTCTATTGGATATTAAATATCTCAAGTCAGATGTCTAATTAGACCAGTAGATTTTTTATTTTATCTTTAGAATAAAGGAACTTCCTCTGTCATATATTTGGAAATTCCTACACTCGGGTTTTGCTTCCCAACAAAAACACTCAAAAGTGTTTCAGACCAGCTGAAAGTACTCTCCAACCTAGTTATGACACCAATAGCAATCCATTTTTTCCTAAACCATCCATACCTAAACATTGCATCACAATATATTCTTCCTGCACATAAAAATTCCACATATTAACCCCTTCTAAATAAAACTCAAAATCATCATAAAACCATAATTAATAAATCATTTCACCTTCAAAAATAATCTTATTTCATTTAATATAAAAAAAAACTTGTATAAATCACAAAAAATCCATGAAGCCATCCATCCAAAGAGAAAATAAGCAATGCAAGGATTTGAGCAATATAAGTAGAAAGGGTTATGTTGTAACGATAATGGAATCACCATATGAGCATAACCGAGGAACAAATTCTTGTGACTATAATTATTTGATCCATAACTCTATTGGTCATGTGGTACAATTGTGTTATAACAAATACATGATGCATTCATGTGTGACCCAAGTTTAATGTGGCTATGTTGTGATAGAAATGGAGGCACTCATATGAGCACAATTCATGTACAAATGGTTCAGGAGCACCAAATTGAAAATTTTGGTTCTCAGTGTGTAATGGAGTCTAGTTTGTGTGTAAGGTGTTCTTTTCATGTTGTAATAAGGTCATGAGACCAAAAAAATTTATGTAATCAATAGTTCTAGTTGTGTGTGTTGTTGAGTTTGGTCTAAACTTAGTAGGTGATTAAGGTTGTTTAATGTTTTTGTGCCAAATTTGAATGGAAGTTGGAAGTTTAACGGTCACAACCCCTATTTTCAGTTGTGAACCATTGGTATCCTTTATAAAACATCATAAAAGGACTCCAAAAATCTCGAGGCAGGTTGGCATGTTGAAATTTTGGAGAAATAATACATTATACTCTGCTTTTGGTGTTGTTTCCTAAAAATTGTTGGGTTTCTTCATTCTGTACAAATCCATACTATCTGTAATCAATGTAAAACCTCTAAAATTTGGTGGAGCCTCAAATTACCTTTCATTTGATTCCTATTTGAGGGGATTTCATTAGGTTTTTTAGGAGAATAGCTCAATTCTCTAAAAGTACTTTGTTAATTAGGGTTTTTAGGGTTTTGGTAGAATAATGGAGTTTTAAGGCCATTCCACCATGATGTAACTTAATAAATGGGTGGAATGGGATTGTTAGGATGTAGGGATGTGTTTTTTTTGTTTTTTTTGAAGGGTGGTGTGGAAATCAAACATATAACACATGCTTGAAGGTTGGCAAGTTGATTGCCAATGGTGAAATTGTTGGTTTTTGGTTAGGACAGTGAAATTGTGGATTTTCCGGTGGAAACTAACATGGAATATGTTAGTTTTGTGATTAGTTCTCAGTGTATATGAAGGTTTTGAGGATAGGGGAGCAATATTTGCTAGACCTCCTTTGGAAAAGAGGCCCAATTAGGCCATTGTGAAACATTGAAGGGTTGATTGTGTTAGAGTAATAAGTTATTATGCTTAATTAATTACATCACATTGATTAATTAATTAAGTCACTTATTCCTCTTTATTACTTAAGCTAAACTTAGGCACATTAATAATTAATTATTAATTATTAAGTGTGCACACTAGGGTTTCATTTAGGGTTTCTTGATCTCCTTCATAAGGATTGATCACATTGTAATAATGGATTCTCTTAATGCATTTTTACTGAGAGGTTTACAGAACATTGTTTTGGTTCTTCATATCTTTTGCATGTGACAGGTATCCATCATCTTGCATGCAGGTGATCTTGGATTCTAACATGGTATCAGAGCTCCAGACCTGCAGCTGCCTGTTCGTGATCTGAAGATATGGCCTCTTCGTGAGTTTCGGGTGCAAGGGTTTCCATAGGCATCTTTTCTGCAAGATCTGGGGGTAGCCTATTTTTTGGCTCACAATGGGCTCAAACGGATGTCGCCATCGCGTTCGCAGCGTCCCAAAACCCTAGAAATGCCTGTCAAATCGTTGATTTTGGAGCAGTTGGTCCGGGAGGCAAAAAAAATTGGGGGGCCGTATGGCCTCCCTAGCACGCAGATCGAGGCGTGGATTTCAAAAAAAAATTTTGATTTTTCGCAGAAAATCTGCGCGGCCAAGAAAGGGTCGCCGTACCGCCCACCCATCCGCCACCGCGTCGTTGCTCGCCACCACCGCGCCGCTCGCTAAGCGGCTCCTCGCCAAACCCCGGTCATATGGAGGACGGGGCCCTCCGTTCACCGGCCAGAGAATATTCTCTGGGAATCTGCCGCCGCCCTACCGGAATATTCCGGACAATTTAGGCATATACCGGCAACCGGAATTTTTTTTTGCAGAGGGGCGATTTTTTCCGCCGACGGCCCCCAGGCCGTCAAATTTATGCTCCCATTTTGATGACGTCAGCATGACGTCATGATGACATCAGCCGTACGGCAGCCCTCTTTGCCCCCTCCTAACCCTAGTTTGCCCTAAAGGAGCAGGTTTTTTTTCTTTTGGCCATAACTTGGGCATACGGTATAGAAATCGGGCAAACGAGATATCGCCGGAAAGCTGGTTCCAAGCACTTTCATTTGGTGCAGTTTATTTTACAGTATTTTTCTGTTTTACTGCATTTATTACTGTTTGAAGTCAGATGTACATTTTATGCTTCCGAGCTCATAACTTTTTGCCACGATCTCCGTTTTTCGCCTCGTTTGAAGCGTCAGAAAGGTATTGAGGAGCTCTAGGTTGCTGTCCATGCAATTTTTCTGTATCTATCCCAAGTTTATCAGTTAGTCCAGATTTTGCCTGATGGGTTGTTTGGCGATTACTTGGATATTTTGGCAGTTGGGAGAGTGCATCTTGCATCTTTGCACTTCGTTTTCAGTAATACATCATTTAATAATCACTTGCTGCTTCATAGATTCCAGAGTTGTTCCAATTTGGAGTTTTCCAGTGTTCCGTGGCATCAGGTTTTCTGTTGCTTTAATCATGATTCCTTGAGTCAATCAGTGACTCTCATCCGGTTTTAGTAGTATACAAAAGCATATTTCCTTGCTTGCCTATATCAAGTTCCAGTGTTACTCTACATAGTTCTTCCAGTGCTTCTTTGCAGCATGTAATCTCATTGTAGGGGGGTTTTGTCCCACTGGGTTTTTCCTTCTCTACTCCTTTTTTGTGTTGTATTGGGTTTCTTGCACATCACTTTGTGCCATATTTTGTACTCGCACTGTTTTATAAAGTGCCATGGGGGGTTGTGTAGTGCCTTTGTTTTTCCATCACACCTTTGTCCGGTGAGTGTCCCTCCATGACAACAGTGAATCCAGATGATTCCAGTCTCATGTATGTGTGCTTTATTTTGCACACCACTTTTTCAGTTGCAGGTGCTTTCTTGTGCACTTTCAGATGTTCTTGGTTCCTTTTCATGCACTTCATTCTTGCATTGTAAATGGGTACCTGATCAGGCCTCGTTGCCGGGACCCATCTTTGCTTTCATGCATCCTATTCTAGTGTTTTAGCTTCTTCCTAAGTTCATCTTAAGGGGGGGTGTTAGAGTAATAAGTTATTATGCTTAATTAATTACATCACATTGATTAATTAATTAAGTCACTTATTCCTCTTTATTACTTAAGCTAAACTTAGGCACATTAATAATTAATTATTAATTATTAATTGTGCACACTAGGGTTTCATTTAGGGTTTCTTGATCTCCTTCATAAGGATTGATCACATTGTAATAATGGATTCTCTTAATGCATTTTTACTGAGAGGTTTACAGAACATTGTTTTGGTTCTTCATAACTTTTGCATGTGACAGGTATTCATCTTGCATGCAGGTGATCTTGGATTCTAACAGATTGTATTGAGACATTCTGAAACAACCATACTAGAGGATTGGATATGTTGAAAAATAGCCAAAAGGGTTCCTAAATTGGTGTACAAGAAGTGGTGAAGTGGTCTAAGGTTGGAGATATAGTTGAATAAGTGTGTCTCCAAGGCTACAAGAAAATAGGTGGCTCAAAGAAGGAATTCACCCTTGAAGTTGTTTAAGACCTTCCAAACCAGTTGGGAATTGTTTGTTGGAATCCAATACCACCCTATCTTGCATTAGGTGGTATCATAACTTAGGTTCTAATTGGGAGAGTTGTGTGTGGAATCAATTTGTAGAAGGGGTGTGTAGGAGAAAGAGGGAAAGATGCGTCCTAAGGGAAATATAGTACTCTCAATAGTAGTGATGACCGTAAAGGAGAATCAAGATGGCATGTTGGCTAGGATAGTAGCCTTAGAAGAAAACCAAAGAAGGAAGAGGGTCATTGATGAGGAAAGTGACCAAGAAGAGGAAGAGAATGAAGGGGAGAGTGAAGCCCCTTGAGCTGGAGCCCAAGAAGAATAGTTGGGTCTAGATGAGAGAAAGTTTATAAAGGTACTTCAGGCTACTAGAGGAGACAACATGGATATCAAGTTGGATTTTCCAACCTATGGTGGAAAAATGAATAGTGAGGAGGTACTTTACTGGATAGATTCCCTTGACAACTACTTTGATTACAAGGAGACCCCTAAAAATAAGAAAGTGAAATTGGACAAGACAAAGCTAAAAGGGCCATTATTGACTTGGTGGAACTACCTTCAAGTAGAGAGGATAAAGAAGGGAAATCCCAAGATCAATTCTTGGGATAGAATGATATCAAAGGTGAAAGCCCAATTCCTACTGGGTGACTATGAGGTTCAAACCTTTAGGAGATTGTAAAATTTGAAACATAGAGAGATGGATGTGATGGTATACATAGAAGAATTCCATAAACTAAGCATGAGAGCAGGGAACCATGAAAGTGAAGTGGAGAAAATTGCAAGGTACATCAATGGTTTCAGGGTTAGTATACAGGATGAGTTGAGCTTATCCACTCCTAGAAATGTTGAGGAGTGTTTCCAATTGGCTACAAGGTTTGAGGAGAAGATAAAAAGGAAGCAAGAGAAGCATCAAAGAGGTAGAGGAAAGAATAATAGAGAAAGAGGTAATTTTGGAGGGGGCAGATCATAATTTATAAAGCAACAAGGAGAATATAGTGGACAATAAGAGCAAGCTAATGAACCAAGAGGATGATTTAGGGGAAGGAGATCAAACACAAGAGGTAGATTTGGAAACCAAGGTAGGGGATCCAATACCTTTGCTGGGAGATGCTACCAATGTGGCCAATTTGGTCACCCTGCTTGGATATGTCCTGATAAACAAAGCACAAGTTCACATGGGGGTGAGAGGACACAAATTGTCCAAGAAGAAGATGGAGAGAGTGTAAATTCACCTTCATTGCATGCAAGTCCAAAAGTGGGAGAGATTTTTCTCATGAGGAGGACACTAATCAAGATCCCAACTACCAAGGAACCACCACAAAGGAAGGGTTTATTCATAACTACATGTAAGGTACAAGGAAAGGTATGCAAAGTGGTAGTGGAATCTAGTTCTACTGATAATCTTGTTTCATTAGAAATGGTAGAAAAGCTAAAACTTAAGAGGATCCCTCATTCTACACCATATAAGATCTCTTGGCTTAATAAAGGTCAACAAGTGCTTGTAAGTGAACAATCATGGGTGGAGTTTAATATTGGACCATATAAGGATAAGGTGCTATGTGACATCATCCCAATGGTTGTATGCCACCTCCTCTTTGGCAGGCCTCAAAAATTTGACAAAAAGGCCCAACATGATGGTGAAAAGAATATCTATGTCATTGATAAGAATGGGGTATCATATACCCTCACACCTATGAAAGAAGATGAAAGTGTAGACCATGAAGGACCTAGTGTCATGATTATGAAAGAGAAGGAGTTTTTGACGAGTCTTGAAGAGGGAGAAGGTGGATATGCTATTGTGGGAAAGCTAATTTTTGATGCAGCAACAAATGATAGTGAAAAGGTCCCTGATGAAGTGCAAACCCTGCTTGATAGGTATGAGAAAATTGTTGTGTATGAGTTACCAATCACTTTTCCACCAATCCATGATGTTAGTCACCATATATACTTAATCCCTGGTGCAAGTATTCCAAATAAGGTTGCTTATAGAATGACACCTCAACAAAATGTGGAGATCAAAAATCAAGTGCAAGAGTTGTTGGATAAAGGTTTGGTGAAGAAAAGTCTGAGTCCATGTGTTGTGCCAACTATTTTGGCACCCAAAAAGGATGGAGAGTGGAGGCTTTGTATGGATTCAAGGGCCATCAAAAAAATAACTATCAAGTATACATTTCCCATACCTAGGATGGAAAATATTATGGACAATTTGGCAGGGGCAAGGTACTTTTCCAAGGTAGATTTAAAAAGTGGATATCACTAGATAAGAATCAGAGAGGGTGATGAGTGGAAGCCAACTTTTAAAACCAATGATGGCCTCTATGAATTTTTGGTGATGCCCTTTGGGATAACTAATGCTTCGAGTACATTCATGAGACTCATGAATGAGGTGTTGAAGGACTTCATCAATAATTTTGTAGTAGTATACCTGGATGATATATTGGTATTTAGTAAAACAAAGGAAGACCACTTGGAGCACTTGGATAGGGTGTTGGGGAAGTTACATGAAGAAAAATTGATGATTCACCTCAAGAAATGTGAAGGGATGAGACAAGAGCTGATATATTTTGGCTTTGTGATATCAGGAGGTGAGTTGAAGATGGATCCTAAGAAGGTTGAGGCCATTCTTGTTGGCCAACACCTCAGACAGTTGGAGAAGTTAGGAGCTTCCATGGGCTAGCAAGCTTCTATAGGAATTTTGTAAATAATTTCAGTCACACTATTGCACCAATGATATAAAACATCAAGGGAGAGAGGAAAGGAAGATTCCAATGGACCAAGGAGGCTGATCAAATTTTTGAATATCTCAAGAAAAAGGTAGCTCAAAAACCAATCCTTATTCTTCCTAATTCTGATAAAGTCTTTACTATTGAATGTGATGCTAGTGGTTTTCCATAGGGGTAGTACTCAGTCAAGATGGGAAACCAATTGAATTCTTTAGTGAGAACTTGAATGAGGCTAAGAAAAGATACTCATCTTATGATTTAGAATTATATTCTATGGTGCAAGCTCTCAAGAAATGGAGGCACTACTTCTTGCCTAAATAATTTGTGGTGTTTACTAAAAATCATGCCTTGAGTTTTCTGAATAGCCAGGAGAAATTGAACCATAGACATATGAAGTGGGTTGAGTACTTGCAGTATTACACCTTTACTATAAAGCATAAGAAGGGACAAGCCAACAAAGTGGTTGATGCTTTGAGCAGGAGGGTAGTATTAGTGCAAGAGGTACAACTGCAAAGTGTGGGTATAGACTCACTCAGAGGTATGTACAAGGATGATGAAGATTTTCATGATGCTTTCACCATTTGTGAACAGTCACAAGGGTCTTTTCATAGTGAATATGTAGAATATGTTACAAGATGGGTTACTCTTTAAGGGGGCTCAACTATGCATTCCAAGTGCTCAATGAGGGAAAATTTGGTTAGGGAGAAGCATAGTGAGAGCCTAGGAGGGAATTTTGGCTGTGATAAGACTTTGGATCAAGTTAAAAGATTATACTATTGGCCTAAGATGCACTTGGATGTCAAAAAGTTTGTGGAAGGTTGTGTCATCTGTCAAAGGGCTAAAGGAACAAGTTCAAATGTTGGTTTATACCAACCATTTCCAACACCTACCAGACCATGGGAAGCTATAAGCATGGATTTTGTCCTAGGATTTCCAAGGACATCAAAAGGGTATGATAGAATATATGTTGCAGTAGACAAATTTAGTAAGATGGAACACTTCATTGCTTATAAAACCACCAATGATGCTTCTCACATTGCAAGTTTATTCTTCAAAGAAATTGCAAGAATTCATGGTTTTCCATTGTCTATAGTGTCTAACAGAGATTCAAAATTTATTGGCCATTTTTGGAGGACATTGTGGAGGAAATTGTGAACCAATCTGACCTACAATTCTGCCTACCACCTCAGAAAGATGGGAAAAATGAGCTTGTCAATAGGTCTTTGGGGAACTTACTAAGGTGTCTAACTAAAGAGCATAGGAAATCTTGGGATCTGATATTATCATAGGCAGAGTATGCTTACAATGACTTAGTTAACCAGACGATTGGAAAAATTCCCTTTGAGGTTGTATATGGGATGCACCCTAGAGGTGTCTATGAGTTAAGAGATCTAAGTGGAGTGAATATTAGTTCTCAAGGAGAGGATTTTTTGTGGCCATGCATGATATACACAAGCACGTTAAGGAGACAATTGAAAGGAATGTGGATAAATACAAGAAGGCATATTTGAAGAGAAGGATGTACAGTTTAAGGTGGGTGATTTAGTGTTGGCACACCTGAGGAAAGAGATCTTCCTAAGGGGAAGTACACCAAACTGATGATGAAGAAAATAGAACCCTGCAAAGTGGTCCACAAGTATGGAAACAATGCCTATGAAATTGAACTCCCACCAAGAGTTTCCATATCACCTATCTTTAATGTGACTAACCTATATCCCTATAAGGGATCTATTTTTGTAGGAGAAGAAGTAGGTGAACTTGTGAATGCTAATGAAGACTAGATCAAGGATCTTCCACCTGCTCAACCCATGCAACTTGAGACTATCCTAGATTCAAGGGAGGTGAAGGGAACAAGGAGAAAGGTATACAAGGAACATTTGGTCAAGTGGCTTGTAATTCTTGAAGAAGAAGCAACTTGGATGTTTGAAGAAGACATTGCAAAACATGGAAGGACTATTGTAGACCTCCTTTCATCTAGAGGATGAAATTTCTCCTCCTTGGTTGTATGGTGCAAGCGCACCAAATTGAAAATTTTAGTTCTCAGTGTGTAATGAAGTCTATTTTGTGTGTAGGGTGTTCTTTTCATGTAGTAATAAGGTCATGAGACCAAAAACATTGATTTAATCAACAATTCTAGTTGTGTGTGTTGTCGATTTTGGTCTAAACACAGTAGGTGATTAAGGTTGTTCAATGTTTTTATGCTAAATTTGGATGGAAATTGGAAGTTCAATAGTCACAACCCTTGATTTTAGTTGTGAACCATTGGTATCCTTTGTAAAACATCATGAAAGGCCACCAAAACTCTTGAGGTAGGTTGGCATGCTAAAATTTTGGAGAAATAATACATTCTACTCTACTTTTGGTGTTGTTTCCTAAAAATTATGTTTCTTCATTCTATACAAATCCATACTATTTGTAATCAATGTAAAACCTCTGAAATTTGGTGGAGCCTTGAATTATATTTCATTTTATTCCTATTTGAGGGGATTTCATCAAGTTTTGTGGGAGAATAGCTCAGTTTTCTAAAAGTACTTTGTTAATTAGGGTTTTGGTAGAATAATGGAGTTTTAAGGCCATTCCACCATGGTGTAACTTAATAAATGGGTGGAATCAGCCTGTTAGGATGTAGGGATGTGTTTTATTTGTTTGTTTGGCAGGGCGGTGTGGAAATCAAACCTATAACATGTGCTTGAAGGTTGGCAAGTTGATTGCCAATGGTGAAATTGTTGTTTTTTCATTAGGACAGTGAAATTGTGGATTGTTTGGTGGAAACTAATGTGGAATATGTTAGTTTTGTGATTGTTTCTTAGTGTCTATAAAGTTTTTGAGGATATGGAGCAAGATTTGATAGACCTCCTTTGGCAAGGAGGCCTAATTAGGCCATTGTGAAACATTGAAGGGCTGATTGTATTGAGACATTCTAAAACAACCATACCGAAGGATTGGATATGTTGAACAATAGCTAAAAGGGTTCTTGAATTGGTGTACAAGAAGTGGTGAAGTGGTCTAAGGTTGGAGATATAGTTGAATAAGTGTGTCTCTAAGGCTACAAGCAAATAGGTGGCTCAAAGAAGGAAGTCACCCTTGAAGTTGTTTGAGACCTTCCAAACCAGTTGGGAATTGTTTGTTGGACTCCAATACCACCCTATATTGCATAAAAAAATAATTTTCATCACAATTAGGTGTCAATCATCATTGGGTGCATTTAGGTTTACTCAAGTTTAATAGGTTATGATGTAATGATAGCATGATCTAAGAGCGATTACCTCTTATTGCAATAAAGAGCCTATAACTCTAGTTGATATGTAGAGTGGTTGTATTATATCAATTATGTAGTGCATTCAACCACAACCCATGTTTAATGGGATATTCTCGAGAGTGATCAAGATTTTCTAAATCTTATGAATGTTACTTAAAAGTGTATAGCTTAAACTACAAACCAAGTTTATTACTTACTTGAATACAATCTTGGTTTACCACAAACTATAGTAATGTGATCTACTAATAACCATTATGGAAAGTATTAAACCAGGACCCATGCTATATAGGATGCATTTCCTTGATTAGGTTTACATACCTTAATGATCAAACACAAGCTTCCCACACACTCTAGGATACAATCCAAGATCATACCACAACCCTATCAAGACAACTAATTTTCTGACCCAAGATTTAAGGTATTTTTTTAATACCAATAGAAGCATTGGTAAGAGCATGACTAGGGTACAAACCCTAGACCTCTATAGAAACATAAATTATAACTCTAGCAGATTAGTGAGGTTGCAATACCAAAAAGATTGAGACATTGTAGCCAATAACAAAATATTGCAATCTAAAGATCGTAGTCAATAACAAGCACACTATGTAGCTCAGTGGCATTTGTAAATGCAATCTATGGTAAGAAAATGATAGTCACTTGAGGTGTGATAGTCAAAAAGAGGCTAAGCAATGACAAGGTAATAAAGCTCAAACCTTGCATAGTAAAGTGGAGATTTTAATAGTGAGTTTCCTTAACCCCTTTCTAGCCTTAATGGTTTTCCAAATGCTTTTGGCAGTGTTAGAAAATGAAAATGCAATCAGGGAACGATTTTCCAAATGAATTAATAGTGGTAATCATAGGTTCAATGTTTCTTCTTAGCCATTGTATAATAAAGGTAGTGGATTGCATGTTTGAGCAATTTTTTGAGACTCGTCAAAGATGGGATAATAATGAATAATACCTTGTGGATTGTGAAGTAGTGACAATAAGATTGAAGGATCTTAAGACCCACATTACCATTAAACAATGAGTCCCATATAGTAAGTAAGTAGGTAGTTTATATGGCATAGTGAGTGACCTGTTTGAGATTGCAGCTGAGGGTGCAATATCCAATCTTAAAGGTAGTTAGCAAAGTAGTAATGTGCAAGAAAATAAAATTGTACACAACAAATAATTCACAATGTTATCTTACATAATGCCTTGAGTTTGAAGACAAAAATATCATTGTATCTTGATGAAAGTAGTGACCTGAATGGTCAATCATTGGAAACCATCATTTTAAAACATGCTATTGTGCTTATGGAGGAAAAATTTTAAGCAAGGTAGTGAGTGGTGGTTTGGAACAATGGTAGGTATGAAGGACTTGCTTTATATGCATACTATGCAATCTAGCTTAAGACAATGTTCTTAGAAGATATTGAAGGTGGATTATGGAACTCAAGGGTTACCATGATAAGAATTAGAGAAAAGATTGAGATCTATTTAAAAGTCACTATCATGAAGATATTAAATATTTCACATGCAAAACTGTAGAAGATGGAGTAATGAATATAGTGCTAAAGAAGATAGTGTGCTAGGGAATATTTAGGAGATCTCCGCATTATCTAATCACAGAAAAATACATCATTTTTTTTTAATTAAAAGAAATCATTCTAAACCCTAAATAGGATACATTGATACTTCAAAAGAATTTTATTTATTTTTTAAAATTAAAAGAAATCATTCTAAACCCTATATAGGATACATTGATACTTCAAAAGCATCTGAAGGAATTTGAGATTATGCAAATATATGTCAATTAAATACCTAGATTACAAATGGTAGCACAAACAATGTAACCCTTGTTGAGTAGAGCAGGAATGAGATAAGCAAAAATGAATCCTATGCCTCCTGTCATGCACATCTCCTTATAGTTCTCTATCATTCTTTACTAAAACACTTCTCCATTTTGGTAGGCTATGCCTAGAAATAATGTTTCGACAAAGGTTTTAGAGTATGTTTGTTAAAATGAAAACTCCATTTTGGAGGACTACACCTAAAAATAAGATTTTGACGAATTTTTTTGAGTATTTTTATTAAAGTTTTAGAGTATTTTGGTGGGCTATATTCTTGATTCCTTAAATGATTTATTCAAATGGAATGTGACTAAATAAATGACTAACTATTTAGTGATTTTTATTTGTGTGACTAAATAATTTTTAGTCAATGACCAAATTAGTCCAAATTAATCATTATTTACTCATTTATAGTTGAGTTGCAAAAAAATTAGTAGAATTTAGTCATTTTTAGTTGTTGTGACTAAAATTTTTAGTCACATAGTCATTTATTTTCCAAATTCTACTAGTGTACCACAAGTGGCTTGATCTTCGAAGAATTTTTTTGAGATTCCTTGGTATAGTCTGAGCTATCATCCAAGCTTCCAACCCATGTTTTTCTAGGGATATGATTCCAATGTTGATTCCACCATTCAGTTGGACCGATAAATCTAGGCAAAGTCCCCATAGCATAACCAATAAGATAATCCCTATTGCAATCACTAGTAGACTTGAAATTCTTTCCCTTGCTCCAATCACACTTCACATCACTCCTCTCAGACTAGGTACAACAATTACTTTGAATTGAACTTTGAATTACATTCTTCAAAGATTTTGATGATTGCGCTTATATTCCCACAACTCACTATCTCCTTGAGAATAAAGGTCACTGTCAACTAAAACTCCAACACCTATTTCTCGAGGCACACATGTAATATTGTTAGTTGAATTAGGTTGCAATTCTACATCAATTTTTGATTTCATCTCATTCTTCAAATCATTTACCTCTTTTTCTTCTTGATTTTCCTCCAACTCTCTTCTAGGTGGAGCTTGAATTTTGTTTTTTTAAGCTCAAACTTGGATTTGCTAGAAGAGACAAAGTTGCCACTTCAAATATCCTTCCTCTTTCCATGGTTTTAAGAGTATTCCTTCCTTCATGTTGGACCTCATAGGTGTTTTCTCTACCTTGATGGATTACATTATGATCATATTGCAAAGGTCTAGCTAGAAAAAAATGATATCCATCCATCAATACCACATCACAAAGCACTTCATCCACATATGGACCAATTTTGAAGGCAACAAGGGAAGATTTATCCACAAGTACACTATGATGTTTTTTTAACCAAGAAAACTTATAGGGATTATATTTTGGAACACAAGCAAGTTTTAGTTTGTTAACCATTTTTGTACTCACCATATTATCAATAGACCTGTCATCTATGATCACCTTACATACCTTTACCTTGTCCTTACATTTTCATTTTGTTCAAAAGATGTTCTTCCTCTTCCAATCAACTTCAGGGATTCCTTTATCTCCAAATATCTAGGTTCTTCTCAATATCAAGTTCTCTCCTAACTCAGCTTCAGTTTCATCAATACAAGGTTCTTCCTCTTGGGCTACCATCATCCTTTTAGGATTTTGAGGAAAATCTATAGCCTCGTGGGCTTAATAAAAAATAAATCACTTCATGGGCTTCCACTCTTCGAGAGTTAGTTGTCCTTCACCTCAACCTCTAAAGCCTCCCTTTCCTTTGAATTTAGTCTTTACATTCTTTCCTTCTTTTGACTCCACTTATGGTAGTTTCCAAATAAACCTTTTTATCTCTATTTTGTTTGCTATCATCCCTTTTACTCACTATTTTATTTTTCTAGTTTAATTTCTCCAATTCCTTTAAGTAATATTCATAAGCTTCATCCATCATAGGTATTTTCAACAATGCAAGCTCATCCTGAAGTTGAAATTTTATTCCCTTAACATACCTATCTGATATCTTTTCTTCACTTTCTTGTATATTTGTTCGAATTTGAAGCCTCATGAACTATTCAGTGTAAGCATATACTGACTGATCCTTTTATTTTATATTTTGAAATTCTTTAAACAATTTCTATAAGTAATTTGAGGGAAAAAACCGAGCTCTCAAATGTTTCAGCATCTTAGGCCAAAGCCTAATCTTATTTTTTCCTTCTTTTCTACTCAAAATATACACAATCTCCCACCACAAGGTTGCATGCGACTTCAACTTGGATGCAATGATTTTCACTCTTTTTAGATCATCCTCATCAATATCCTCTATGTCAAAGTACTTCTCCAACTCTTGGATCCATTCTAGGAATAGATTAGGGTTGAACTCACCTTTAAAATCTGAAATATTCACCTTTACTTTGGAACTTTGTTTAGTCAATGCTTCAATAAGCCTCTCTATAGGGTCTAAAACCCTAGCAGTATTTACTAAGTTTTTTGGTTCTTCTTTGGACTCGTCCAATTGTAATCTAGTCTCAAGGGCCTTTAGCCTTCTAAACACTTCACTAATGTTTCTTCAAGGGCCTACATTCCTCCTACCCCTTCTTCCCCAATTCATGCAAACTCCCCTTTGGGCCATCACGGTTTGCTCTAATACCAAAACTAATGCAGATCGAACCTTTGTTCCTACACCTAAGCCTTGAAATGTTTCAGGTCCATTCTCAACTTAACCCATAACACCCTGTAGCCAAAAGACTAAAAAAATGCACAACATTTTTGTTCACAACAAAGGTATGAATTAAGTCCAATAACTTAAATTACATAACACATAGAAAGTGAGAATAGGAATAGATGCAGAAGCCATGAAATTAAAAAAACTCTCATTAGAAACCAAACAATATTGTTTAGTATCATTCATAGCTAAAGAAAATAAATCTTGTTGCTAATAAGAAGATTCTACTACCAATAAAATCAAAAACTCTCCCAATAAAGGAGAAGAAAAGCTAGAAAAATCAACTGTCCAGAAAGACAGTTACACAAATCCAAAAAAAGGAAGTAATGGCTTGATAGGGGGAGCTAGCTATCAACCGTTACACATCTGCCAGTCAAGGAAAAAATCAATGGTTACATCAATAATGCACATTATTTGTAGGAAGGGTAGTCATGGGAAATGAAGAATGCATGCTATGATCCATAGGGGGTTCATTATCAACACTATTAGAAAGAGAGTTAGAAAACCCAAGATCCATGATGAATGGTGTATCATTGGATGACATGAGTCTTAATCTTCATCTCACAATAATATTGCTAATATGACACCAAGTTGTAAAGATCATACAAGTTTCACAAGCTTAGTGTACAAACCCAAAATAGAAATAGGCTTAAAATGCAATGCAATGACCTAGAATGCAATGTGTAAATGCAATTTTCACATTCTAAACAAGGTAATTTTTTTATTACACTATGCAACAATGTGAAAATGAATTCTTGTAAATGAAATTTTGAAATCATACAATGCACTAAATGTACGAAATTAAGCTAGATATGATGAAATTGATGAAACAAGAACTCCATAAGTAGTAACTGAAATTTGAAAGCAACAAATAGAAGCACAAAATGAAAATTTCAATGCCCAAAAATGAAAATTATGACTTCATCAGAGACTCATTCACCCTAGGGAGAATAGGTCCTAGATTAGGGTTTTGAAATAGATTTTTACAGAGTTTTAAGTGTTTTCTAGTGGTTTTTAGATTCAAGTTTGTTATAGTAAGGTTCAGTTTAATTTTTTGTAGGATGCAATGTGAAATTTAAGTGCAACATGTGGCAAAATGATGACCTAAAAGACCTAGTTTGATATAAAAAAATTGTTTCAATTTTTAAATGCAAGTTAATAAGATGTAAATGATATTCAAGATGACTATTTATTTTGTATTTTTCATATTTAAAGAATGCAAAATAGTGCAATCCTAATACCCTAGAAGCAATGCAAAGTTCAATGCAAACTACAAACCCTAAATGAGATGTAATTCAATGCAAATGAATGCAAGATCCAAATCTAAGATAAAAAGAACTCCAAAATCAGAAAATGTAATGATCAAAGGTTAGGTTCACCAAAATGAAACGAAGGAAACTAGGTTCACTAAAATGAAACAAAATGATGAACCCAAATTCACTCTAATTTCATTCAATATGTGTGCTATATTATGTAAATAAATAAATAAAATTAAATCCAACCCAACTACCAAAAAAAGGAAAATCTAGAAAGGGTTAAATGTTGTGTACCTTTCACCAAAAGTGCTTTTCAAATCTCACTGACGACTCATTTTCCCTATGGTGAATGGTTCATGGCTAGGGCTTTCAAAAATCAATTTATGGGTTCTATTCTTCTCAATCTGCACTTCCATATTCTAGTTGGACATTGTTGGAAAGCCAAAAATAAATCATGTAGCTTAGTTTCCATGATTTTTCAAGAAAGGTGACAACTTTGAAAACTTTGCAAATTTCTCCAATATTTCTCTCAATAGATCTTCAACCTAAAACCTACAATCACACATCAAAGGAGAGAAAATGTTGTTTGTTAGGGAATATGGGTTTTCCTTGGTCAAATCCTATTTTGGTAATTAAACCTTGAAATGAATGAAAGCATCAAAGGAATGATGAATGAACAAAATGAAATGTTACAACTCACCACACCTTAATTGAACCTTGGATAGAAAATCTGCAATCTAGCATGAAGTAGCCTCAATGAATGTAGATCTTGGTCATGAACCTTGATGTGAAGAAATGCCTTTGAATATGCTTGATTAGATCTTGAATGCTAGATAAATACATTATCTCAAACAACATACATGATGCAATCCATCTTTGACATGACAATGGAATCTTGATTGCTACAATAATCTTAATAATCTACCCTTGAATGCCTTAGAAATTTCTCTTGAATTCTCTATCAATGCTCTTGTGAAATTTTAGGATGCTTGAATCAAAATTTATAGGTGAAACTAAGTGAAATAACCTTGTATTTATACATATCTTTTCATTAATTCCCAAAATTCAAATATCACAAGCCAATATCAAAAATGGATTTGAAATCATTAAAATACTACAAAAAACATATATTCAAGAAGTGGTCCTAGTTCTAAGTGAGGATCCATTTGCAATGTGGTGAATGGGTCCTAGGTCTCTCACCTAGGACACACTTTGGGAAATATGAAATGTTATGTAAAAATAGGGTCCTAGGACCTAGTAAGTACCCATTCTCCATGTCATGAATGGATCTTAGGTCACTTACCTAGGACACACAACTTCTAAAATTAAGTGTTATGTAAATCCATTTATGAATGTCAAGTTTTATCCCTCAAAATTTGAAATTAATTAGGCTTGAATTTGAATTAAAGGGTCCAATTATGGAAATTTGACTTCAATTAATTAATAAAGCCCTAGATTAGTGTGAAATTGTAAAGATACACCTTACAACACCCTAAATAAGTCACAATTAAGTCCATTTAGTTTTAAAAGGCCCTAAAATTAATGTGAATGTGTGAAACACATTACAACACTAAATCAAGGAAACATTAAGCTCATTTTAATATTAATTATTCTTAAATTAAGAAAAAGGGATACCTTTTCCATTAATATAGGATAATGTTTAGGGTTGAGTGTATAAGGTTAAGTGTATAGGGTATAGGTATTAGGGTATGAGTTGAGGGAAATGCATAGGTATAATGGTTGAGAGTGTATGGTTTATGGTTTAAGTATAGGGTTGAGGGTATATGATTGAGGGACAATGTTCAAGGTTTAGGGTAAAAGGTTGAGGGTATAGGGTTGAGGGTTGAGGGTTGAGGGTTTAGGGTTTAGGGTTTAAGGTATAGGGTATAGGGTTGAGGGATAGTGTTCAGGGATGGGGGTATAGGGTTAAGTGTATAGGGTATAGGGATTGAGGGTATAAGGATATTCGATATCTAGGGTTGAGTGTTGATGGATAGTGTTCAAGGTTGATTCAATATTTCCTCTATAGAAACCCATAAGCTTAACTATGCATTTATTTTAGAAGGAGGCTAGTATTATGGTGAATACTAAGGATAATAAATCAATAATTAAACTTGAAAGTCTATATACATTAGAAACTAAGACTATAATCTCACTTGATGCACCAACGACATAATTGCGACTAGTAGAAAAAAATATCATACCCTAATTTTGATTAACTTTAAACAAAAGTTTAGATCTCATAATTGTATTAGGGGGATCTAAATCCTTAAGAAATATTATCCTCCTAACCTAATCTATAACCCTATAAATGCAACATGTGAGCACACTTTGAAAAAGTTGATTTTTTCTCACATCTTAAGCAACCCAAAGCATGCTCACGCTTTGAGCAAGTCAAAGCACAATCACACTTTAAAGCAAGAACATTTTGGGAAGTTGTAAAAAGGTAAAAAAGTAGGACATTCGTGATCTATGCTCACATGCTCTTTTATTCTCTTGCTTATGTGTGTTATCCAACAAAAAAATGCTTTTCATGTTGTTGGGGAAAGCACATGCATTTTTACACATTCCACCACCTTTGCACAACCTTTTTTTGTTTTCCAACATAGCAAGGAGGAAATACCAGAGTTTTTACATGAAATTTGATTATATGAACTCATATTTTCATGTTTGTAGTGTTGCAATGTTAATCATGATTTTTTTGTTTTAATTTCATATTATAGATTGGTTATTTCCATAGTTTTTAGTAATTCTATTAGATTTATATAAAATTTAACATTGAAAATGAAGCAACTTCATGAAAATCTCTAATATTTTAGGAGTTTGATGCAAGAAGGAAAACAAACTGCACATAATTGGGTAATTTCTCAAATTGAATCTCAGATTTTAAGCAATGTTCTATTTATACATATGCTTTACATTTTCCTTCATTTTCCATGGGTTTATATTTTATTCATTATTCTCCTACTTCATATTTCACCTTTGACTATCACCTGAACCACTTTGATTTCTTATGTTGCTTTGTCACTTCTTATCATACATGCTTAATATAATTCTTTGATTTTGTTATCATATTCATTCTTATTAAATTTACCTTACTGTGATGTTATTCTTTGAACATTCAATACTTTCCTTGATCATATAGTGGCATGCATTTCCTTTAAACATTACACATTGAGCATGGCCTCTTAGATTTACCTCTTAATATTGCATTTCCTTAACTAGAGATATATGAAATGAATAAAAATCCAAGAAAGGGTCATGTCATGAAGTAGTTTAAACACAAGGAACATTGTTAGTTTTGTTAGAAATTACAATTAAAGACCCATAAGAATATTAACTATGGGAAAATCTATCATTAACAACTTGGATAAATCTATAATTTATGACTTAATTTTTTAGGAAAATTTTTCTATTACATTATAATTTGAAAGAATAAACTAAAGATTGTTCATCCTTCTAGAAACTTGTGGGGAACTACTACACTCCCTTGGAGGATTTGAATCTATCTCAAGATTCATCCATCTATTAAACTTGTAGACATATTAGGACAATTCCAATTTAGAATTATTTTAGACAATTGGTCCTACTAGCTGCAAGCTCAATTACATCTTAAACACAAATCAATATCATGGTCATAACTAGTTATATATAACTAAGACCATGCGGTTAGATATTACCAATTTTATTTCTAGATTGCAATTTAATTTTATTGAAGGCCAATCTATGTATGAGGCTTTATTTTTCACCTAATCATGCTCATAATAGGTTATTCAGCTTCAAAAGGATGTTAATGAGTTACACAACCATTTCCATCCTTCTTAAACTAGTTTTAGAGTGCAAAATTTTTACCAACCCAAGTTAATGCAACACTAAATGTCAAAGAAGGCTTTCATGGCTAGGGCTTGTGCAAGGTCACAAAGAGATGTAAAGTTAAATTCAGATTTTAATTTAAGTTTTAATATTTAAGGGGCCATTTATATGATTAAAGATCCAATTAAGGGCAATAAATGGGTAAATTGAAGGTCAAGACCAACCCTTAGGAATAAGTGTAAACTAGAATAGACAAGGATTTGGTTTTATCCTCTCTTTGTTGAAATCCATTATTATATGAAAATATATCCTTTCCATATCCTTACAATAGTGTGTCATTCCTTCCCCTAATTTCATGTGCACATCCATCAATTTCCTTATCATGATTTTAGAGCCACACCTATTTTAGCGAGGGAAACTTATCCTTCCCATTCATCTCCTATGATATCATTCCATATATCATTTTCACATTTGGGGGAAAGCATGCATTCCCTCTTCACTAGTATCTTGACATCACATTCCTAAACCTACATCACCACTAGGGACCTATTTTATTATATATACCCACTAACTCATTTGACGACGAAAGATGTATAATTTGATGTGTAATTTTCTTTTCTTTTTTAATTCTATCCTCGACGTTCGTCAAAATTTTGACGAACATGTGAAGTCAAAATTGTGGCTGACATAAATAAAAGTGAGCTCAACTATTTATTGTGACAACATTTTGCTATACTTTTGAATTTGCTCTACTTGTGAATTTTGTATACTTAGGACAGTTTGTGGAGAACTTTTGATGGTTTTCTTGGGAAAAATTAGAAAAAATTCAAGAAGATATCGCTAGGTTGAGGGTAGTCATTGTCTTTTTCCAGAATTAATTTGTGAAGTCAGATTTGTACTTCCAGGTTTGAAAATCATATTTTAAAGCAAAATCTCATCAAATTTCATTTTTAGACTTGTGCATTTTTAGAATTTCATTTCCATATTTTGTTGTGCAAGTTCAATATTCTAATTTTAGGAGTCTAACGGTTGGACATCATAGTAAAATCAGAATTTAATAATTTCTGGAATTAGCATTTTAAAGTTTTTTTTGGGGTCATTAACTTTAGGCTATCTTCACTTTTGCAGGTGTGGTTGCATGCCGAATTTTTTTGGTCTAAAATATCAGAATTATTATATTTTGTTACCTATCTATGATTAAAAATTATTGGAGTGTGGGTTTGATATTTTTTTAAGATCTAAATATTCAAGCTTGGTAAAGAAAAATCATGTCAAATAATATTAGTCTAGAACAAAATGAAGAGATAGTTGCTAGAATGTGGGCTAGATTGAAAAGAAAGGGTGATGGGAAATGTTATTGTCCTTGCAATAATTACAAGGACTTAAAGACAAGAAGACTTTTAATCACAACAGCTAAGAAACATTGTAGGTAGCATGGTCACATTGAAGGGGGCATGATTATCATCCATTGGTAAGTTGTTCATTATATGTGTTAATATTGATTGAATTTGTAAATGTTTATATCATTTTAACATTATATATATATAATCACTTGATCATGATCATGGTTTATTTGTGTCTATCATTATTATAAAGGTGGGGAACCCTAGGGCAGATGATATGGATTATCATGGCCTAGAGAATGTGGTTTTGCAAGCGGACGAACATGGAGCTGTGAATATCGAAGATGAAGTTAATGATCCTATGGAAGAAGACGATCATACGCCAAAAAACACAGTTGAAGATGATGGTACAAATATATTGATCCATGACACATTTAGTGGCACAGCTAATCATGATGATCGAGATGACTTTGATGGTGTTCATGATTTACCTATACTTGAGAAGGAATATGATTCCCTTTATGAAGGCTCCCAAACAACTCTTCTCTCTATTGTATTGTTGCTGGTGAACTTGAAGGTTATGAATAGTTTATCCAACATAGCAATCTCACGGATGTTAAGGTATGTCATATATGTCATCTTTTTTCATCTATTTTAATTGTTGTTAGTTCATCACTAGAAATAAAGGATGAAATATGTACCATTAATATTCTTTACATTAACAAATTTTTTTTTATTGTAGATTGATTGGTGAATTTTTGTTACCACAATCAAATATTTTACCTCGCTCATATTGAGATTTATCTGGCATTATGAAAGATATTGGAATGGAGTATCAAGCAATAGACACATGTCCCAATGATCATATTATATATCATAAACAACATGAATTTGCAACAAAATGCCTGAAATGTCATATCAGTAGATATCGAACAGATCAACTAACAAAAAAGGTGCCTTGCAAGGTTCTTCGTTATATTCCCATTATTCCACATATGCAATGATTATTTAGGTGTGAAAGCTTAGCACAATTTATGGATTACCATGCACGGAATAGAAGTGGAGATGACATTCTTCGAATTCCTGTGGATGGTTATACATTTAAGGACATGGAGGAAAAATGGCCACACTTTAAAGAAGAACCTCATAATCTCAGGCTTTCATTGGCAGCGGATGGTGTCAATCCATTTGGAGAGTTGAGATCTATTTACTCGATGTGGCATTTTTTTGTTATCAACAATAACATTCCTCCATGGATGTCAATAAAGAGGGAGCACATAATGTTGTCAATGATTGTTCCAGGTATTTATTTACATCAATTTTCTTTAACGTATTAGCATCTCATTTGTCTTATTTGTTGCATAATGACTTATATTTTTTTCATTTAATAGTCATGTACATTAATTTTTATATATTGCAGTAAAATGGTTATAATAATTATGTAATGTTTATGCTCATTCAACTAGGTAAGTACCATGTTAAAGATATGAATGTATATGTTGAGCCTCTTATCGATGAGTTACTAAAGTTATACAATGCATCACTATGTATGACATCTCTAGACCAATAGGACAAAGGAAATTTCAATTATATGCAATGCTTGTATGGACAATTCATGATGCCCCAGGGATAACACATTTTTGTAGTATGTTATAATGTACAACTGCACTTTAACGATATTTAATTTTATGAAGTAGATATCATGCATGTTTTTTAAATAATCTATTCATTATATATAATTACAAAAATTGACATATTTAATCCAATTATATATGATCTTGCAGGTCTTCAAACAAAGGGAAAAATTACATGTCCAATTTGTGGTCCAAAGATGAAATCTCGTCGTTCAACAAGTTTAGGAAAGTAGGTGTTTGATGAGTATAGGCACTTCCTCCATAGAAATCATAAGTATCAAACTATTGAAAAACATTTTTTCAATGGGAAAGAAGAGACTACATCAAAACAACAAAGAATGAAACCTCACCTATGGAAGTTGGAATATAATAGAATTAATCTTTAAGGTTATACATCAGATCAAATTGTTTATCTATCATATATGATATTTTTGGAATTCATATTTTTATATTGTGTTGTGTTTACTCATGAAGTAATTGACAATGATTGGTGTTGTTAATTTCTTTAACTTATATGCTTCATGAAGGTTGTTAAGGCATTGATGGTCGGCTTCCACAGGGACTAAAAAGTTATGCAAGATAATTTACTAGGTTTCCCTACTATGAGCAGCTACAAATTATGCATTTTTTTGATACAATGCATATCAGAAAGAATATAATAGAAACTTTATAGAAAATATTGGATGGAAGGCATGACAAAGAAAAAATTGTCAAAATTTGTAGTGACATTCAAGAAGCCAATCATGCAATGAAAAATTTCATTCAATTGAATAGTGATGGAGACCAAATTAATATAAGTGCCCTTGGTTATTAATGGAGCAGCAAAGCAATGCTCTAAAAGAAGTCATACAAAAACATTGATTTCCCGTAGGATTTGTTGTGAACATAAACAATATTATAACAAAGAAAGGTGAATTTGGGCTAGGGATGAAAATGCATGATTGGAATACCTTCATTAAGGTAATTATTTTGGTATATTATATACACTTGTATACTACATGTACTTTTCAGTGTATTATGTTTACTACTTTTAGAAAAAAATGAAAAGATCATTTTATAATTGTTGCAACATGTTCTACCTCTATCTCTCCCTGAAAACTTCAACAACAATGTCAACCAAGTTATATATGATCTTGGAAAATACATGAGGTAAGCAGTGATATTTGTTCAATTCATTGTATAGATCTTATAATTGTCATTTGTTTTACTTGTTATGCAATATATTGTATATTTTTTCTAAATATCATTAATATATTTGTGCCTTGAATCACTTGTAGATGGTTTTCATCTAAATAAATCCATAAAGAAGATATAAATTATTGGAAGAGAAAAATTCCTCATCTAATGTGTGAAATGTAAAAGTGTCTACCTTTGATATTTTTCAATGCACAAGAACACTACCTCATACACCAAGTTGAGGAGATTGAATTGTGTGGACGTGTACACACAAGGTCAATGTGGATGGTTGAGAGGTACTGGATGTATTCATGTGCTATACAAAACACAGTATGGATTAATACAATTAAACATCTTTAATTGCAATTGGTGTATTAATTAATGTAACCTTTCGCGTTTCAACTTTAGAGCATGTAGAGCATGATCAACATGTTGAGCATAATCAGGCTAGAGAAGATCAAAAACATGATGTGGCCCCATTAGGTAAAGAGGACCACTCTAATGTTCTTTTAAACGTATTTAATTACAATTGGTGTATTAATTAATGTAACCTTTCATGTTTCAACTCTAGATCAGGATTTAGAGGGTGTTCAACATGTTGAGCATGAGGCTATAAGAGAAGATCAGGAACATGATGTGGCCCCATCAGGTAAAGAGAACCACTCTAATGTTCTTTTAATTAATGAAATACTTGTAACAATAATAATAAAACATATAAATTTAACATTTCTTTGTTATTGCAGTAGACCCCCCCTTGTAGTAGCGTCCACGCCATGAGTACATGACTAGGCATGCATTAAGATCACAAGAAGAGGGAATAACAACTAAAGGGGGTACAAATGATTTAGAAAATGATACTCCACTTAATTTTTTCTTAGCTTCAAAAAGAAACAAAAAAAAAGTGATTGTAATCATATTATGAATGAATGTGAATATGTTAATGAATGAATTTTATATGTTAATAAATGAATGTTATATGATAATGAATGAATGTTATATGTTATTAATGGATGAATGAATGATTAATGTTATATGATCAGGTATGAGGAATTGAGAGTGATGTGAGGGGGAGGGGGAAAATGAGCTTCCACCGTCACGTGGTTGGCCCTATTAAGTAGAGAATTTTAAACTATTCTTGAAACAAAGAGAAGCTCAATAAGGTAATGAACTTTTGAATATAAGAAATGCATCATTTGAAGCATCAAACCAATATGCAAAGATGAAAGAAAGTGCTAAATTTTCACTATGGTGGCAGAAAAATGATTCTTTATACCCTGATGCCTTCATTTTCCAAGCCAATTTCTCCTGCTTTGCATAGCTTTGCCATGTTTGTGGATGTGATATGACTCCTACACAAAAAATATGTACTAGTTTACAGCCTTCAATCCAACTACATCCAAGTATCTTTTTAATTCCTCTATCTTTCATCAATCTATTTACTATTTGAACCTCGTACAGATGTTTTAGATGAAGAACCCATTATTGTGAAATGTGCCTCTAGTTGAGTAAAGTTAATCCATGCTCTGCATCATAATTTGAAGTTGTTTCCATTCCAATGTTCTGATTTAGTTTGTTTGTATGGCTTTCTATGAATACCACATTGTGTTGTGTGTGGATTTGGTTTCAAAGCTCTGTTTCTTTTGTTTTTAGTGGTGAAATAACTCTAAAATTTAACTTTTGTGCATAACAGGTTAGTGGAAAAATTGATAGCTCTGAAGGGTTTAGAGGCTCGATTGAGATAGATACATGGATATTTGGATCTTGTTGTTGATGGAAGGCTTCCACTTAACCATGAAATTTTTTTCATATGTTTTGTACTAATTTTCAAGAGCTTGAAGAAGAGAGGAAGCACCCAACTAACCTCCCAAACCTTAAGAGGATAATAAAAGAGGGTAATGTTTTAATTTTGATTGTTGCTGCATTTTTTTCAAGATTACAAGGCATCACTTGTTTCATCTATTTGGAATATGTTTGATAGTGCTCATTAATGATACATATCGATCCTTTCTCTATTAGTTGTTAGAATTCTATCCAATTTCAAAGCTTTAAGGAAAAAAGGGTCTACTTGAAAGGACTATACTAAGTGGCTTTTTGTAGATTTGTCTATATATTATGGCTACAATGACTACTTGATCTAGACCTTCCTCGAGGTTGAAGCCTGAATTTTTGGAATTTTGTTGTTATTATCTATTCCAGTGTTTTGCTTGATTTCCATTTTAGCACTTTGTTTGAAGATTAGTGAATTTCAAAGTAAATTTAAATGAGGTGATATTGTGTTGAATGATTGTAAATTGTGGTCTCCAAACTTCAGATGTTCCCTATTGCTAAAGCAGTAGAACTTATTGAAGCAAACGAAGCTCCTCCACCTACATACCTCTAGACCAACACTTTAAAGGTTAGTAGCTAGAATAGCCAATTTACAGTTGAATAAAATACTTATTGCTCACCCAAGTAACCGAGCATCTATTTTTGGATGTTATTTTCCTACATTGATTTGCCTAAAACAAACACAGGGACCTTTCTTGCTGCAATGGGGTTGGAATATTTGTGAGCACTGTTATTGTGTTTACTTGCTTGTGTAGGTGCATTTGTGGACTGTCGGAATCACAAATTTCTGTGTGTGGGCAATGATCTTGCAACATTGTTTAGTAGAGACCAAAGCTAGTTTAGCTTGTGATGTTAACTCAAGGAGGTTAAGTTTCCACTTGTCATTATGTATTGTCCATTTTTGTGCCTTAAAATGGTAAATTCCATCATGATCATACACTCATGGTTGTCCAATATAAACAAATTATATATTTTTATGTATAATTTTAGTTATCTCCTTCTCCCGATTTTAAATAAGTAATATTATTTTTCAATAATATTTTAACCAATAGATGTGTCTGGCAGAATTCACAGACTCTTATATCTACCTTGAAAGAGCCCACTGATGGAGAGCAGAGGCCATAGAATACTCTCACTGGCAGGCATCAAGTATATGATTTTGACCTTTTGGAGGAGTATCTATCTCTTCTATTTGTATTTCCAGTTGTACCACTTTTTTTCTTAGGCACATTATATTATAAAGCTCTGGCCATTTTTTTATTCCCTTACACTACATTTTTTTGTTATTTTGGTTTTAGGAAAATCAAGATGCATTGATCAAGTATATCACAGAAGATGTTGGCTTTAGTAATGGAAGACCTATAGCTGCATGTATCATTTATAAGTCACTTCTCCAATGGCGTTCATTTGAAGTTGAAAGAGCAAGTGTTTTTTATTGTATCATTCAAATGATTGGTTTAGAAATTGAGGTATCATTGATTCTGCACTTCCCTAGTTCTAAGTAGTTTATGTGAATTGGCCCTACAGAATATAATGATATACTCAAAATTTTATAATGATTTACCCATGTAAATTTCTCAATAATAACTACATTTTGAGTCAAAAAAGGATGTAATTGGCCCTAGAGAATATAATTACCCACAATCACTTACTCTACTCCTGAAAATCCTTCTAATCAAAGATATTGTGGCAAAAAAATCACATCGGCATGAGCTAGTATGGGTCTTCCTGACCTATTATGGGTTATAAGCACTTTTTAGCACATCAATGAGACATCAAAAATGTTGTAGCAATCAAGATTGCTAAAGAAGACATATCAAGGAGATTGGCTTATGGTCTCATCGATGAAGATAATCTATCGGCAAGACAAGTCATCTTAGCATGAAAAATATATGTTGGCTCAAACGTTTAAGTCTCACCGATGAAGTTTCATCGGCAAGACCATCATTTCTTTCACCGATAGGAGCACTGGGAATATATCAGTGAGACATAGCAGGTTGGGTAAACATTCAAAACTTACCTTGATGGTATAAGTCTCACCGATATACTTCCTCGTGCTCTGTTGATGAGACCGCAAGTCAATCCTCCCGTTAAATCTTTAAAAAAAAAAATACAATGTTTCATTGAAATTTCGACGAACCAGTCCAACAAAAAAAAAAAGTGTGATGAGGTTGCTATACCTCCAATGTAATTTTGAACTCATTTTGATGGTAAGATTGTCAAACAAATGATGAATGTTTGTTGGAATTTTAACGAAACTTGGTCATAATTCCAAAAAAATTCTCATGTTGTTCTGACGATTTGGTAGAGGCATGCCACATGTGTTATGGCTATTGTTTGTTGCTAGATTGATGCAAATTTTTTTGATATTCTAATGAACACCAGGTCCCTTTTTTGTGGTGGAAACCGATGAAGTTCGGTTGTGATTTCAACATTTTAAAGCTCATTGGGAAACTGACCAAAATGCAGTGACAAACAATTTTTCAGTGATTCATCAGAAAGTGGAGTCAAATCCAGTAGTGACCAAAGGAGCATGTACCTATATTTTAGCCTTATGTACCCACATAGGTGTTTTTCACCACATCATGCCATTTACATTTTCCCATACTAGAGTAAAATTTCTACCTTAAACACTTAATTATTACACTTAGATTTCATGTGTTATTAATGAAACTTGCACATACACAATCTAGGATTGTGCTTGTTCCATTAACACACTCCCATGCATAAATTCCCTTGGCTTCCCTTTGTTTATCCTTCCCATTCATCTCAAGTATGATATCATTGCATATATCCTTTTCAAATATGAGGGAAAGCATGCATTCCCTCTTCATTCATTTGTTGCCCTTTGTTATATTTCAACATACAGCCTATCACTTAGTATCAAACTTGAAACTCCTTACATTTGGCCACCCTCTGTTTGTAAACTGCCTCTTTGGACTATCATAAATTGGACTGCACTATTGAGTTCAATGAACTTTTCAAGGTACTTGTAGAGGTCTTTATACATGTACTGCCCTCTTTTTATCATATTTCAACATAGAGCTTGTCACTATCATCTTATAGACATTATACAACCTAATTATATGATTTCTTTCAGATTTGTGTATGAGATTGTACATCCTAATTTTACGACTAATTTTAGATTTGTGTGAAATATTTCTTTATTATATAGTACCATGATGGAACTAATATTTATCTCTTTTTCATGCTATTGATAGAATTATTTATCATGCTAAGAAAAATATCAAAGAGTCTAACACTAGATTAGCGGGCAGCTAAGAATACAAAGAAAAGAGAAGGAATGAGGCAACTTCATGAAAGTAATAAATTGAACACCATAGAAGAAAACATGTCAATTGAAGAGGAACATGAACCATCCACTATATGTAAGAGAGATATGGAATTAGCAGTACAAAGGAAATGAATGAAAATCCTTCGTGTAATGAGAAATTTGAATCCCATAGTTGGAGACATGTCATCTACCATAAGTCAAGATGAAGAAACACCATCTACCACATCTCAACTTGAAAGTACATCATCACTCACATATGAAGATATTGGTACACCATTTTTCCCATCTCAACTTCAAGGTACATCATTTGGGTAAGTGCAAAAAGATGGGGGGCCAAAAAGGGGTCTTAAGTGGCCACTTTTTTTTTCGAAAATTAGGAAATACTAACCTTGGATGTGAAATTGAGGATAGTTACACTCAAAAAAATTAGATGCAACAAAAAAAAGGATCATAGTGCTTTGAGTCTACTTTCTAAACTACTATATTTTTTTTAAATGGCAGAGATTAAGGGGTTCAAAACAACATGAACCATCCACTATATGTAAGATAGATATGGAATTGGCAGTACAAAGGAAATGAATGCAAAGCCTTCGTGCAATGAGAAATTTGAATCCCATAGTTGGAGACATGTCATCTACCATAAGTCAAGATGGAGAAACACCATCTACCACATCTCAACTTGAAAGTACATCATCACTCACATATGAAGATATTGGTACACCATTTTTCCCATCTCAACTTCAAGGTACATCATCTGGGTAAGTGTAAAAAGATGGGGGGCCAAAAAGGGGTCTTAAGTGGCCACTTTTTTTTTCAAAAATTAGGAAATACTAACCTTGGATGTGAAATTGAGGATAGTTACACTCAAAAAATTTAGATGCAACAAAAACAAGGATCATAGTGCTTTGAGTCTACTTTCTAAACTACTATATTTTTTTTAAATGGCAAAGATTAAGGGGTTCAAAAGAACATGAACCATCCACAGTATGTAAGAGAGATATGGAATTGGCAGTACAAAGGAAATGAATGCAAATCCTTCATGCAATGAGAAATTTGAATCCCATAGTTGGAGACATGTCATCTACCATAAGTCAAGATGGAGAAACGCCATCTACCACATCTCAAATTTAAATTACATCATCACTCACATATAAAGGTATTGGTAAGCCATTTTCACATCTCAACTTCAAGGTACATCATCTAGGTAGGTGCAAAAGGATTGAGGGTCCAAAAAGGCATCTTAAGTGGCCACTTTTTTTTTCTAAAATCAGGAAATACTAACCTTGGATGTGAAATTGAGGATAGTTACACTCAAAAATTTTAGATGCAACAAAAAAAAGGATCGTAGTGCTTCGAGTCTACTTTCTAAACTACTATTTTTTTTAAATGGTAGAGATTAAGGGGTTCAAAAGAGGGAGCCACATAAATTGTTGTTTTTGTCAAAAAACACAACATAGTGACTTTTGTGGCTCCCTCAAAAGGTTAACTTTTTTTTAATTTTTAAAATCGCTTCAATGAGAAATTAGCTAATGACATGTAGTTTATGTCCAGTTTTTTTCATAAATTTTTAATGAATATTTGATCTTTTACTAATTTTCAAAGTGGACACTTCTTGAAAAATAGAATTTTGGCCATGCTACCCCTATAAATTTTGAAACTAATTGAAAATCATATTTTTTTAATATGTGTGGAATGGAGTCTAGTTTCGAAAAATGTGATTTATTTGAAATTTTGATGAATGGTTAATTTATAAAGCAAAAAACACTGAACACTAGTTTTTGCCAAAAAACAGACACAAACAAAAAAAATTAAAGATCAAAGGCTTAACATTGTAAAAATATGAAAAAAATCACATCATTAGATAGCTAAGAGGGAGCCTAACATTACCCAGGTGTTTTATTTCTTTGGCCTTGAAATACGTGCAAACTTGATGCTTAGCACAAACACGATCATGTGAAATATTGTAGAATTTGTAAAAACATGTCTTTCAACATTGGGAAGGAACTCCAAGCCTTTAGGTTGGTATTCTAAAGAAAATACCAAGCCTAAGGCTTTGGGATTCCCAAAGCAAGAAATAACATGAGCACGTTATAACACACTCGAGTTATTTCATAGTTTGGAATTATTATTTTTGTGTGTGTTCCCAAGAGTTTCATAAGCAATACATAACGTGAGTGAGTTATAACATACTCACGTTATGTCTTGATTTGTGTTAAATTATAGTCTATTAAATGTATGTATATATATTTGTATGTTTGTATGTATGTATTCTTGTATGACATGTATGTATGTATGTATTCCTATATGTATGTATGTATCAGTGTGTGTATGTATGTATCTAAGATTGTATACTTGTATGTATGTAAGTATGTATGTATGTCTATATGTATATATGTTTGCTTATATGTATGTATGTCTTTATATGGAGGGAGAATTTTAAGAGAGAGAGGGAGTTGTCTAAGTAGAGTGGGAGGGAGATACCTGAGAGAGAGAGAGAGAGAGGTAGAGAGGTAGTGAGAGAGAGACTTGAGAGAGGGAGAGGGGATGAAAGGGAGAGACCTAAGAAACAGGGAGTGTGAGACAAGGGGTTGGAGTGAGAGGGACTTAGCTAGGTAGGGTGGGAGAAATAGAGGGGGAGAGAGAGGGAGATAAAGAGAAAGAGAGAGTTATCTAATTAAGATTCTAGAGGGAGAGACTTGAGAGATAGGGAGAGAGAGTGAGTGTGAGAGAGAGGGAGTGAGAGAGAGAGAGTGGGAGAGAGAGGGAGTGAGAGAGAGGGAGTGGGTGAGAGAGAGAGATACCTGAGAGAGGGAGATGGGAGGGAGAGATAGGGAGAGAGAGGGAGTGTGAGATAGGAGTGGGAGAGAGAGGGAGAGAGAGAGAGGGAGTGGGAGAGAGATAGAGGGAGTGAGAGAGAGTGGTAGGGATTGATTGAGTGAGAGGTATGTAGAAAGAGGGAGAGGGTGGGAAAGAGGGAGGGAGAGAGGTGAGATAGATAGATAGAGAGAAAGAGAGAGATAGGTGTTGATGGTATATGGTTGAGGGACTAGGCTTGATAGTCCAATGTATAGGGTAGACAGTTTAATGTATAGGGTAGAGGGTTGAGGGTTTACGCATTTAAGTGTTGATGGTTTACTAGTTTAAGAGTTGAGGGATGATGTTGAGGGTTTAAGGATTTAGGGTTGAGGGATTAGGGTTTAGGGTTAAGGGTATAGGGTTGAGTATATAGGTTTTAGGGTATAGGGTTGAGGGATTATGAATTAGGATCCAATGTATAGGGTAGAGGGTTGAGAATTGAGGATTGAGGGTTTAATGTATAGCATAGATGGTAGAGGGTTGAGATATTAAGGGTTTAAGGGTTGAGTTATTAGGGTTTAAGGGTTGAGGGTTGAGGGATTATGATTTAAGGGTTTAAGATTGAGTGATTAAGGGTTGAGGGTTGAGGGTTTAGGGATTTAGGGTTGAGGGATTAATGGTTGAGAGTTTATGGTTTAAGGGTTGAGAGATTAGGGTTGAGAGATTAAGGTTTGAGGGTTTAGGGTAGAGAGTTTAAGGGTTGATGGTATAGGGTTGAGGGTTTATGGTATTGGGTTGAAGGTAGAGGATATAGGGTTTAAGGGTTGAGGGATTAGGGTAGAGAGCAAGGAATGGAGGGAGGGAGGGAGGGAGTGAGGGATTTAGAAGTGAGATAGAGATAAGGAGAGAAGAAAATGGAAGGAGAAAGATATCTGAGGGTTGAGGATCCAATGGATAGGGTATAGGGTTGAGAATTGAGGGTATAGGGTATTAGGTTGAGGGTAGAGGGTTGAGGGTATAGGGTTGAGTGATTAGTGTTAAGGGTCCAATGTATAGGTTAGAGGGTATATGGGTTGAGGTTTTAGGGTTTAAGGGTTGAGGGTTGAGGGACTAGCATTGAGGGATTATTAGTTGAGGGTTTATGGTTTTTAAGGGCTAAGAGATTAAGGGTTGAGGTTTAGGGTTTAGGTTAGAGGGTTTAAGGGTTTAAGGGTTGAGGGATTAGGTTTGAGGTATTAGGGTTGAGGGTTTAGGGTATTGGGTTGAGAGTAGAAGGTTGAGGGTTGAGGGTTTAGGATTGAGGGTTTAAGGGTTTAAGATTTGAGGGTATAGGGTTGAGGGATTAGGGTAGAGAGGGAGGGAGAAATGGAGGGAGAAGTGAGAGAGAGAGACATGAGGGTTGAGGATCCAATGTATAGGGTAGAGGGTTGAGAATTGAGGGTAAATGGTTGAGGACCTATAGGGTTGAGGGTTTAAGGGTTTAAAGGTTGAGGGTTTAGGGATTAAGGATTGAGGGTTTAGGGTTTAGGGTAGAGGGTTTAAGGGTATTTTTTTGAGGGTAGAGGGTTGAGGTTTGAGGGATTAGGGTTAATGGTTTAGGGTATTGTTTTGAGGGTAGAGGGTTAAGGTTGGTTTGAGGGTGAGGTACAGGGCTGATGGATTAGGGAGAGAGGGAGTGAGAAATGGAGGGATGGAGATAAAGAGGAGAGAGAGAGAGAGAGAGAGAGAGAGAGAGAGAGAGAGAGAGAGAGAGAGAGAGAGAGAGAGAGAGAGAGATGGGGCTTGAGGATACAATGTATAGGGTATATGGTTGAGAATTGAGGGTATAGGGTTGATGGTTTTGGGTATTGGGCCAAGGGTTTAAGGGTTTAAGGGTTGAGGGTGTAGGGTTGAGAAATTAGGGTAGAGAGTGATGGATGGAGGGAGGGAGAGATGGAGGGAGAATTTAGATAGAGAGGAGAGAAGAGGAGGGAGAGAGGGAGTGGGAGAGATATATTAGGGTTGAGAGAGAGAGACTTGGGAGAGGGAGATGGGATGGGAGGGAGAGACCTGAGAGAGAGGGAGAGAGAGAGTGGGAGAGAGGGGGCTGGAGTGAGAGGGACTTATCTAGGTAGGGCAGGAGGATAGTTGAGAGAGAGGGAGTGGGAGGGGGGAGGCAGGGAGGTAGGGAGGCAGGGAGGTAGGGAGTGAGAGAGAGAGAGAGAGTGAGAGAGTGAGAGAGTTGTCTAGTTATGTAGGTAGGGTTCTTGAGGGAGAGACTTGACAGATAGAGGGTTGGGAGGGAGTTAGTTGAGAGAGATGGAGAGAGAGGGAATAGGAGAGCGGGAGTGGGAGATATAGGTATGGGAGAGAGATAGAGCGAGTGAGAGAGTGAGAGGGGGTGGGAGTGAGAGACTAGAGAGAGAAAGAGAGAGGGAGTGGGGAGAGAGGGAATGAGAGAGAGTTGGAGGGAGATAGAGGGAGAGAGAGAGATTAGAGTTTAGGGTTTAAAGGTCAAGGTTTTAAGGTTTTAAGTGTATATGGTTGAGGGATTAGGGTTTAAGGCATAGTGTCTAGGGTTGAGGGTTTAGGGATAGGGTTTAGGGTTAAGTGAGAGACCTAGATGGCTAAGGAGGGATGGATGGCTAAGGAGAGATAGAGATAGAGAGAGGAAATGTTAAGAAAATGAACATTTTCATAACGCAGGCATGTTTGAAGAAGTTGAGATATAGTTGTTTTCTATAGCAAGACAAAATATGTGCATATTATAACATGAGTGCATTTTGGCTTGCTCTAAAAATGGTAAAAAATTTAGCACACACATGATCTAGTCCCACATGCTCTATTATTCTCCTGGTTATGTTAGTGTTCCGACAAAAAGAAGCATTTAAATGTTGTTGGGAAGTACACATGCAAATTTTTCACATTCTACCACCTTTGCATGAAATTTCCACCACCTTTTTATGGTTTTCCAACTTAGGAAGGAGGAAATAACAGATTTTTCACATCGAATTTGATATATATCAATTCAAGTCTCATTTTTTGTAGTGTTGCAATGTTAATGTTGATTGAATTGTAGAAATTTAACATTATACATTGGTTTTTTTTCATTATAACCTTAGCCCCTCTTGGCACATTTTAAACTAAATAATTCTTTACACTTGCCAATTACATTTTAAACTGCATCTCTTTGAGGCATTTTGTTAAACCAATTGACCTACCTTGTGTATGCTTCCACATTTTGTATACACATATATATTAGAGTAGTTATAAGTATGTAATATAATGTACATAATTTTTTAATCCTTTTCTATAGATGTGCATACCCCTTTCAAATAGTTCTACTAAAGTAATATAATGCAATCATTGTAGTCCACGAGGACATATCTCATTGAGGCATTTTTTCAAACAGTTCTACTAAAGTAGTTGATTGCCTTATCTATGCTACCAAATTTTCCATAAATGTCTACTAAAGCATTTTATCAAATAGCATAGACAAGTAAATCATCTATTTAAAAAAATTCCTCAAAGAAATGTGGTCTCATGGTGATACAGATTACCATGAGATCACATTTCTTTGAGGCATTCTTTTAAACAATTGATTGCCTTGTCTATGATACCAAATTTTCCATGCATGTCTACCAAAGCATTTTATCAAACAACATATGAAGATGCAATCAGCTATTTGAAAAAATGCCTCAAAGAAATTTTGTCTCATGGTGATGTGCATCACAATGAGACCACATTTATTTGCGGCATTTTTTCAAACAGTTGATTGCCTTATCTATGCTACTAAAATTTTCAAACAAGTCTACCAAAAATTTCTTTCAAAATAATCCCCCTTTCTTTCAATGAATTTATTGATGCCCAGATACCTTGTTCCAAAGATAGGATGTTAAGACAAAAGTTGTGGAATTTGGATTTATACTCAAGCCAATTGTATCTTCTTGAAAGTTTGTAATGTCTTTTAAAAAATACATTTTGTGCTTATCTTGCATTAATGCCATTTCATGAGATTACATTTTATGTTTTGATAGATATCACACGCCATTCCAAGGTTCCATTTTGTTCCTATCTTGCAATCTTGGCATTCCATAAGACCACATTTATTTAAGGAATTCCATCAAAAAATTCATGTGAGCATTGACAAGCTAGTGAGCTCACTAGCTTGTCTATGCTACCAAATTTTCCATACATGTCTACTAATTTTTTTTTCAAAGAATTCATATGCCTTGTCCATGCTTCCATTTTTTTTCCTATCTTGCAATCATGGCATTCCACGAGATCACGTTTATTTAAGGTGTTCCATCAAAAAATTCATCTGAGCATTAACAAGATAGTGAGTTCACTAGCTTATCTATGCTACCACATTTTTCATACATGTCTACCAAAATATTTTTTCAAACAATTCACATGCCTTTTCCATGCTTCCATTTATTTCCTATCTTGCAATTATGGGATTCCACTAGACCACATTTCTTTAAGGCATTCCATCAAAAAATTCATGTGATCTTTGACAAGCTAGTGGGTTGTTTGAAAAAATGGCTCATAGAAATGGGGTCTCATGTTGATGCTTGTCAATTCAATAACATTGCCAAGCTAGTGGGATATCTGAAAAAATACCTCATAGAAATGGGGTCACATGGTGGTGTGCCCCATTTCTATGAGGCATTTTTTCAAACAGCCCAACAACTTGTCTATGCTACCAAATTTTCCATACATGTCTACTAAAACATTTTGTCAAACAATTCACATTCCTTTTCAATGCTTCCATTTTGTTCCTATCTTGCAATCATAGCATTCCACGAGACCACATTTATTTAAGGAATTCCATAAAAAAGTCATGTGAGCATTGACAAGCTAGTGATCTCACTAGCTTGTCTATGTTTGTGCTCTTTCCTCTTACATTTTATACCATTTTAATTAATGTCCTAAATTTAGTAATGTGTAAATGAATTGTTTTACATTAAAAATATAAAATCTAACTTTGACTATATTTTTCTCATATTGTCCTTTTGTTAGTTTTCCTACAAGGTAGAAATGACAAGGTGGTGATCTCTTTGATGATTTTTTTCTTACAATTCTCACTACCTTGTCATTGCATCCACATTGACCTCAAGGACATATCTCATTGAAGAATTTTGTGAAATATTTCATGTTCCTTGTCTATGCATCCACATTTTGCATGTGTCTATTAAGGAAATTGCAAACATAACACTCGTGAAAATCCCCATTTTATGTTTTGATAGATGTCATACCCCATTCCAAGGTCCCATTGCTGCTATGGCTAAAAGCCTAAAATAGGTGCTTTCCAACAAACTATGGATGCATGGAAAAAATATATCAAAGAATAATAGTAAGAAAAAGAATAGAAAAGGTATTGAGCTATTTGAAAAAATGCCTCAAATAAATGTGGTCTCATGGTGATGTCCATCACCATGAGACCACATTTCTTTGAGGCATTATTTCAAAGAGCTCAAATTGCCTTGTCTATGCTACCACATTTTCCATACATTTTCCATTTTGGGCATATCCTGCAATCATTCCAATCTTTATGGGTAGATTAACAAATGAAAAAATGAATTCAAAGATTCTTGAACTTAAGACTTCTATGGAGAAAATATAATTGGAAATAGATGATAAGGAAGAAGCAATATGATAACAATAGTTGCAGATGCAAAGGCAATAGTTGGAAGTGTTGAAATTGAAGCACAACAACTAAAGACTAAAATTAACCACTTAGAAAAGGTATTAAAAGAAAAGAAGAATGATTTATCATCAATGAAAAGGAGGCTATTCGGCTCTAAAATTACTTGAAAAGGAAGCAAACCTAATTGAATGAGATACATAATGTATTCAATGAAGAGATTCTTCCTACTCTCGAGAAGTTGAGGAAGTTGCATTTGTAGATTCTTCTTTGTTCATCACACAACCAAACTGAATATTCCAACACATCTGTATGAGTGGTTTTATGCTAGGCAAGGTTCTCTTTCACACCCAAACATGACAAAACAGTCCAAGCCACATTCTACTAGCAAAGTCTCTTAAGAGACCAAAGTGCAAAAGGGTGAAAAACTTTGATGAGTGATTACTCAAAAACTATGGAACTTGGAAACACTTCATTTGAAGCCATGGGATCTGTAGGGACCCTCTACAATAATGTCTATTAGTTTTTGATAGCTCCAAGTTGTTTACCTATGGTGAACAGATTTCAGTTAATGGAAAATGGGTCAGTTGCATATAGTGTAAAGTTGGAAAATGGTTAACTTTTGTTCTGTTCATCACACAACTGAACTAACTATTCCAACACATTTATATGGGTTTTTTTGTGCTAGGAAAGGTCCTCTTTCATACCCAAACACATTGAAATAGTCTGCACCATATTCTACCAATGAAGTCTCTTAAGAGACCAAAGTGCAAAAGGGCAGAAAACTTTGATGATAAATTACTTGGAAACCATGACACTTGGAAACACTTTTTTCAAGGCTATAAGATCACAAAGGGACCCTCTATAATAACCTCTCTCAGTTTTTTATAGATGCAATTCATTTGCTCATGGTGAATAGATTTCAGTTGATGGAAAACTGGTCAATTGCATGTACTATAAAGTTGGAAAATGGTGTATCTTTTGTTTTGTTCATCATACGACCAAACTGACTATTCCAACATGTCTGTATGGGTTGTTTTATGCTATGTAAGGTCCTATTTTATACCCAAACATGACAAAATGGTCTGAGCCATATTCTACTAGTGAAGTCTCTTGAGAGACCAAAGTGCAAAAGGGAAAAAAAATTCGATGAGTGATTATTTAGAAACTATGGCACTTGGAAACATTTTGTATGAGGCTACAAGATCATGTAGGGCCCCTCTACAATAACCTCTCTTGGTTTTTGATAGCTCCAAGTCGTTTGCTCATGGTGAATAGATTTGAGATGATGGAAAATGGATCAGTTACATGTTGTGTAAAGTTGGAAAGTGGTATAAATTTCATTTTGTTCATAACATGATCAAACCAACTATTCCAACACGTCTATATGGGTGGTTTTATGCTAGGAAAATTCTTATTTTGCATCCAAAATGTTGATATGGTCTGAGCCACATTCTATCAGTGAAGTCTCTTAAGAGACCAAAGTGCAAAAGGGAAACAAACTTTGACGAGTGATTACTCAAAAACCATGGCACTTGCAAACACTTCTTCTAAAGATGTGGGATCATGTAGGTCCCCTCTATAAGAACCTCTCAATTTTTGATAGCTCCAAGTTGTTTTCTTGTGGTGAAAAGATTCCAGTTGATGGAAAATGGGCTAGTTGCATGTAGTGTAAAGTTGGAAAGTGGTGTAACTTTCATTCTATTCATAATACAACCAAACTAGCTATTCCAACACATTTGTATGGGTGGGTTTATGCTAGGAAAGGTGATCTTTGCACCCAAACATGTTGAAACTATATGATCCACATTCTACCAACGAAGACTCTTAAGAGACCAAAGTGCAAAAGGGTAGAAAACTTAGACAAGTGATTACTCAAAAATCATGGAACTTAGAAACACTCTGTCTAATGCTATGGGATCATGTAGGGACCCTCTACAATAACCTCTCTCAGTTTTTGATAGATCCAAGTCGTTTGTCTATGGTGAATAGATTTTAGTTGATTGAACACAAGTCAGTTGCATGTAGAGTAAAGTTGGAAAGTGGTGTAACTTGTGTTATGTTCATCATACGACCAAACCAACCATTTCAAACCATCTGTATGGGTGGTTTTATGCTAGGAAATTTCCTCTTTTACTCCCAAACATGCTGAAATGGTTTGAGCCACATTCTACCGATGAAGTCTCTTAAGATACCAAAGTGCAAAAGGGCAGAAAACTTCAATGAGAAATTACTCAGAAACCATGGCACTTTGAAACACTCCATATAATGCTACAGGATCACAAAGGGCCCCTCTATAATAACCTCTTTCTTTTTTTTATAGCTCCAAATTGTTTTCTCATGGTGAACAGATTTCAACTGATGGAAAACAGGTCAATTACATGTAGTGTAAAGTTGCAATGTAGGCTACTTTTTTTATTTTGTTCTTTCGTGGGGCCAAACAGCTAGTGCCAACACATCTAGGTGGGAACATCTATGCTAGGCATGGTCACTGTGCTTTGATATAAAAGGTTCATTGTCTTTCCAATTCCCTTATGATCTTTAATAAGACTTGCATGCCTTGAGTTTTTGTTTGTGAGACTTAGTTATTACTTTCCATTTTCTTTTGTCAATAGTTTTATGATGTTTTCTTTATCTATGTAATACATGAAGCATAAAGCATACAAGTGAATGGTAGCATCAAGAATACATGCAAAATGGTAGATCTCTACCTCAATTATATAAAGCATGAAGCATGAAGCATGGTAGCATGGAGCATGAAGCATGAAGCATGAAGCATGAATCATACACATGAATTTCTTCTGTGAATCACATGAAGCATGAATCATGAAGAATTAGTATATTCATATGATTGATTTAATGTTCAATAATCTTACTAGACAATAATGTTCAAAATTTATTATATATTTACAATTATAGAAAAGAAGAGTGCATGGAAAACACTTGACTTTTAACTATTTAAAGTAAAACATCTACAAATATCTATTGAAGTGTGGATTTATAATGCAAATATGGAAACCATCAATAAAAAAGATGTGTATTAACGAAAGAGCCACATAGGCATACATCAATATATGTCGATATAAGTATAAAATATATACAAAATAGCCATATAGGCATAAAATTTCAAGTATATACAATACAAAATATGTCCAAAAATTCCATATAGGTATACAACAAAGGACCCCAATCAAAAGTCATTTCCCTCTAGCTGAATGAAACAAATGAGTGGCCTTTGGTGGTTGGGTGGATGGTGATGTGTATGACACTCATTTACCCTAAACTCAAGGGTTGGTCCTCCTAGGGTTTAGTTCCTCATCAAGCCTTATATGTTACAATAACAAGTAAATACATTCATATATAGAAATTACATTATATAAAATGATATATTTAACAAAATAATCACTCATGGCCACTAGACGATCTCTCTCCTCATGAAAAATATTCACATGCTAATGTTGTGGCATGCCCAAGTCCTATAGAAACCATCCAAATAGAAATTAAACCACAAATGAATAATCATTTGATTTTTCACTAACTAACAACTATAACAACGAATGTAATTTGAAATTTACTAATCTACCTCATAATACCATGAGAGGCATTGAGTTGTCTATTGAAGAAGTTACACCTTGATCCATTACCCTATCAACATTTGGAGGCAATTCCACTTCCATCATCTAAAAATAAAACAACAATTTATTCAATCACGAAAAGTAGAATAGTGATGTAGGTCATGGCTTATAATGTATAAGATAATCAACAAAATTTTGAGTACTTATTGAACTATATATTTCTTACTATTATGCTTACTATTTTCCCTATACATAGCTTGTTCAAAAGCACTTGTTTTAGGCTTTTATCCATAGCAGTGATGCAGTGAACTATTTCATAAAATGCTTTGGTAGGCATGTATGAAAAACATGGTAGCATAGAGAAGGTAGTGAACTATTCGAAAAAATGCCTCAAAGAAATGTGATCTCATGGTGATGGAATGCCATGAAATTTTTTTTTGTCATGGAATTCCACCATGAGACAACATTTCTTTAGGGAATTTTTTTCAAATATTTTGTTACCATATCTATGTTATTATGTTGGGATTGGGTGGATAGTATAGTGTGGTCTTAGTTATGAGATGGATGGGGATCATGAGATGAAGAGGGATGTGTGTTTTGATCATGAGGGAAAGAGGATCATTAGATGGGGTGGAAGGTGTACTTTGAGACCACATTTCAAGAGTGATCATAAAATGGAGTGGAAGAGGTACTTTTATTTGTACATAGAAGGATGTCATTAGATGAAGTGGGGGAGAGGGTGGATGAAGGGATATCTTGCTCTTGAGATGGAAATATATCATTAGATGAGATGGAAGGGATATTTTGTTCTTGATTGGAAATCAGATCATGAGATGGAAGGGGGTCATATGATGGATGAGAAGGGTTTCCTTGATCTTTATATGGAGGGGAATCTATGTTAGCATGCTTTGGATTAGGAGATGGAAATAGTTAATTTGATATGGATGGTGTCATGAGGGAGGAAGGTTTTATAGACTCTTCAACTTGGATAGATGGATTGATAGGGGATTCATTTAAGATTAATGGTATTAGTGTTTATCTTGATGTGGTGGTGATGAAGGTGGGTTCATGATATGGAAAGATTACACCACTTTTTTTTTGCATGGAGAAACAACCACCTTTGTAAATAGTCCTTGGAGGAAGTTATTATGAGAGACATGGGATGAATTTTCTTGGTAATAGTGGGGTGATGTGGATTTTAAGGATGTGGGATATGAAAGTGGAATAAGATGTGGAAGCTTCCATGGATTAGTAAATTGAGGATGAGGATGAGGACCTTGAAAAGGATTTGGAGGGGAATTTTGGCTAAAGGCTTTGTTTCTACTCTTAAGGCAGTGAGTTGCTTGAAAAATTGCCTCAAATAAATGTGGTCTCATGGTGATGGAATGGAATTCCATCACCATGAGACCACATTTCTTTGAGGCAATTTTTCAAACAACTCACTACCTTGTCTATGCTATTGCTTACTATTATGCTTTGATATACTTTTTCCAAGCATCCATAGTTTGTCGGAAAGAACCTGTTTTAGGATTTTAGCCATAGTAGCAAGGAAGTGAACTATTTGATAAAATGCTTTGGTAGACATGTATGGAAAATGTGGTAGCATAGACAAGGCGGTGAGTTGTTTGAATTTAAATACCTCAAAAAAAATTGGGTCTCATGGTGATGGACATCACCATGAGACCACATTTCTTTGAGGCATTTTTTCGAACAACTCATTGCCTTGTCTATTCTATTGCTTACTATTATGCTTTCTTATATTTTTTCCAAGAATCCATAGCATAGACAATACAATGAATTGTTTGAAAAAATGTCTCAATAAAATATGGTCTCATGGAATGCCATGACAAGAAAATGCAATTGGAAGTTGCTCCTAGTTATTAGTTATGCTATGTGAAGTAATTGCATCATTGCTTATGTTGACTTTATAAAAAACTATATTGTAATTGAAATTTTGTCATCTATGAACATCTAGTTATTACTTATGAAATGTGAAGAAATTCTTTGAGTTTGAAAGATGCGCAATGCAATGTAATCAATTATATGAATATAAACTACAAAAATCTATTAAGTACAATTCATTAGTCAAACTCTTTATTCTATTACCTAAGTGAAGGTTTGAACTCCACTGCCACTAGGAGGTGTTGTCGTGAAACCTCCAATATTAACATATTCAACATCCAAAATTAGATGTTAGAATACCATTCATATAAAAATTCTATTCATATGCATTATTTATATTTTTTTACTAGTTACATACCTCAACAGTAGATGCAGTGGAGTAAAAAATGGGTCGAGGGCTAGTGAAAATAGTATCAACACTATGACCCTAAAATTTTATTACAATTGTTAAACTAAATTAGTTAATATTGCATTTCAAAAATGAAATTTAATAGATTCAATTCAATGAACATGCTAACATTTACTTGTGTATCGAGGTTGAAAGGGCTCCTCATTCAAGATGACACATGTCATCGCTATTTGGGAAGCTATAGACGTATTATGTGGGGTTATATGTACAAGATGACCTACAAACCTAAAAATAATGGGGTGGAACCCTACCCCTCAAAACTCCCCCTTGGCTGTCGTTGTACTGCAAGACTCGCATGTTGGATGATACTTTGGCTCGAAGAACTAATAGATTGTATAGTGTCCACCTCAACACTCTCCTTCATGATGAAAGGGATAGTAACATTCTCATAAGCTGGCCTAGTGAGTGCTCGTCTCACTTGCCACTGAGGATCAAGACATGCACCTAGTATATCCTATGTCAACCTACCACCTCTCCCCTGAAAGTCCCACATATCAAAATAGTTGAGGATTTTGTTGAGGAAGAACTTGTAGTAGAGTTTCCTCAAGAGATATTGGGGGACCTCATTATTGTTGCATGGAGGATGGTCAAAAACCTTCCACCACCTCTTCCAAAAATTATCATATATCCCTTGGTGGTTGCACCAATGTATAGGAAACCTCTTGCTATTAAGGTCAAGAGTTTGATTTGTATGTGGGTTACTGAATAGTGAACACAAGTTATATTTTGTAATTTTTTTCATTTTTTACTTGTTTGAATGATATATTATTTGCATAAAAATCTCTACACTGTCGCCTCTTATCTGCCCAACCACTTAATTGCTTGCTAATTGCATCTATATGTGTTAACATAGTTTGAAGTGAATTTACAAGTGTGGTTCTTTTTGAGGTTGAACTTATAGGATCATTCAACCTCACAATTATCTCCTCAATTTATTTTTTGTTGTTTTCAATTTCCCCCATTAAATTTTGTTGAGTTCTAGGAGGATGTTGAGGAATTGTTGGAGGAGTTTTTTGTTGTCATTATTCATCAAGATTTTGTTGGTGTGCTTATTCATGAGGAGGAGAAGGATTTTGAGGATGAGAATTGAGTGGATTTTCAACTCCTAATAATTAAAGAAATTAACATCAAAAACATATTCAATCTACCTATTTAACAACAAATTCACAAAAAAAATAATAAAATCTTACTCCTCTGAACTTCCCATTGACGTGGAAAAATTTTGGCGAAGAAATAGCAGCAATTCAGTAAATAAAATTGGAAAATTTGAGGTCTCCACAACATGAGTGTGCCTTGGAAGGCTTTGCAGGTAGTAGATGAAGAAATATGATAGTCTAAAATGATTTGGATTTTCTTTTTTTTTCTTATAAAGATTCATAATGTGCTTGTGTTATAACACGAGTGCATTATAGGCTCTAAGGCTCGGTTACACCAATTCATAATGCAAGAAAATTATAACGCGAGCACATTATAACGCACTCACATGGATTTTTAAAAAAATTAAAAAAGTTGGCCACTTTTTGACCCCCCAACTTTATGCACCCGCCCATCTATTTCATCTCCAATTCAGGGTATGCCATTTATCCCATCTCATTTAAATATTGATGAAATTCCTAATTTTGAAGAAAATTTACCTTTGAGAACACTTCCTAGAGTTTTGTATGGAAGGCCTAATTTTTTGGTTGATATTGATGAGAATATTTTGTAACCAATAGTTGATAAGATTCCAAAATGCACTTGTAGAATAAATGCTAATAATATTTGAAGATTATTTTTTAAAAAATTAAATGAAATTGAAAGATACCACATATTTTTTGAAATGATGAGAAATCTAAAATATAGATCCATTATGAAGATTCTTGTGATAAGAACATCAGAAGCTTCAAGTGACAAATCTATTGTCAAGAATATAATGAGTTCATATGAGAGTTACCACCTCATGCACCAAAGATAGTAATGTCACACAACATGACATTACATCAATTATAGTATGTAATCAAACCAAGAAATATCATCTCATTAGATTGATAAGTCAATCATTGAGAATAAATAGAAAAACTTTATTGAAATCCATTGGAAGGTTCCAAAGAGTTGAAGAAATAAATAACAATGAATTATGAGCATTCCCTGGTAGACTACCACAAAAAGATAAACCAATTGTTGAAACCTTGAGATCCCTAATTGAATAATTTTGGAAGAATAACACAAGGGTATCTCCCATCAAAGAGATTTTTTTAAGGAGAATTGGTTGTCAAAATCATGAGCCACATCCAAATTTTTTTTTGGATATGACTCAAACATAATTCTTTACTAAATTTCCAAAGATGTATCCTCAAGTTAAAATTTATCAAATATTTTTTGAAATGATAAAGCCTTTCTATGTCAAAATAAATCACACATGCACTAGTTGTTGTAGAGTATAGATTGATTTTTCTATCCATTATAGTTTCTATTGATGTATATGTTTAGATTTGCATACTAATAATGTTTTGTAGGACTGTGACAGACATGCCCCACCTACATCTTCAAGAGATTTCATATCAAGAATTTTATGTGAAAGAGAAAATGGTCAATTATTCTAAAAGAAATTATGCTATGAAACATGTTAACATTGTGGTGGGTTGCAATATTTTCTAATTTGTGAACATATGCAAAGTACACATGTGGTTAGAAATGAACTAGTAAAATTTGAAAAGTATAAGACAATGGGCTACAATACAAAAAGATGGTAAAGAAGAAAAAAGGTATGATTTGGTTATTGAAAAGATTCCAGTGTATCAATTTATTTCTATATTTTGAGAGAATATAGTGTATGAGTGTGCAAGGAAAACCCATAGCTGGACTTGCAATTCAAGTTATGTAAGGACACATTTCCATTTGATACCATTCTTTCAATCGTCAAATTTACATAACTACACTCTACAACTACATCATCAGGTGTAATCACAATATTACAACTCCACACAGGTTGTTATATTTGTGCATATAACATTCATTCACATGGGTGACAATACAAAAGATGACAAAAATATTGTAAGGGAGTTTTATTTTTATATCAGTGATGATTATACATATTCTACAAAGTTCGTGCAAGGTTTCTTTTAGGTGTTCTACAATGATTTGGCTAGAAGGGGCATATCATTCTGTCAGCATATTAAATGGTCAAATAATTGTGCATCACAATTCAAGAACTCATGGATGTTCTATTGGTTGAGTAGGGTGCATAATATTATAGGTGTTCAACATATATGGAATTTTTGTGAGGATGGGCATGGAAAGGGATATCATAATGGTGCAAGAGCATGTATCAAAAGAGTCATAGCATGAGAAGAGTTAAAGTATAAAGACAATGCAAAGTTGATAGATGCGAAATATATCATTGAGTGGTGTAATGCTACAATAGGTCTAGGTAATCAAGGTAAGTCTTTAGTTTGTAGATTATTTTGGTTGATAGATGATACTAACATTACAAAATAGGAGGATTGGTGTACATTGACAAGATCAAGTGAGCTACACTCTTTCAAAATATCTAATGTAGGTTCATGGAGTATTCATACATGGAAGATGGTATTTTTTTGTTATTCTTATGTATATCAAGCTTGGAATGAGTGTGAATCAAAGGAGTGGGTTGATGAATGGTGCTTATAAAGTCTAATCCCACTTGAGACATATTGACTCCAGATGGCACTACAAATCACATAGATGGAATCATCAATTGATTTTTATCACATATCAGATCTAGCTCAACCAAGTAATATATCTACTTGTATAGTTTTTAAAATTCCTAATTTTATCTTACTTTGTAGTCTTTTGTAATGTTGACTAAATTCATCTAATTGGATGCACATATCAATGTAGAGAATTTTTATGTAGTTATTATAGATGAAGACAGTAGAGAGGGAATAAACTATTACTTGTGTCATTGTGTCAAGATCAAAAATAAATTGGGGGTTCTAGTTAAATAGAGGGATAAAACATTGAATACCCTAAAGGCTCGATGGTTGTTACTAGAACATGGCTTAGAAGGTACGCAATTAAGAAGTTTGATGTATGGTGGTTTAAGGACTTTGACATGCATCAAAAGATTCTTCATTACTCAAACCTTTTTGTGGCATCCAATGTTCATTTGATTAAATATGGGGGTAGAAAATTGAACAAGAACTTGTGGAAGATTCATGAATATGATCATGAGGCAATACTTGAAATGATAAAGATTAGAGTAGACCTAGTTGGTTCATTTGATTGATTGCAAATAAAAAATTGTTAAAGTCAAGTTGATTTGTAAAATATGTACATTATATTTGTAAAGTCATGTTCATTTGTAAATATGTACATTATATTTGTACAATCATGGTATTAATCACTTTATTTTGGTTATTAAAATGTGTAAAATAAAATATGGACCTCCTTGAGGGTATTGATGTTGATGTATTTCTTACTTGTATTACATGTAAGTACTTGTGCTTCCTTGTATTGCTTACTTGTATTTGTAAAGGAGGGGATTCGCTATTCCCAAGTCTCTAGGACATGGAGGATTCTATAGGGAGTGAAGAGTCCTTGATTTCCTGAAATTACAAGCTCAAGTGATCACAAGATGCAAAATAGGAAATATTGCAATAACTTGGTTAAATAAAATACTAAGCTAGAATGGAAAAATTACAAATTAACAAAATTTGGTAAATAATTATAGAATACTAATTATAGAAGTGAAAAGATATAGACTTACAAATTCTACTCCTAAGAGGACAAAGTCGCAACCCATGGATGATACCATGCTACAAGGATGTATGTGCCTCGCGCTATCATTCCTGCTGAATTAGGAAGTAAATATTTGAAATCTACAAGTACCCAACTCTTCGAATCTGAAAACTTGCACATAGAAAGGATGAGGAAAAATGTTGGGGTTGTTTTAGGGCTTTCCTTAGTCAAACCCTCATTTTGATGTTTCCATCTCCATGGATAGCTAGATAGATAAAAAAAATAGACAAGACATAAAATGTAATAGATGAGACATGTGATAGAAACAAACCCTATTGTGGAGGAGAACCCCTATCACGAATAAAATAGATAAGAAAAGTATGTATTTGTAAATAGATAAGACAAAGAAACAAGAGAGTGTTACCAACAATCTATGGCTCCCTCTTGTCTTGATAGACAAGATGTTGTATGCTTGCAAGAGAGCCTTGGTTGTTGATGAGATGTGAGTCTGGCATAGCTTTGCTACAAAGAAGAGATGTAGAAGAGAATAGAGAAAGAGAGAATGCAAGATGATAAGAATGAATGAGAATGAGAGTGAAAAGGGGAGTTTTGTGAGGCTGCATGGGTGGGAAGAGCTGTTACACTCGTGATTATACCACAATAATGTGTGTCATGGGAAAAGTTCACAAGATTCCCTCATTTGAAAATTGGAAAGTTTGAGGATACTTGCACGCCGCATGGACGTCTACACATTGTGCAAGCATCCAAATAAATTTTTACAAGAAATGAGGTGGAGGACTGCTAACATTTTTACATTATCCCTTATGAAGTTTAAATCATGAAATTATAACTCATAAGTTTTTTTCATTAATGTAGTGAGGTGTCATAAATTTAACAGACTAAATGTGAAAGTGTTAAATTTCCATGGGGTACAATTTTATGATGCCACATTTTCCCCCCACTTTAGTGAGCTAAATTTTTAGAGAAAATTTGGCTACACTAAAGTAGAAAATAAAATATTAGTGCAAGATCAAAAATTTGAAAATTTTAGAGATTTACATCCAAAAGGATACCATAGAGGACGTAGAGGTTGACAAGGTGGATACTGGTGATGCCCCTAGTGTTCAAGCTCAATGAGAAACTACAATGCCTATTTTGAAGTTTCATTCTACAAAACTCAAATTTAGGTTAGTTTCAAAAATTAGAAGAAGCTACCACGGTGAGAAGAATGCTTAAGAAAATTTGGTACTTCAAAAGAAAAATATGATGAAAAGGTGAATATATGCCTCCTATTTTTTCCCCTAGCTAGGTGGGGTGAAAATAGGAAGGATGGAAAAAACATTTTCACCACAAAAAATGGGAAAAATGACCTATATAAACTCGGGTGGGCCCATAAAAGGGTCATTTTCATTATTCGCACTGAGGATCTTGTTGAATTTAGTGAGAGAAGAGTCAGCAAAATGCCTCCTAGACAAGAGTATGTGGCCTTGATGACCGAGAAGCTCTATGTAGTGATAGCGGTGAGTGACGAGCCTGATGAGGTATGAAATTTTTTGACCCAACTTGTCATTTTGATGTATTTTTCTAGTTTTTTGTCCTCCTCGAGAAACATAAGCATCTAGTCAACACAGAGGCGTTTGGTTGGTACATTGTCATCTCGACAATGCATCAACAACCTCTATCTGTACTGACATCCCTCCCATGTATTTTCATTGGGAGGTGTTTGACCTTGGATGTTAGCATGTCGCATAGACATATGTTTGACATGCCTACATCCCAAAGGTAAACTTAGCTAGAATGTGATGTAGAGTTAGAGTTTTTCTTGATGATATAGAAGGAAGTAATGTGAATATTTTTGTTTTTGTAGGTGTGGCCTAAGATTCATGAGCATGTTGGTGGATCGCTACTGATATCATTGTGAGATCATGTGTGATGAGTTGCATCCAAATGATTAGGATTTTCTATGACGGATTGGCCTCTTGTAGGTCTATGCCATGCGATAGATCTACTACCACACACCCATCTTGATGGCAATCATGGAGCATTAGGACATTGACACCTCCAACTTCCACCTGCCAATAGGAGAGATGACCATATGTTGAAAATGAAGGTAATAGTGTAGCTTAAAACTTCTAAAAATATGAGACTATAGATCTAATTAAGTGTTCTTTGTCACAATTCTTTATGTATGATTAATCTATTTAGATCAATTTTACCAATTGTACAAAGAGACAAAAAATTGTAGAAGAATGAGTCAAGGAGATAGGAGTGACATAGCATATACGTGGAGAAACCCTTTTGGGAAAAAAACTCCACTAGAATCAATAGTACTTGTATTATTTAACCTTAGAACAAGATTACAATAACACTGTATCAATCCTTGATTAATATGCTTCCTTTCCTTCAAATAATCCTTCTTCACAACCTACAATAAACTCTCATGGAACTCTCATACACTTGGTGAAATTAATAGAAATAATATGAGCATGTGAACTCATAAGAGTTGTAAAATACAAGAGCATAAAGCTCCTCACAAAAAACTACGCCTAGATTGGGCAAGTAGAGTTCCACAAAGTAATTTGAAGTCAAACCAAAGTCTTCCTCAATTTAGGTGCCCAAAATTGAACACTTAACTGAACTTTGGTCAAGGAGATATCATGCAAACTTCATCTAAAATTTGGCACCCAAGAATGGGCCCACTTGACTGAGCCTTGTAAATATCTTCTTAAGCAAAAGGTGTTAACTAAAAGATGCCAACTTGGGTGGCCAAGGTGGTCCCAAGTCAATCTTAGTTAACTGAAACATATCTCTCCACCAATTCATGCAAACATTATGCATGATTGATCATCCCCACTTAAATAAAAGTATCCACTTGTTATCTGTCATGCAACTAAAGTCACTAGTCATGCAACTCAAGTCAACTCAAGTGAACTAGCATTCAACTAAAAATAACTACATGCAACTGAAGATAACTTAACCATAATTGAACTGAACTAAACTGAACTATAAACTGAACTGAATTGAAGTGAACTAAACTAAACTGATACTGAATTGATAGTGCCACTCAACCCATGTAAATATCAATCCCTAATTTGTAGGATCAAAACATGCATTACTGAAGTGTTATCAATCCTCCAAACAGTTAACTAAAGCAAGGTGGGTTCCACCTTCCATGTCGGCACCCCATGTGCTCCTATATTCTTGTAGGAGCTCTTCTTGGATGTTCCCACATGTTCCTATCATTTAGGAATAATCACAAATGTCAATTTGCATGTTCATTTCATTTGAATTTAATCTCTTTCTAATCCTAGTGTTGGGGAACGCTTTCCAAGGACTTAGGAGATACATGAAATATGTTTAGGATTGCAATCAAATGGAATCATATTCCCAACATTCTCCCACTTGGCATTATACATTGTAATTATTCTAAACAAGGAATCATTATTGTAAATCAAGTACAGGACTCAAGGGAAATGGCCTTCCTGCACCAAGAGAACTTATCTGTAGGAACTAGTTTCGTAAGATAATCTACAACATTGATCAAAGTGTCAACTTTTTCAATCAATACCTTTCTACTCTCAACCATTTATCACACAAAGCGATACTGAACATCAACATGCTTAGTATGAGCATGATACATAGGATTTTTGGATAAACAAATAGCACGTTAACTATCACATTCAAGTCTATTTGCTTGCAATTAAAACCAATACCTTTCCCAAGTCTCTATAACCAACTGCCTCTTTATAGGCATGTGTAGCAGCCATGTACTCTACTTTTGTGGTGGAAAAATAAACTATGGGTTGTCTCTTACTCATCCAACTAGCCATAGCTCCAAACAAAGTAAACACATAGCCACTTGTCAACCTCTGACCATCGACCATCCAAGTCTCCTGCCCAATCTGAATCAACAAAACTGCATATGTCCAATAATCTCTATCTCCGCCGATCTCCATACCAATGATATATTTTGTAGCCCCTAGATATTTCATCTCAAATGTGGTAGAGAGTTGTTATTTCAAGTATTTGATCATTACCTTGCTTTCGAGATTACCATTTTCTCCAATTTTCTTTTTAAGATCCATTTACAACCAAAGGCCTTTCTTCCTTTGGGAAAACTCTCAAGATCCCATGTGTCACAAGTATCCAAGGAAACCATTTCCTCATGCATAGCTTGTGACCAAAGCTTGTTCTTATCTAAAGACAAAGCTGCCATGTAAGATCTAGGTTCATCATTAGTACTCATCAAAGCAAATATACAACAGAAATCAGGTGGGCTATACCTATCAACGAGATTCCATTATCTTGTGGATCTTCTCAAAGAAGGTTATTGTTCCTCAATATGCTCATCATGAGCATCTATCTTAGAACTCTATGAACTCTCCTCATCCAATCCATCCAATTTTTCTTCAACATGTTCATCTTCATTCTTCTCAGTATTTGTCTTAAAATTCACAGTTCGAGAAGTATACTTCTCCTTTGGTTGTTCTTTTCATGTATAAGATCTAAATTCCCTAAAAATCACATCTCTAGATAAAGTATTTTTTTGGGTTAGTGGATTCCAAAGCTTGTAATCTTTTACATTTTCACCATAACCTATGAATATTCATTTTTGTACTTTTGGATCCAACTTAGACTGCTTTTCCTTAGGCACATGAAAAAAATCCTCACAACCAAAGATCCTTAAATGTGCAACACTAGGTTTCCTACCTAACCACATTTCATAAGGGGTTTTATCTTCAATAGATGAACTAGGAGATCTATTGATTAAATAATGAGAAGTACTTACAGCCTCAGCCCAAAGGTACCAATCTACATTAGCACTACTGAACATACTCCTAGATCTTTCCATTAAGGTTTGGTTCATCCTTTTTGCTACTCCATTTTGTTGAGGTGTATATGGAGTAGTTTTATGTCTCACAATTCCTGCATGCTTACAATAATCATCAAATTCCTTAGAACAATATTCACCACCATTATCTGATCTCAACACTTTTATCTTATGATCTGATTATTTCTCAACTAAAGCCTTGAATTCTTTAAACTTATTGAACACATCATATTTTTTATGCATAAAATAGATCCAAGTGTATCTTGAGACATCATCAATAAATGTGACATAATATCAAGAACTTATAACAGAGTCAATATCCACATGACCCATAACATTTAAATGAATAATCTCTAATAATCCTTCAGATTTATTTGTTCCATTAGGAAATGAAGATATAGATTGCTTTCCAAACACACAATGCTCACAAAAATCATTTTTTCCAATATTATAATCAAGATTACTGTCAACCAATTTCTTATTAAGAATGGTCCTAAGACCTTTTTCACCAATGTGGCCCAATCTATGGTGCCACAACATACATGTATTTTCAGCTTCAGTTACATTGGTTGATTTATTCAAATTGGAGGTATTAAGCTTAAAAAAAGTCCCAATCTGAAATCCTTTAGCAACCACTATATTCCCTTTCACCAATCTACAACCACCTTTTTCAAATGTCGTATGCATTCCAAAATCATTGAACTTAGATATAGAAAGAAGATTTATAGTAAGTCCTGGAATATGTAAAACATCATTAAGGATCTTAACCCTACCATCATTGAAACATAACTTTACCTCTCCTTTTCCCACAATCTTTGTTGTGTTATTATCTCCAAAGAAGACATTACCTCCATAATATTCAATTTACTTAGTGAACCACTCCTTGTTAAGAGTCCTATGATAGGAGCAACTTGAATCAATAAGCCAAGAGTCATCACTAATAGTATTAGATGTAATGATCAATGCATCATTACTGTCATCTAAGGATTTCTCTATAGAAGCATCAAAACTCTTTTTCTTGTTCTTACACTCCTTCTTTACATGTCTTGGTTTCCCACAGTTCCAACACTTTACCTTACTCTTACAAGGGGTTTTAGACCATCCTTTGGACTTACCCTTTCCTTTCTTGTCTCCCTTAGGTTCCTTTTCCTTAGGCCTACCTCTTACAAACAAGGCATCTTGGGATCCCATTTTAGACTTCCTCCTCATCTCCTCTGATAGGAGAGTAGGAATTATATTGTCCATCTTAGGATCTGCACCACTACCACTGATAGCAACAATTAGATTTTCCCAAGAATCTGGTAAAGAATAAAGTAACAAAATGCATTTATCTTCATTTTTTAGCTTTACATATACAAATGCTAACTAACTTAGAATCAAATTGAAAGCATTTAAATGATGTGCAGCAGAATCACCATATTTTATCTTTAAAGAATACAATTTTCTTTTTAGATACAACTTATTAGTAAGTCTTTTGGTTTGATAGATATCACCTATCGTCTTCCACAACTTATATGTGGTAGCTTCATCTAAAACATTCAAGAGAACAACATCAACAAGAAATAACCTTATGGTCCCTCTTTCCTTCATATCAAGCTTAGCCCAAACCTCCTCTGACATCATTGTACATGGCTTTGTCTCATTACAAACATCTAACCACTGATCTCTCTCTTCAAGTAGATCCTCCATTTTTAGTTTCCACATCTCATAACTAGATCCATTAAATCTTTCAATATCTAGACAAGAAGTAGAATTCATTGTAACACACTTCTTTTACAAATCTACAATAACATAATAGTAAAATCTCCCGCTACAGCCAAAAACCTTCAAACTTTTAAGAGAAAGGCATTCAAACCCTAACCAACCATTAGCTCTAATACCAAATGTTGAAAATGAAGGTAATATTGTAGCTTAAAACTTGTAACACAATGAGACTGTAGATCTAGTTAAGTGTTCTTTGTCACAATTCTTTTTGTATGATTAATCTATTTAGATTGAAATTTTACCAATTGTAGAAAGAGATAGAAGATTGTAGAAGAATGAGACAAGGAGATAGAAGTGACACAACATATATGTCGAGAAACCCTTTCATAAAAAACCCCACCAAAATCAATACTGCTTGTATTATTTAACCTCAGAACAAAATTACAATAATATTGTATCAATCATTGATTGATATGCTTCCTTTCCTTTAACAAACCTTCTTCACAACTTGCAATAAACTCCCATGGAACTCTTATACACTTTCTCTAATTAATAGACAATAATATGAGCATGTAAACTCATAAGAGTTGTACAATACAAGAGCATAAATCTCCTCACAAAAAACTACACCTAGATTGGGAAAGTAGAGTTCCACAATGTAATATGAAGTTGAACCAAAGTCTTCCTCAATTTAGGCACTCCAAACTAAATACTTAACTAAAATTTGGTCAAGAAGATATCATGCAAACTTCACCTCAAAGTTGGCGCCCAAGAATGGGCCCACTTGACTAAGCCTTGTAAATATCTTCTCATGCAAAATGTGTTAACTGAAATATGCCAACTTGGGCACCCAAGGTGGTCCCAAGTCAATCTTAGTTAACTAAAACATATCAATGAGGAGCACAGTTTGAGTAGGCGATCGTCCTCATCTAACCATCATGAATTTTTTTGTTGGCAACAATAGGTCAGACAATGACGACTAGCCTCCTATTCTCGCGACTGATGATTTCATCACATCTACAGTTTTGTAGCTTGGTGGGCAATGGCCAACTCGACCTCAATTTTCTCAGAAAATGCCCATGCAAGCAATGTTGGTGCAATGAGTAGTGTTTGCTCCTTTTTTATTTAAATTGCAATCAATATGTGGTGCTATGGAAACTATCATATAGTTTGAAATGTCTTTTTGAATCCTACAATTATATTTTCCTTGAAACACATGCTTGGAAAACCTATGTAAATCCCCTATTAGGTTAGACTTGATCTTCATGTAATATTGGAAAGGGGTGTTTTGTCAACTTATATAAATTATTTTAATGTTTTAGTCCCTAATTTTTCATGGAGTGTAATGGCAAAAGAATGGACTTAATTTATTTTTTTAAATCCCTTTCTTTTTAATCTTATGAATTGATGAAATACTTGTTTGTGTGACATGTTGTTATATGCCTTGGTATTTAATGATATTCAATGGATCATTAATTCATATTGAAATAAATATGTAAATATTTTCACCTTAATTTTAAGAGAAGAGATGTTTCAAATTATTCAATCTATGTATATTTTGAAATAGAGTAACAATGCATAAAACAACACTTAGAAAGAATGAAAGAGATATAATAGAAACAACTACAAAATGAGACATTGATATACCCTAAGAAAATAATAAGAAAGGAAAAAGAATAAGAGAAAATAATTGAAACTATTAAATAAAAAAGAACACAAGCATATCTCCTTTGAATGAAAGAGTATATAAAGAAAACACATATTGAAAGGGTAAGAAAAACACACAAACATTTGTCCTCTCACAAAAATTAGTCATCACTCTTCATAAACTACAATAGATATATTGAATTTCATTATCAACTTCACAATTGAAAGTCACTACATATACATCTATTAATTATAGTACACATATGCTTGAATCAAATAAAAGCATAATTTATTTCCAGCACTTCTGCATTACCATTCATTGAATTGTTGAAATATAAATATAAATAAATGAATATAGGATGCTTATAGATTTGGATAGAGTAGATAAAGAAATGATTAAACTAGACATTTGTTTCTTAGTTTTAAGGATTTTATCTTAACTTCTTCCATCTAGAATTTTTATAGAGTGGGTTCTTTATAATATATACGATTCCTATTTGATGAGAGTTCCCATATGAATGCTTTTAAAATTTGTTCATTGACTAGTTCTTTGTGATCTATGTTTCAAGAATTTTTTTATTAATTCTTTTGGATCCATGATAGTGGATGTAATGAGAGTCTTTACTTTATGATCCACCTTTTCTTGTAGATCCTATATACTCTAAAAGATTCTCACATTAGACCTCTTACAAGATAATTGTAAATTCTTGGTTGTTTTGGTATGACAAAAAACAAGAATAAGATCATTCACTATTTTTCCTAAGTGGAGGTCTGAAACAGAATATGACCATCCATAAAAGCAAAGTGGGAGAGGAATTTTTTTTTGATAAAGCGGTTACAAATGTTTTGGTAAAGGCTCATACAAAATGTGGAAGCATATTATTTGGTAGAAAGCTTAGAAAAGAGGTTATCTCATGGTACAAGCATTAGAAACTTTCCAGCAAGTGCATTCAACAGGTGAAAAGCTAAATGCCACAACCCTTGCCAACATCCTTCTTGCCCATGCCAAAATGAGTGTTTTTGATAAGTGTATCACCATTCATCTAGGAAAGGCATAACAAAAGTGGAAGTATTGTCAAATATTATAGTTTGATCTACCTTGGCAACACATATGTGAGTTATGGAAGTATATATAAAGCCACGATTCATTTTGAATAGAACACCAATACCTAGGAGCTTCCCTCCCATTGTTTGAAATGATATCATGATGTCCACAAAATGGATTTTTTGAAAATAATTTAAAAATTGTGATATTGCTATTTGTTAAATAATAAATGAGCAGCAAAATAAAAGAACCAGAGATTCAAAAAATAAGACACAACACAAATTTACAATGGTTCACCATAAAGGCTACATCCACTCTCAAGCAGGGAAATATATTATTCACAATCTTAGATACAATTACATATCACAACAACATGCTCTTTTATAAGCAAACATTTCTAGAATGTGAAGAGCCAAAATTTATTGGAGGGAAAAAACAAAGTGACTATTGGGTTTCACATTCAACAATCTCCCACTTGAAACCCAACATCTACTGCTATGAAAAATGGTATCCCCTCCATGTCCATTCTTATCATCACTTTGAAAACAAGCCCAGAGAAGCATTGTAATACTTTAACCTCTACAAAATCTATTCAAGGACACTTCATATAAGTCTTCTCCAAGCTATCTCAGAGTATACAAAATTTGACAGTTCTACTTTAGATTGCAAAATAGTTCCATCTCTGAGAGCCTGGGCCTTCATAATTCTTTCCATGTTGACAATCCTTATGTCAAAGATGTTTTGTTTGCCTCTTGAATTACTAAGCCCATGGCAACTATAAGTGACCAGGAACTTCTTCCCCATTGATGCATTCACTTTAGCAAGTGCATCTAAAACAACCTCATTCTCATAAAATTTTGAAAAATCACAACTTAACTCAACATACCTCGCTATTACAACAAAATTTTGCATCATTTTTACTATTGTCCCTTCATCCTCTTCTAGGTGTTCATACTTGAATAACTTTCCAATATGCTTTATCTCTTCATCAAACAAATCATACTCATCACTAGCCACCAAATCTATAGCCTTCTCATATAAATCTGCATAGAAATTGAAACTTTCCATGTGTCCATCTTCATTTTGTACACTATCCTCTATCACACTCTTTAATTAAAATGAATTTGATTCAAAATATTCATGATTTACCTCATTTGATATTGTTGTCCCAATTTCTTTGTCATCATTTATCGTTGCACCATTCATGTCTTCATTTTCCTCTACCAAGCCTCCTTCAAGAAGATTGTTTATTTTCTCCATCTCCTCTTTCCATAGGATATCTTTCTCCTCTTCACCTACTAGCATGTCAAACCGAGGCTCTGCACACTTTATCATCTCTATGTCTTCATCCACTAAATTTTTTTTCTTTTCATCCTCCAAAGGATATGTTATTTTTTTTGCAACATCCAAGGTATTCACTCTTTCATGAGTGATCTCTTCTTCATATTGTTGCCTTAAACTTTCAATGCCCTCTAAAGGATCAATCACTGCTGCAATTTCATGTTCTACCTCTTCAAAAAGGAATGCTACAGCTATACTTTCTTATCTCTTCCATTATTTTTCATCTACCCCAGGTTCTTTGGCATCATCTAACTGATCCCCAAAACTTTCATTGTCAAATTTCAAAATACTAAGGAATTCATTAATAACATAATCAGTTTTAGCATCTAATTAATCCAAAAACCTTTTTTGAGTAGCCAAGGTAGATCAAAATTCACTATGTAAAAGTTTCCTAATTTGTTAACCCAAGAAATTACCAAGGCCCCTTTTGTTACTTTCCACTTGTTGGATTCACAAGTAACTTTACATCCTTGAGAAGCCAATTGTCCAACTGAAATCAAATTTTGTTTAAGCTGAGGGATATATCTAAAATTCCATAGTAACCAACTATTTCCATTCATTAACTTTAATAGAACATCTCCTTTACCAATAACATCACAAGATTCATTATTTCTAAGAAAAATCTTACCAAAGTCACCGCTTTGCAAATTTTTGAAGTACTCCTTACACAAAGTGACATGAAACTATGCTCTCAAATCAAGCACCCAAAAATTTGTTGTTGTTTCTTCTGAGGTCAAAATAAGAACATCAAAATCCTCACATACAACATTTGCTTCATCTTCTTTTGGATGATTTTTAGCCTTCTCCAAAGACCAACAATTCTTTTTTATGTGGCCTTGCATGCCACAATACCAGCAACCCATCTATCTACCTTTGGATTTCAATCTTCCTTGTGACTTCTCATGATCACTTGGATTTTCCCCTCTTTCCTTTGATCTGCCTTTGTCATTTGCACTCAAAATATTACACAATGTTAGAGTCTCACCAGTGCTCTTCCTTCGCATTTCCTTGCTTAGAATTACACAAACAACATCGTCAAATTTTAATGTATTTGAGCCATAAATCGAGTTACTTATTGCCATAACCAAGCTATTCTAGCTTTCTGGTAGAGAACTCAAAATTAAAAAAGTCTAAATATCATCATCAAAAACTACTTTTAGAGAAGATAGTTGACTTGTAATAGTATTAAAATCATTCAAATGATTCGCAACAGAACTACCTTCAACCATTTTCATGTTAAACAACTGTTTCATCAAAAATACCTTGTTCAATGCTAAGGGATTTTCATACAACTTATCCAATGTACTAATCAAATCAATAGTTGTTGTTTTGGATATATTAAATGCTAAGTTGTTGGGGATAAACACAACTGCATGGCTTCCAATGCTTTTCTATCAAGAATTTCCCAATCTTCATCTGCCATACTTGATGGTTTCTTTGATTTACCATGTAATGGTTACCACAAATATTTTTGAGATAAAAAATCTTCCATCTGCATTTTCTACAGTTGATAATTGTGGCCATTGAACCTTTCCACCTTTCCTTCATCAGACGGCATTGCTCCCACTCAAAATCGAACCTCTTGTGCTAAAAAAATGAACACTACAATGCTTTAATACCAATTGTTAAACAATAAATGAGTAGAAAAATAAAAGAACCAGAGACTCAAAAAACAAGACACAACACAAATTTACAGTGGTTCACCATAAAGGCTACATCCATTCTCAAGCAGGGTAATATATTATTCACAATCTCAAATACAATTACATATCACAACATGCCCTTATAAACAAACATTTCCATAATGCAAAGATCCAAAAGTTATTGGAGGGAAAAACAAAGTGACTATTGGGTTTCACATTCAACACATCAGGATTCAACCATGTAATTTATCGAGTCAAACTCATTGACCCATGTTTCATGAGTAGTGGTTCACAAGAACCCATCTCTTGTGATAATGAATGGCCCACTTAACACTCATTGCATCTAGGTGAAAGTTAAGTGGGCTTAACCTTGGGGAAAAGTAGGATCAAATATAATTTTAAGTGATTGTTGTTGTTTGTCTTTCAATTCTATTTCAATTTGAAAAAGGAAGATCAAATAGAATTGAAAGACAAAAAACAACAATCACTTAAAATTATATTTGATCATTTTTTCATTAATTTCCAAGTCTTATAAGTCAATTCTTTTAATTTGTTGTAAATTTTTGAATCCATTTTTTTATAACATGTAGGTAGTACGAGTTTCAATCATTTAAGGAACAATAATAATAGAATTATGATCAAACATGATACTGCTGAACTAATTGAAAGAAAGATTGTTCAAACTCATTTTCCTATCTCTAAGATTTTACACTAGCTACTGCACGTTGGTGTGCAATGAGCATGTCAAATAATTTTATGACAAGTTTGAAATTGTGTGGGCGTATTCCTTGAAATTGAAAAATGTGTCATAAATAGAATAATTTTAAATTATACTTTTAATGTTTTTTTTTCCATAAGTTAGATTATAGCTAGATACTTAAATGTGTAAAAGATATATAACTCCATAAAATATATATGAAATAATTTAAAAGGAATAGATTTTTTAAAAGAAAAGGGAACATCAATTTATTTGATATTAAAAAATATGTATGTGGACACAGAAAAAGTAACCCTTCTACTTTTTCTTCTTGTTTGGGCCCTCCTTGTGATTTTGGCTTGATTTTTCCTTGATTTAATGTTCTAATGTGGTCAACACATTCACATTAGGTTTTAGACCCTTGTGAATCATTAAGAGTTCTATGATGTCTTGTAAAAGTGTTATGAAGTGTTGTAACCCACTTTCACACTTTTCTAGGACCTTTTTATTATAATTCACTTAAATAACCCCTTTTTTCCCTATTTCAAAGTGTTGTAAAGAGTTGTAGCAAACTTTCATGCTTCTCTAGGCTTGTCATCAATAATTTGACCCTTTCTTATGTTTAAATGGCCCCTTAATGTACTTACAGGCCCTACTTAATTGTGTTTCAAAGAATAATCCCATTAAACATCATTAAATACACTTTAATTCCCAACACCCATTAAAATTTCCCTAGTGGGACCAAGTCGCCACCTTAGGTGACTTAGTCCCACTTGGCACAAAAATCAAAAATATTTCAAAATTTTGGCAGGATGTTATTTTCTAAACCTGGAGGTCGGCCAGTGATGTGGTATTTTTCGGAAATTTTTTATAATCAAGTATAAATAAAGGTTTTTCCATTCATTTTTCATCTTCTAATCTCCTAATTTCCTTAATACTTTATTTCATTCACTTAATCATTCTCAAACATTCTAGGCATTATCAAATCTACATTCATTGGAGCATCTACTTGCATATCTTCAAATTTCTACATCAAGGGTTTGGCAAGTTGTAGCAATGCATGTTATTCATCCATCACTCCTTTTCTATTTCATTTCATTTTCAAGGGTTTAATTACCAAATTGGGGTTTGACCAAGGCAAACCCTTATTCACTAACCCCTAACCCCTTTTTCCCCTCTTTGCATGTGTGTTTTGTAGGTATTGTATGCATATTTTTCAAAGAGAAAGGTGTTAAAAAGTGTCATCAATCCATCAAATCCTTTCAAAGTCAACAAAACCCTAAAATAAGCTTGGAGATCACCTACAAACCAAATTTTGCAGATTCAGATCTAGACACCTGCCAAGAACCAAAGTATAGATCGAGATCTACAGATTGCATCTCTGAAATTATTGAAAGTTGAAGGTGAAATTTTTTTCCATTAGTGGTGAATTAGTCCCACTTCCAGGCCTGAAAAGTGTTTTCTATATTTCTAGATACTCTTTTGGCTGAAACTTGTTCCGACAGAATTTCCCTAAAATAGGACTAAGTCACCCAGCTTGTCATAAGTGTCCTAGTTGGCTTCAATAGAAAATTCTGTAGGATTCCAGAGCCTCTTTGCATCACATTCTAGCTTCTAGGTGCACCTCTCCAGTCTTATTCATTTATGTTACATTTTACTTTCATTCTTAGTTCATTTTGCATACAACATTTTTCTTTCAAACATCTTACATTTCATTAGTTTTTCATTAATAATCCATAGATTTTATCAGTTTATTGCATTTAGGACATTACATTTAGGCATATTTCATCCATATTTCATTAGTCTTGAGTGGGTACATTGCACATTTTTTCCTACCTTTCTCCTTTTAGGTGAAAAACCCTCGAAGTGTTAGAAAGCCTTGTGGTGCCAAAATCTTTGTCCACATTTTGGTGAACTCGACTTTAGAACATTTTACTTCTAATTTCAAGTGTGTTTACATCCTAGGAATAGCTTGCATTGGAATTGCATTAGGTTTTTCATTGTTTAAATTGTATCCTAGGGTTTTCAAAATTGCATTAGTGAAAAGCTCTTTTAGCTTACATTTTTTCATTACATTTCATTGCAAATCTCCAAAATTCTATATTTTCATGCTGTATCTGCATCTACAAACCTAAAAAGCATGAAATCCAATTCAAAAATTCAAAAAAATAAAAAAAATAACTACTTGGACTAATTCTCCACCCTGAGTGACTTATTCCAGTTGCATATTTATCACTGCATTTTTTGGAATTTAATTTGCAATTTCTTAGTTTCTATTTGTTGTTTCTACATTTTAGTTTCATTCTTCAGAATTTCATTCTTATTAGATTATATTGCATTTGCATTCACCCTCATTTAGAGACCTTTGCATGAGTTTTTGGTGTCCTATTGCTAATACCTTAGTGAGAAGAAGTTTGAGACTCATGTTCTCCCATGTTAATACACTCGTTGTGGGTCTTGGGTTATCTAAAGCTTACACTACTATTATGGCAACTAGTACACTAGGCATGGATACTATGTTTATCATCTATTTTCCTTCCAATAACATGAAAGTTGACACACTAAATGATCATATCCTACAACAAAAAATCATGAACATTCATGAGGACTTAACACATCTCCAATATCAAGTGAGCCTTGAAAAAATTTCAGCCACTACAATTCCTACCATAGAAAACATCCACTGCATGCTTGAAAGTGAAGAAGGTTTGGATGTTGTGAAACAAATAATTGAGATTTATACAAAACATGTTCCCTCCACCTCTAGTACATCTCAACCAGCAAACACTATGGTTAGCCAAGGAGGACCTCACACTCCTCCTCCCTCAACAGTAGCCTCCATACCTACCTATACCACTCCTCATGTCACAAAAACTTTCCAACAAGTTAGCAATATGATTCCTTCCTTGACTATTCTTGCTAGCATCCCTAATTCCTATGTGGAATTGCATGTTCTATCCTCTTCTACAATACCATCTATAAGCATTCCCTTCACTTTCCCTACCACTAAATACACTCCATCACCACTTTCCCTTCCACCTCATACCACTTACAATGACCCTCTCATAACTCAACTTTTCCAAACTATTTCATCAATGCAAAAACAAATATCCACCATAAACCAAAATTAGAATGGACCACCCACCTATTATGTTTGAAGCAGCCCACTATCTTTGGAAATATTGTGAGCACTGATGCCAAAAGGAATAGAGATGTCTAGATTTGTGAAATATGGAGGGAAGGGAGATCCTTCTAACCATGTTAATGTTTACACCACCTTATGTAGTGACTTTGTCCTTGATGATAAATTGTTAGCAAAATTGTTTCCTAGGACTTTAAAAGATACTGCCTTGGAATGGTTCTCATCTTTACCAAACAATTCAATTCATTCATTCAATGAACTAGTTGATACATTTATAAATCATTTCCAAGTGCATATGACTCCAAAGAATACCTTGGCTGATTTGATGAGATGCAAGCAACATGAAGAAGAAAAGATAACTAATTTTATCTCACGCTATCAATTTATTTATTCCCAAATTGACATCAAAATTCATGATCCACATCTTCAAAAGATGTTTATAGAAAAATTACAAACTAAACTTCAGGAAAAAATCACTATGATGAAATTCCCTTCCTTCATGCACTTGTCTACTACCCTTTGCAATTACCACAATTCAATTAGTAGTCAAGATGTAAAGTCCACTTCTAGCCAAGCTAAGAAATCTGAACATGCCAACCAAAACACTTCACAACCATTTAGAAAGAAAAACAAAGGGTTCTTATTGTTCAACCCCCCTCAACAACACACTCAACCCATCAACAACCAAGTAGCAGTTGTTAAAACCGCGACGCCTTTTACTTATGGAGATCCGAAAAAAAAAATTACACCTTTACCAAACACCCTTCATAACACAATGTCCCAACTTTTACAACAAATTATTACTTTTCCTACCATCAAAGCACCCGATCCTACTAAGCCTTTACCTCCAAACTTTAAATCCAATGCTTATTGCCATTATCATAGACAAAATGGACATGATATTGTAATCATCTTAAACATCTTGTGCAAGACCTCATTGATTCCGGTTATCTATCCATAGTAGGTGTTAATGATCAAGGCAATAAGTTCATTGCCCCTCCAAATAAAAACTCACAAATTTTCACCAATCCCATTCCCAAACATATTGTTTCATTTGTCAAAGCTAGTGAAACTACAAAGAATGATGTGATGAATGTTGATACAGATGATGAGCATCCTAATCCAATTCCACATATTACCACTATTAGTCGTATGGATGAAATGGTAGGTGCAATAGATGTTATCCCTCGTAAGGGCCAACCTAAAAAATCTCTTGATATTACTTTCTCCCCTAAAGAAATACTTAAAAAATATCCCTGATGGTCCTCTTTACATAACTGGCCATATCTATGGCAATCCCACTAATGGGATACTAATAGATCCTGCCTATAGAGAGAATGTGATCACTGAGGAATTTTTGGTATTACATTATCTTTATCATGATGATTATGATAAACTAAATGCATGGATCAAAAAACACAATGGTTTTTTTTGCCCTACGATAGGATCAATCATCCTTCCATTACAAATAGGACCAAAAACATTGGATGTCACATTCTCCATCATCCTACAGTCAAACCAGTTTCTTTTGTGGCTAGGCCATCTATGGCTTCACTCAATGAAATTTGTCCCTTCGATTATACACAAATGCTTATAGTTTCCACTTGACAATGAAATATTCAATGTTCACCATAGCAACTTTAACCCTTTGTCTTCCAAATGAAAATTTTCCTTAGAAGCCTTTTGGCCCGAGCTCATGGAACCTATAACACCTTGAAAAGACTTCTTTTCCATTTCTTACCAAAATTTTAAAGCAAAGAAAATAGTAGAATTGTCTCTTCACAACATGTCCCCATCTACCCCAGAAAAATCTATCCTAGATGAAACAATGCTTCAACTCAAACAAGAACCAACCAACCAAGCTCAACCAACACCTGAAACCTCTCCACCATCATCGAAGAGACCACAAGACAATGATAACAACTCCATCATGCCTCCTCACATAAAATAAGTTTACAAAGAAAAAAAAAAGTGGATGACCAACCTTACATGGTTTCTTCCGTTCCTCCCCCTGGGGAAGAAAAGAAACCTATGGTTGATCAACCCGCTCCTTCACAAACACAACTTGACAAAAAGACGAAAAGAAATAGAGGATCTAGTGAGTGTAGGCTTAGAATCGTGCCCTTTCTCACAAGTTACATGAAGAAAATAATGAAAATCTAAATCCCCACTTGAAAAAAACAATGCATGATGACACTCCTCCCCAACCACAACAAAATGATCCAATACAACAATCAAAACAAGAGGCACACCCTTCATTGTACATTATTGTTCATCCTCCTATTGTGATTAATCTGGATGATGATGACTAGATCGCTAAAATTGAAGAAGAGGTGCATAATGATTTGAACACATTGTTCTCCTCTTCCATGAGCTTAAATGAAAAATATCCTACAAAGAGTATAGAACCTGGTGCTTCCCCTAGTTTGGAACTTTCTCTTATCCGTTTGGCTAGTTTCTCACCCTCAGCATATCATGAACATGATTGGGAGGCAAATGACTTGCTCAATGGCTAACTCACGTTTTCCTTACTAGTCTTTTACACTTTCTTTTTTCTTTTTCTTTTGTGTGTTTGCATGCGTGTAATGTGTTCCCTATAATGTTCTATTTGATGTTCTCTCTCTTTTTCCCATTCCTCTATTTGTACCTTCACTCTTCTCTATGTCGTGCATCGCTTTTTCCTTTTCCTTTGTCTTGTTCTTGTGTTTTCCTTTTGGGGATGACTAAAGGCATTGAGACATTCATGTCTCTTTCATGTTGACCCAAAAGGCTTTTCTTTTTCTTTGCCTTTTCTTTTTTTCTTGTTCTTGTGTTTTCCTTTTAGGGATGATGCAAGGCATTGAGACATTCATGTCTCTTTCATTTTGACCAAAAGGTCCTTTTCCTTTTTTCACCTTTATTTTCTTGTGTTTTCCTTTTGGGGATGACGCAAGGAATTGAGACACCCCATGTCTCTCTCATGTTGACCCAAAAGCTTTTCCATTTTCTTTCACCTTTTCATTTTCATTTGGCTTGTGTTCTCCTTTTGGGGATGACACAAGGCATCGAGACACCCCATGTCTCTCTCATGTTGACCCAAAATCTTTTCCATTTTCTTTCTCCTTTTCATTTTCATTTGGCTTGTGTTTTCATTTTGAGGATAACACAAAGCATCAAGACACCATATGTCTCTTCCATGTTGACCCAAATAGATATTTATTTTTCTTTGTTTTTTATCTCTTTTTGTCATCCTTCTAGTTCTATGTATTTGGGGGATGATGACAATTTCAAGCTCTCTAAAAACATTGCTGCAAAGAACATACTAACCCCAAATCCATAGATCCCTTATGTGTTTGGTGTTTTCCTTTTGGGGGCAACCCCTTCCTTTTCTTTTTCTCTTCCTTCACATGATGAAACCTTACTCAGAAATGTATGACTTGGCATAGGGGCTTTCCAAGTTGGATTTCATATCTTCTTTCTTCTTTTTGTATTTTCCATTTTCTACTTTAAAGTAATTTCTCACAATACGGTGTGTAGCAATTTCTTTAAAGTGGGGGCATACATTGGCATTATTATTTTTCATTATTTTTCCTTTTTTCTTGGTTCTTAGTGCATCCTTCTTACTTCATACAATGTAGTTGTTTCTTTTTGGATGACATTAGGTGTGATGTCCTTCATGAGTATGATCTATCTTAGCATATTACATTCCTCTTAGTGGCTTGATGCGATGCACTGCATCCCCTAAGTTGTGAATTTTCTATTCTTTGATTGGTCCTCTCTTGGAGACATTAGACACAATGTTTCCTAAGCTAAGACCTTGGATGAACTAAGAAAGACTCCATTGAACATTCTTTTCATGTTTCACTTTGCATTTGTTATATGTCCACCTTGCATAACACAACTTGTGTGCATTTGGTACCATCACATTTGTTCATGAGTTCCAAGCATACAAAGTTTTTCTTGTCTCATGAAGCTTGAAAAGTCATTTTATTTTGTGGTGCCTTATTAAAGTTATCAGGAGGTATAAATTTTGTATTGTTGAGTGGGAAGCCCATTCTAAGGCATGACTTTCCCTATATCCACTTGCATGTATGTGAGTGCATACTAGCCATGAGTGTATGTTCCTCAACTTTTAGGCCTTCTCACCTGATAGATAGCCATGAGTCTTTTTCCAGAAAAATAGCCTAGGTTTGATCCACAATGGGATGGAAAAATAATCAAAGCTTCATCTGATTCTCTCTCTTCTTCTCTTACATCATTTTCATGTGTGTTCATTTGTGCTTATGTTTAGTTTTCCATGGGATCTTCATCTTGGGAACTTGATCATCCCTCTTGATCGTTTTTGTCTCATCTTTCTAGCATTAGTTCATTATAACCCCTCTTGATTGCATGTGGGTCTACTTTAGTGTGAGTTTGAAGCAGATTCATCCTATCACTAAAGTGGGCGCTAAATGTGGGCATGAAAAAAGTAACCCTTCTACTTTTCCTTCCTATTTGGGCCATCCTTGTGATTTTGGCTTCATTTTTCCTTGATTTAATGTTGTGAATGATTTAATGTTGTAATGTCATCAACACATTCACATTAGGTATTGGACCTTTGTGAATCATTAAGAATTCTATGATGTCTTGTAAAAGTGTTGTGAAGTGTTGTAACCCACTTTAACACTTTTCTAGGACCTTTTTAGTATAATTCACTTAAATAACCCCTTTTTATCTTACCAATCCCTATTTCAAAGTGTTGTAAAGAGTTGTAACAAACTTTCATGCTTTTCTAGGCTTGTCATCAATAATTTGACCCTTTCTTATGTTTAAATGGCCCCTTAATGCACTTATAGGCCCTACTTAATTGTGTTTCAGATAATAATCTTGTTAAACATCATTAAATACACTTTAATTCTTGACACCCATTAAATTTCCCTAATGGTACCAAGTCACCACCTTGGGCGACTTAGTCCCACTTGGCACAAAAATCAAAATTATTTCAAAATTCTGGCGGGATATTATTTTCTAAACCTTTAGGTCAGCCTATGATGTGGTATTTTTAGGAAATTTGATATAATCAAGTATAAATAAAGTGTTTTCCATTCATTTTTCATCTTCTAATCTCCTAATTTCCTTAATACTCTATTTCATTCACTTAATCATTCTCAAGCATTCTAGGCATTATCAAGTCTACATTCATTGGAGCATCTACTTGCATATCTTTAGATTTCTACATCAAGGGTTTGGTGAGTTGTAGCATTGCATGTTGTTCATTCATCATTCCTTTTCTATTCCATTTCATTTTCAAGGGTTTGATTACCAAATTGGGGTTTGACCAAGGAAAACCCCTATTCACTAACCCTTAACCACTTTTTCCCCTCTTTGCATGTGTGTTTTGTAGGTCTTGCATGCATATTTTTCAAAGAGATAGGTGTTAAAAAGTGTCATCAATCCATCAAAACCTTTCAACGTCAACAAAACCCTAAAAGAAGCTTGGAAATTGCCTACAAAATGAATTTTGTAGATTCAAATCCAAACACCTGTCAAGAACCAGAGTGCAAACCAAGAGCTATAGATTGTATCTCCAAAATTTCCAAAAGTTGAAGGTGGACTAATTCACCATCAATTTTTAATTAGTCCCACTACCATGCCTGAAAAGTGTTTTCTATATTTCTGGATACCCTTTTGGTTGAAACCTCTTCCAATAGAATTTCCTCGAAATAGGACTAAGTCATCTAGCTTGGCATAAGTGTCCCAGTTGGCTTCAACAACAAATTTTATAGGATTTCAGAGCCTCTTTTCATCACATTTTAGTTTCCAGGTGCAGTTCTCCAATATTATTCATTTATGTTACAATTTACTTTCATTCTTAATTCATTTTGCATACAACATTGTGTTTTCAAACATCTTGCATTTTATTAGTTTTGCATTAATAATCAATAGATTTTATTAGTTTATTGCATTTAAAACATTACATTTAGACATATTTCATCCATATTTCATTAGTCTTGAGTGGGGACATTGCACATTTTGGCCTACCTCTCTCCTTTTAGGTGAAAACCCTATAAGTGTTAGAGAGCCTTGTGGTGCCAAAATATTTGTCCACAATGTATAGATATACATTTTTTATATATATAATGTTGAATATATTGGTTATTGTAAATATAACAATGTATGCAATTGAACACAATCCTATAGATATAAATGTCCATTTTTGTGGAAAAATGTCCCATGGGTCACTTTGAACTTCAATGTATTTGTATCAAACAATAGCCTTGGTTTCATTTAGAAAAACAATCAAATATAAAACATGATCTATTGAAGTTTAAAAAAAACTAAATCCATAGTCACCTTTGGTAGAGTAGTTTTATAAAAGTTCCACAATGGGAATAAAGTGTAAGCAAGTCATGAGTTGAGCCTATAATAAAAAAAAGACATAATGTACATGCAATCAATAATATAACTTTTGTTAGATGTTGTAGCATCAAAAATTATGCTCCCTTGTAGATGATAGTACAATTTCACGCTTAATTTAGACCTATTTTAGTGATCTTTGCATTTATGCATTTTAATACCTCCTAACTTGGTCCTAATCTCTTAAATTATGCATTATGAGGCCTATTTTATCACTTTTTGACAAATTGCAAGCATTGAATAATTGCATTCAGTTGATGTTTTTCCCCTAATACTTAATGTTCTGGAAAATAGGGCCACGACCCATTAGCCCTAGGGTGTATGGGTCCTCCTATTCTATCGGGGACCAATTTTTGGTATATCACTTTCAGCATCTTGATATTCAAAATTCAAATTGTAAATGTCAGCTTTTGGGATCTAATTTTTGAAAAATTAGAACAAAACCTATAATTTCTAGTCTTTTCACCATTTAAAGCTAGAAATAAATAAGAGAAGAAAATAAAAGCAAGAGGTCATTCTGCCACATTTGAACTTGCAAGTTCTTAAGCTCACTTGCAGATTTGATCAAGCCTTATGTCATGATTGAAGATTCATGCCAATAGAAGAACATGTTGGATTCTAGATTTGGGAGATTCATTTGGCCATTTCCTTCAGCCTAATTACTTATTTCCTAGTGTTCTCATCTTCAAGCTTTATCCTATTTGTAGCCTAAAGCAAGGTATCATTACATTTCAAATTTCCTAAGAGTGTTTGACTTCCTCTTAGGTAGATCTTGTCATTTTCATATAGGAATCCTTCTCTAACACACTTGAGTAGGGTTTTATGTATTTTTAGCTCCTAATAACCTTAGACACACTTAAGGTTAGAGTGTGCACACACTATTATCAATCAATTTTACTAGCTATTGTGGAGGTAGAGTTACTAAAATAAGGGTTTGACTTAGGAAAACTCCTATATAGCTACCCCCATCTCTTTTACAAATTTATTGCAGATCTAGATTTGAAGATGAAGGTTTATAGGGAAGACATTAGAGAGAACACAAAGAGCTACAAGATAAAATTTGAAGTTTAAAAAAAGGCCTACAAAGACCCATACACCCTAAGGAAACTCTATCCTTTTATAGCAATCAGATCCAATTTTTGTTGGTAGGTACACACTCCTCTACACTTCTCAAATTTTCCTGCAAGTTGTTGATTTATTTTTTTAATCATTTGTTTATTGAATTTTTCATATTAAGGTACATAGTTCAATTAGGTTAATCATAGAAAATCAATCCCAAATTAGTTTCATCCTATTTCTAAAGCTCAAAAGGATCATATCAAGGTCTGATCGACTCATCTTTATGGTTGAAAGTCAATCAAAATTCCTTGTTGATTTACACCCTACTATACCTTTGAAAAAGGAGAAAAAAACAATCCTAGGTTTAGGCATTAAACATAAGGTTCCCTTTTTCATATGTTACATTTTGGTTACATTTTGGTGAACCCGATGTGAACCTGACATTTTGACATCATAAACCTTCTAAAAATTGCAATCATTCAACCCTAGATCTAGGTTTTGTATTGCATTATTTTGCATTTTTTCGATTAAAAGGGTTTTTTTTTACATCATAAAAAGTCATAAAAATTCAAAAATTCTATCTCATATTGCATCATAGGTTGAAATAGGGTTAGTTTTAGTCACTTAGGTTAGATTTATATTCAAAATTACATTTATAATTGTCATTTCTTATTCAAATGTTTACATTTGATTTATATTGTCTTCAATTGGAAAAATTATGTAAAAATAGTCACTATCAAACTAGTTTGTAGATAGAAACAACATCCTTAAATAGCAACCTAACATTCAATTTTTCAAATTTTTGAACCTCTATTAGGGACTTAGATGCCTTAGGGTTCCTTTTTCTAGCTACAGGTGGCTCAAAAATCTTTTGCACACATCTATGTATCTATATTCTTTGTCTGATTCTACTTGCAAATATCTAGTTTGAAATAATGGAAAAGTGTTATTGCATGTTCAAGAAAGTTGTCATTTTGCTTCATTTGTTGCAATTTTATGAAAAATTGTTGCATTTCAGTATTGAGGATTATCAAATTTGTAGGATGATTGTTTACATTTTTTGACACATTGCATAAAATAGATAGATTAGTTTCATTTTTACAAAAATTCAAAACCTTAGGTTATTATAACACATTACAAAATCTAGAAAATCACAAAATAACACTAAAATCAATTAAAATTTTTAGTTTGCACACTGTTACATAGTTAGGTTTTGTGACTAGTTCCTTTGAAACAAAAATTTCAAGAAGAGACCTACTAGAACATAGACACCCTAGGGCATCCCAATCCTCCATAAACCTACCTAAAATTTCCAGAACAGACTAATACATGTTGTTAGTTTTCCAATCTATAGATTGGTTTCCATATCTATACTTGCATTAGGTTTATAAATTTATTTTCTATCCTATTTAGCTTTAGCACATGTGAACATAAATTGAAAGTGAAATTTAATGATTAATCTTAGAGAAAGCATAGTCATATTATCATCTTAGATCTCTTTCTACAAGTTCATATATACCTATCAATCCCTTTAGTTGTGATGACTTTGAGATGTTAGATGAAGCCCTTGAGGACTCCATCTCACTAAGCTCGTCCACTAAGGCTTGCAACATTCCTACATAATAAATAACAATCAACAAAATCACACCTCAAATTATCATCTATCCATCTACACAACAACCCAAATTCCAAACCAAACATGTGCTTATCATAGGTCCACCTCAAAAAAAATCCAAACATCAGGGTCATATCTGAAAATTTGCAAAACAACTCACTAGTAACCATGTATCACATCAACCAAGTTACAACACAGTTTCTCATACATATAACATAAGGAATAACAAGCAACCAAGACAAACATAAATCATTCATTCATCAATCCCACTCTCATGACCTATTTTACCTAGTGCCCCTCATTTACCTCAAAATAGTTCCAAAAATGAGTATGATCTTTTGGAACAACTTTCATAGTTCACTCCTGCTAGTATTTCTTTGTGGGGCCTAATTCAAACCTTATCAACTTACCATGGTATGCTTCAAGATACTTTGCAAAAATTTGTGGTCCCTCTTAGTGCACAACAAAATGAAGTAGCAACCTTAATTGAGGGTATGAATTAAAATAATGTGGATATTGTCTTCCATAAAATTGAATTACCTCCTCTTGAAATGCAAAAAAAAAAATGATGCTTTGATGATATTGGTTGTTATAAACAAGGTTGGGATTATGCATACTCTTATTGACAATGGTTAGTGTAAATATTTTGGATAAAATTGGGGTAGATAAGACTAAAATTCTACTAGATAATTTATCCATTTGTGGTTTTGATAATGTGGTTAAACAATCACTTGGTGTGATAACAATACTAGGATCAAAGTTGGTAAGGTTACATTACAAAATCCTATCCATGTCATGACCCATGATCTTTCATATAATCTTCTCTTGGGTAGACCATGGATTCATGAAATGAATGGAGTGCCTTCAATGCTTCATTGTTTAATGAAGTACAATTACAGCAACAAGGTTTAAATGGTAAAAGATGATCCAAACTCTAAAAATTATTTACAATTTAAGAAAGGAATGAAAAACCCTATGAGAACATTGACACCAGCTACAAAAGTGGAACATATACAGCCTGGAGATAAAAGGAATGTCTTTCATTAGTAACAAAGTTGTTGGAGGATGATTGGGTTTCATTAGATTTCACACCTACATTCATGGGGGAGTATAAGATTACATAACCAAGACCAAAAAAAGAGAGAAAAATTTGTCGTGGTATCAACATAATCAGACATTGAAACATCCAAGACACAAGAATCCACAACTCTTGGTAATGAGGAAAAAATGAATTACACATCTACCTATGATGAAAGTGATTATGAAAATCCACCTTCCTCGAAATAAATGGAAGTCATTTATGGAAGAGGGTAATAACTCTTGAAACAATTTGGCTATAATGGAAAAGGGTGTGGAGTGAAAGAACAAGGAATTTTTGTTCCTATAGATCTTAACACACAAGAAACAACAAGAGATCTTGGTTATTACCCTTCAAAATAAATGAAAGCATCAAAGAGACCTTCACTTAATTTCAATGTTATCACGTAAGATTCCCCTAAGACTACTCTAAACTCGGTGCATCCCAAAATGATAGATAACACATGAAATGACATGTCATTGGACATCTTTCAAAATGATGAATCCCTAGCAAAATGTTTGAGAATGTATGAAATTTTTTTGGGTCACCATCATAATCAAATATTTACCTATTTTTTGAATGTTAAGGGATACTTTGAAGAAGACATTAAATCATGCGATGATGAACAAAATGAATCTCAAAAAATTCCTAATATTCCAAACAGAAATGTATTACTTATGGGAAACACCTTATATGTTCCAATGGACCCCTCTAATGAGGAGAAAGTACTTCAAAATGGAAAGTGTCTTGATGATCATGAACAAGAAGATCACACAACTTTTATTTTCTTGAAATCTTTACTTGGAATTATTTGGATATGATGGGTATTGGCCCTAAGATAGTCGTGCACAACATTGTTCTTAAGAAATATGCTAAACCAATGAGACAATAGATATGCAAGATGAATCCTAAGATAGCTTTATTGGTTAAGGCTGAGATTGAAAAGCCCTTACAAGCCAATTTCACCTACCCTATTGATTATTCACCTTGGATATCTAATAGTATGGCAGTGGAAAAACCTAATAATCACATTAGGATGTGTATGGTTTTTCATGATATTAATAAAGAATCTCTAAAGGATGATTTCCCCTTCCTAATATTGGAATGATAGTGGATTCAACCACAAGACATGTTGTATTATCATTTATGGATGGTTTTTTGAGGTATAATCAATTTTTTATCAACCCTCAAGATCGATTTAAAACAACTTTCACTACACCTTGGGGAATTTTTTGTTGGGTTGTTATGCCTTTTGGATTTAAAAATGTCAAAGAAACATATCAAAGAGCTATGACACTGATATTCAATGATTTCATACATAACATATTGTAAGATTATGTTGATGGTATTTTGGCTAAATCTATAACATGTCAAGATCATGTGTAAAAATCCTTAGTCAAATTTTTGAAAGAATTCATAAGTACAACATGAGGGTGAACTCAAAGAAATGTGTCTTTTGTGTGGATAGTGGAAAACTATTGGGATTACCATATCTCATAGAGGCATTGAGGTGGACACAAAAAATACTAATTCTATAATAAATATGCCACCTCCTAAGAATATTTCTAAATTGTGTAGCTTGCAAGGAAAGGTTCAAACTATTCATTATTTTGTTGCATCATTGGTATATCATACTCTTCCTTTGTTGAAAACTTCCAGAGACTGAGGGGTGGGGATGAATTAGTCGATGCAAAAAATTAACCCCTTATGGAACTTGAAACTTTCAACACACCTCAAAATCCTTTAGTAGATAAAGATAAAACTTTAAGCAGAGCAATAACAAAAAAGATTGTAGTGATTAGAATATTTGTCACTTTTATCAAACTTAACCAATAAAAGATAGCAATAATAAAATTAGTAACAAAGAGATGGAAATAGAGAACACACACATGCACAAGGATACACCAGATTTATGTGGAAAATCCAATGAGGGAAAACCCGCGGTGAAAGTTAACTCACAATATAAGGCTCACTGCCAAAAAGACTTGTAGGAAGGCTCACTGCCTTAGAGAAAGATACAAAAGGACTTTCAACACTAAAGTACCAACCAACTCTAGGAACAAGATATAGGTACTTGATGAGATTCACTATCTCATAGAAAGATACGATATGATTTATAAGAGAATTACAAAGAATGCCAACACAACTCTTTGTTGAATGAGGCATTCAAGAATAATTGATATTTCCTTTCAAAATATTTTTTACTATCTCTATTGGATATTCAATATGATTTTCACACTCAGTTCTTCAAATTTGTACACATCTCCATATTGTTGCAACTGAAATGATCTTGCATTTATATCCACCACAACACTTCAATTCTTTAATTAGGTTAGTCGGGAAGAGAATAAACAATGAATATAACTGGTCGACCACCAAAAAACATAATGTGCTCATATTCTAAAGATAGAGAGGACCAAAAAAAATTATTACTTCTTTCAATTTTATCCAAAATTATTTGCACGTGTGCAAGAGCACATCAACCTACATCAACATCAAGGAAACGTGTGGATGAAACATTGAAGCACACACTCAGTCATCCCATAAACACTCTTTCAATTGAATTTATTTGATCCAGTCCTAAATAGGATAGGTCAGGACCCAAAACTATCATGTCACATCTTCCATTGTTAGTGCAAACCCCTAAGCATGTGATGCACACAAAGGAATAGGCCATGTTGGCCAAATATCTTCTAATAACCCAGAAAGCCAACTCAAGACACAATGCAACACCAAAGTAGCCAATTAGTAACATGTCGATCGCATAGGGATGTTCCTTGAAAATCCAACATCACTTCCATACACGTCTTTTATACTAACATTCCATCAAGAATCACCATAGATCAAATAGGTACAAAACCTATGTTCAAGAATCACAAAATACATAATTGATTGATGTAACAATTTTAGAACAACTTACAGACCACTTCAACATATGAGATTGAAAGTGATACATTGCACAATATTTTTTAGCACATTCACCAAGCTACAGGAGTAGAGACATCAATGAAAAGAAATGTAAAGCATTTCCCAAACCAGTCTAGTCAACTAGCAACACTGCCAACTTTCTACAATTCATAGAACTCTCCTCGAGAACACAGGTAACTAAAAAAAATAGGAGTGCAATGTACATAGAGTAATGACATTGAATAAAAAATTGCAAGACCAAAAATTCCTTACAAGAATATTAGGAGAGAGAATGAGACATACTGTAGACCTTCAGCAACATCTCTCCAATATTAGTCATGCTTCTAATCCTCATTTGAATATATCATTATGGAATCAACTCTAGTGACGGTAATAATGCATTATATGAACATAAGAAATACTTCTTTAGTAAGGCATGACATCCAACCATGAACTTATTCAATTCATCTTTGATAAGGCATGCAATAACCATGAAATTCTTTACCAATTCTAGCCCAAATTGAATATACATCCGTGCACAAAGCAACAGGTCATTCTCTGACTTTAGGAACAAAGGGAAAAATAATCCTCTATTGAAGCAACAACACATGCTCCCCCTTTGACCATAAGCACTTCTTCACATAGCTATACATGTACAAAAACTACATAATTACTTCAAGACTCCCCCTTACAACCAACTCCCCTTGGGAGGATGTTGAATTAATGTATTCTACTTTTGCAATGGACAAAGACACTAATCCTAATTTTTACTCAACCAAGAGACCAATATGTCTCCCAAAAATAATGTACTTCCACTTGTACTTATCTAGTCATCAACACAACCTACCCAATCAACATCAATATAGGAACTTAGAGAGAAATTTTGATCCTTTTTGTACCATAGCCCATAATTTGGAGTACCCTTTAGGTATCTAAAAATCCTCTTCACAATTTTTTCATGAGTTCTCTTAGGATTGGCTTGAAATTGGGCAATCAGACATACCGCAAGTAGGGGAAACCTAGTGAAGGATCTGTTCAAGCACCATATGTTCTATAGTAAAGATAGATATTATAACACACTGTTATTTGAGAAATAGAGCATTATGGCACATAAAATAATCTCATAAATTAAGATAGCATACATTGGATATGTCTACAAATTTGTATGGACAAAAAAATTCTTTCAAGGCAATGTAAAACATCCCAACAAGCCTTCAATGTTGCTTCACTTAACTCGATTAGAACACTGTCACTAATATCTTCCACATCAGAAGGTATAAAGACTTAAAAAACTTGGATATGATATCTTCAGATTATTGTCATCTTGACTTTTGGACCACAAGGCCAAAACTGGTTCTACAAAGAGATATGAACCAAAACACTTTAACTTTTCTAGAAGGAATGCACAGTGAATGTCTTGGAAAAACTTCTGAAACTTACTTTTCTGAAGCATTTATCTTTGTGTTGTACACCAAATTGGAATAGCATCAAATATAACACATGTACTAACCTTCACACATCATGAACTTCCACTGGGAACACCAAACATAGTCCATTTAAGCACAATAGATTTATATACTAACTAATTTGATTCAAATTGTCCTTCATGTTGAAGCCTTCGACACCTTTTTTCATTTTAGGGGGCAATAGGGTTCTAAAAGTGATATCTCCTCCTAAGATAATGCTCTATCTCAATTTATCTTAGAATCTTATGCAGAGTGCACAAGGGCATGAACATCCTTCTTCTCATGGTCTTCATTCTAGATCTTTTCATTTCTCCCTTTTTTGTTGATTAAGGGATTCATCCCTTTTCTCATATGAAGTAAATGGCATCACAAAACCATTTCTATAATTGTTTTCCTTATGTCCCATATTATTGCACTTATAGCATACAATATTTTGCTCTAGAACATATTTTTTCCTCTTTACCTTAGATCTACACTCATCAACCTTGTGACCATAGTTGTTGTAGGCATAGAAATATCTATGGATAAGTGCAAGAAGTTGGGTCCGCAAAATGTTCAAAAAGTGGAAGTGTTTTTCCTAATTTTTAAAAAAAATCACAATTGGAATGAAATTTTGAAGTACTTGCACATTGAATCTTATAAAAAACTAGTAATATAAACCTTAGTATTTTGATTCTAGTTTTCAAATATGTAATTTATTCTAATGCCTAGACTATAATTAAAAAATATATTTTTTGAAGAAGCTAGGTTGGAGTGAATATAGAATAAGTACTTGGTGAAAATATGGGCAAGAAGTTGGACACATGGTGGACAAACCAAGTCACTTTTAATTGGGTAATAAATGGGATGACATATATGAGAAGGATCATTTTAGTCCTACCTCTTCTTTCACTCCAAAAAAGCCTCAAATCCAAGTAAGTGAAATAACAATAATATCATTTGGTGATGAAAAATGAGTAAAAATCAAAACCTCCAAGTTTCCAAACCAAGTAGTTAATTACATAGGTAGGAACAATTTATACCTATGCATCTACTCAACCATATATTTCATTTAAAAGTATCTTGACCCCACTCCAATGAGTATTTCAAAGAAAACAAAAGAAACAATTAACTCTAGCTCTTATTGAAGAGGAATCTGCCAAAAATGTCCTACTACAAAGAATGAGAGGTTCCATCTCCACAAAATTAACTATCAAATACATTGTAACCAGCCAAGAAATAATAAAATCACCCAAGACAAATAAGGGGAAAAATAATGACTCCTTTGAATCTTAGTAGGTTCCCACCACAAACTAGAGCTTATTTTAGAATACCACAAGTAGAGGTGAGGACCTAGAAGAGAAGAAGGAAAAAATTAAGAGGAGTGATAATCCACCAATGAAAATGGGATATGAAAAGTAGAAAACGGAATAGCAAAGCATACAAGAGCCATTATATTTTTGTATAGAGAAGGTACAATAGGTTACAATATAAATATATATATTCCCTCTCCTCCTACCTTTATCCCTTTTAAATTCTTCCTTGGATTCCATATTGAATTAGAACATAAGTAAATGATACACCATTGGTGAATCATTTTTGGAAATATTGAAGTTGTTTAGCATCAACTAATAAAGTTGTTTAGCATCAATTAGTAAATATTCAAGACAGACCATGAAGGACAATAATGAGCAATGCTAGGGCTAACCAATTAATAAGTATACATGTGAATATGTGAAGCATATGTGTGAATAAGTGAAGCACATCTACTCAAATACACGTAATCCTTGAAGTATACACATGAATACATAGTATACACATGAATACATAGTATACACATTAATACAAAGTATATGCATGAATACAAGGTATACACATGAAAAAATGTAAGTTGCAAAGTATACATTGGAATAGACATAAGTCAAAAAGTATACACGTAAGTTGTAAAGTATACAATTGAATACACATAACTCATATCAATTAAGCATGGATTTATAATGCAAATTATATGGACACCATCAATAGAAAAGATTTGTATTAACCAAATAGCCATGTTGGAATACATCAATATATGTCGATATATAAGTATAAAATATATACAAAATAGCCATATAGGCTTACAAGAATGCCATATAGGTATACAATAAAGGACCCTAGAATCAAAATTCATTGCTCTCCAAGATCTCAAAACAAACTCTTTCCCTTTGCTGCTCGAGTGGATGGCGATAATTTTGTCACTCATTTACTCTAAGGTTGAGGGGTTCTCCCAGTGCTCCTCCTATGGTTTAGTTCCTCATCAATCCTTATCTGTTACAATAACAAGTAAAGACATTAATATATAGAAATTACATTATAAAAAATGATATATTTAACAAAATAATCACTTACCGCTAGTAGATGATCACTCTCCTCAAGGGAAATATTTGTATGCCCATGTTGTGGCATGATGAAGTCCTATAGAAACAATCCAAAGAGAAATTAAATTATGAATCAATAATTGTTTGATTTTTCACTAACAATTATAACAATGAATGTAATTTGAAATTTTAAAGTAATCTGCCTCATACCCCCATGAGAGGCATCAAGGAGTCTATAGTAGAAGAAACACCAAGCTCTATTTCCCTATGAACATATGGAGGTTTTTTCGCTTGCAAGTTCTGAAAATAAAAAAATAAATTAATCAATCATGAAAATGACAATATTGATGCAGGTCATGGCTTATAATGTATGAGATAATGAACAAAATTTTGAGTACTTATTGAACTATATATTTCTTACTATCATCCTTACTATTTTCCCTATCCATAGATTGTTCAAAAGAACCTATTTTAGGCTTTTATTTATAGCAGCAAGGCGATGAACTGTTTGATAAAATGCTTTGGTAGACATGTATGAAAAATGTGGTAGCATAGAGAAGGTAGTGAACTGTTTGAATAAATTCCTCAAAAAAAAGAGGTCTCATGGTTATGGAATTCCTTGAAAAAAAAAATGTCATGTGGCATTCCATCACCATGAGACCACATTTCTTTGAGCCATTTTTCAAACAGTTCATTGCCTTCAAGCTATGGTATTATGTTGAGATGGGGTGGATGGTATAGTGTGGTCTTGGTTATGAGATGGAGGGGGGTAATGACATGAAGAGGCAGGGTGGGGATATGAATAAGTGGAATAAGAGGTGGAAGCTTACATGGATTGGTAAATTGAGGATGAGGATGAGGACATTGAAAAGGATTTGGAGGGGAATTTCAACTAAAGGCTTCGTTTCTATTCTTAAGGAAATGAGTTGTTTAAAAAAATGTCTCGAAGAAATGTGGTCTCATGGAAATGGACTGCCATTCCATTTCCATGAGACCACATTTCTTCAAGGAATTTTTTCAAACAACTCACTGCCTTGTCTATGCTATTGCTTACTATTATGCTTTGATAGATTTTCTCCAAGCATCCATAGTTTTTTGGAAAGCAATTATTTTAGGATTTTAGCCATAGCAACAAGGAAGTGAACTATTTGATAAAATTCTTTCATAGAAATGTATGGAAAATGTGGTAGCATAGAAAAGGCAGTGATCTATTTGAAAAAATACCTCAAATAAATTGGGTCTCATGTTGATGGACATCACCCTAAGACCACATTTCTTTGAGGAATTTTTTCAAACAACTCATTGCCTTGTCTATGCTATTGCTTAATATTATTCTTTCATATATTTTTTTCAAACATGCATAGCATAGACAAGGCTGTAATGCCCCGCCACACAACCCTAGGGGAAGTTGCACTTAACTAACCAAATGCAACAATTTTTTTTTTTAAAAGGACATTAACATACAAGTTCACTAAACTTTGCAAACATCCCCTAAGGCTATGAGACAAAGATTACTTAAACCTGAATTAAACAACCAAGGAAAGAAAACATAACATCATTCAATTAAGGAATTAAAGTACATACATTCCCTACATGATATAACATCAAAGACAAATCGATACATCACGATATCCAATAACAATTGTTTACATTATAATTACATCACTCATTCCCCGAATGAGGTAAATCAAATAAACCTGATAATTTATTACAATTTCCACCTCGATACAAATGAGGGGTAAAGAATTACAAGAATAACAGAAATGAAAGAAACTAAAGGAGCAACTGGATCCAACGAGCTCTCCCACTTGAAAGTCTCACCCACACAATCACGAACAAAGCCAACGGTGTAAGGTGCACGTTCCACCCAACCAAGTGAAACCCGAAGGCTCACCCCCCGTGCTAGGAGATAGTAACAAGGATTTTAGGTTAAAACCAACTACCTCTAGGCAAAGGCTAAACATAACTGAACCGACTCAAATACCAACATCACTTAACACGGTACAAGAACTCACAAGACAATTCATTGCTTCTAGGTTACATAAAACAAGTACACCATTGTACAACACACAATAACTGACCAACTGTTGACATAGGGAGAGTGTCATACATAAGTTGTCATGAGTTACCCTAGCTCAACCTTCCTAGGCTACCGGACCCCCATCATGGGTTACCCTGGCTTGCCTCTACTGGCGCCAGACCCTCATGCAAAACTATGCATCTCATCGCATCTTGAGTCTTAACAATGCATGTTCCATGAGAGAGGCATTATTTAACTTTATTAGTGTGAAGTTCCCCATTAATTCTTTTAAATTATCTCTTGATTAAACCCTAGGTGAGTTACCCTGACACCACTTTGGGCGTCGGACCCCCACAAAGGGCCACTCTCCTACTGACAACACTGGGATACAAAACCCCCCATCCAAGGGTAGACAACATGCACAAACTGAAAAAAAACCAAATTCCAACCTTAGCACAAGGTCACATACTCATTCATAGTACGCGGTGACCAAGACATACCACAAATCCTGTTCATGATAACCAGGTGTAACAACAAAGTATAACCACGACACATCTCAAGTTGGCTCTCATAAGAACAACCCACATCAGGATACAACTCCCTTATCTAGAAGACTTCAACAATTACTCTAGACTCCCCACTTTGAACAAGAATGAATTAATAATAAAAGCATTTAAAGCAATTAGCAAACTAATATTCAGATTTCCTAAATTTGAAATGATTTAAAACCATTCATCCATTTTGAATTTCACCATTAAATTTCATCATCAAACATTTAATATTCAAGAACGTTTGATCAAACACATTGTTTACTAACTCTAATCCCACATCTATAATCATAATCAAGCCTTCAAATACTGAAATCATTTAACTAATATGTGAATCGATTTTCATATTCTAGATTTACTATGATATTCAAATTTCATCATATAAATTAATTCAAGACATTTATTTTATTCAATAAAACGTATTTCACACTAATGATGCTTTGTTCATTACACAACTATAAATTTTACTAAAACATTAATTTATTTAATTATTTTAATCTGCTAAAAAAAATCTATTTTAATTTCCATATTAAAACCCTTTAATTGAACTTACACTCTATTTAAATATAAACATATATACTATATATACACCTATATATAATCTTATTATTTATATTTATATTATTTAAATATTAAAATAATATCAAATATATAAATAATATATTATATATTATATATATAATATATATATTATTATAATAATATTATTTAAATATTAATTAACATAATATATAATAATAATTAAAAAAAAGATTTAAAACATTAAAATCGCAACTTTTTTTTTATGCACGACATTCGGGCGGCGGCCTATGTGCTTAGCACATGGGCCGCTTCCCACGGGCGGCGGCCTATGCGCTGATTAGCAGTGGCAGCCTGCGGGCGGCGGCCTGTGGCTCCAAGCGCACAGCGCGCCTCACCAAGGCTGCGGCGGCGGTGGGGTGGGGTTTGGCCGCCCACCTCACTGCAACAAATAAAATAAAATAATTATTTTATTCTGCGTTTTTTCAAACAGCAAAGACAAAAATCCAAAATTTGCTGGGGTTTTCCTGGGTTTAACCCAAATACAAGTTTCATTAAATATATACAATATATTTGTATATATATATTTGTGAACATATCCATGTATTGATATGCATGGATATATTCACAAACATATATATACCCATATTTAATTTCATGTCCAAATTGAGCAAATAAACCAAATACTTTGCAAGAAAGGAAGTTATTTCCAAAAACAATAAGAGGGTTTCCAAAATTCATTCTATTTGTTGATAGAAATTTCTGGTTTGGTTTCAATTTTCCAAATCTAACTACAAGTTTACTAAATTAGAGAGCATTTTCTTTTATGAATTTTCAAAGAAACTACCACTATGTTTTCATTCTTTCAAAATGAGAAGAAAAGGGAAGAAAATAGTAGAACCTTGTGTTTTCTCCACAACTTGCAAGCTTCAACAATGGAGATCTTCCCTTTCCTTTTCCAATTTAGCTTCAACCAAAACCTCAATCTTTTCTTTTCAAATTCTTCCAAGAATTTCCATGCAAATTTGCTCTCCCCATTTTAAAAAAATTACTTCCAAAAATAAAACCACAATTACCTTATGCCCATCCTTCTCCAAATTTGTCAAAGCCCTAAAATGGACTCACCCACCAAAATTTATTGCTAATTTAGATATTTTCTATTTTGCAATTTTCAAACAATTTCTATTCTCAAATGAAATTTGCATAATATCTTTTAATTAAAATTACATTTGCAACCCAAAAGACAATTTAAATTCCTTTTTAACCAAATTGAATTCAACAATTCATAATGCCATTCTCAATTCTTTTTCAACTTTATTTCTAAAAAAAAATCAAATATAAGACATATTTCTTATTTCTGATTTAATCCAAATATCTAATAATGCCCACATAGCTAAATTGATTTAATTTATCCCTATTAATTTAATTAGTCAATAAAGTAAATCTAATTCAAAATTAGATTATTTTATTAATTATATTAAATTAATTAATTAATCACTAATTTTCCAACATTTCAATAAGGAAAAACAATCAACATTTATAAATTTCAAAAGTCATTTAATCACTTTTAACTTGCAATTATAAATATAAAGTAAATGGGGAAACTAACAACATAAAATACTGAACCCGACTAAGACTGACGACACTCTATGGCTAGGGTGATGGTTTGACACAAAAATCCTAGTTACTATCTCCCAATCGATACTGTTAGTCGATGGACATGCTCAAACCTGTGAAACCAGGTGGAGTCGATGTCCTATACCTACATCTTGCACACAATACGAGTGTTGAAACATGCATATAATATATTAAAACACACCGTGAAGAGGAAATCGTAGAATCTCAGGGCACTCGCATGCGAGTGATGTGATCCCGTCCCCTTCACCAATACAATATCACTAACTGACGCATCTAATCATCAATGATATAATCAAAACATAAAGCATCAGTAATTCATATACATGCTAAGTTAATCCATAACCTGAAATAATAATAACATCTGAATAAAGTACCATCACACCAAAACATAATGTTTACATCGCTTAACAGATAGCGGTTAAAATAACTAAGTTCCATAGTCACAATGCAACAGAAATAAAACATATCATAGAAGAACATTGTTCAATCAAAGAGCAAAATGGAGGGGTGTTACAAAGGCAGTGAACTATTTGAAAAAATGCCTTAATAAAATGTGGTCTCATCAATTGCAATGAGAAGCAAATGCAATTGGCAGTTGCTCCTAACTATTACTTATGATATGTGAACTTGTAATTGCATCACTGCTTATGTTGACTTTCTAAAAAACTATATTGTAATTGAAATTTTGTCATCTATCAACATCTAGTTATTAGTTATGCAATGTGAAGTAATGCTTTGAGTTTGAAAGATGTGCAATTCAATGTAATCAATGATATGAATATAAAATAAACAAATCTATTAAGTACAATTCATTAGTTAAACTCTTTATTCTATTACCTACGTGAATGTTTGTACTCCATTGGCACTGGGAGGTGTTCCCACGAAACCTCCAATATTAACCTATTCAACATCCAAAATAAGATATTAGAATACCATTCATATAACAATGATATTCACATGTAATATTTATAATTGTTAACTAGTTACATACCTTAGTTGTAGATGTAGTGGAGTAAAAAATAGGTGGAGGTCCGATGTATTGAGTATCAACACTACAACCCTAAAATTTTATTACAATCATTAAACTAAATTAGTTAATCTTTCATTTCAATTTAAATTAAATTTAATAAATTCAATTCAATTTAAACATGCTAACATTTACCTGAGTATCAATGCCAAAAGCCTCATTCAAAATGTCATCTATCGTCACCAACTCTGCAGCTGCAGACATATCCTATGCACCAGCCTCCTGACTATCTATGGGGTCATATGTATAGGTCGACCTACAATCTTGACAAGAATGGGGTGGAATCCTACCCCTCGAACTCTCCCCTGGATGGTGTTGTACGATAGGACTGGAACACTTGATGATACTCTAGGTGAGACAATTGATAGGTTGTAGAGTGTCCACCTCAGCACTCTCCTTCATGATGGAATGGATAGAAACATGCTCATAAGAAGGCCTAGCGAGTGCTCACCTCTCTTTCCACTAATGATCATGGCATGTACCTAATCTATCCTAGTCTGAACCACCACCTCTACCCTGAAAGTCTCGCATATCAAAATAGTTGGGGATTTTGTTGAGGATGAACTTGCAGTAGATTTTCCTCAAGAAATATTGGGGGGACTTGTTACTATTGCATGGTGGATGGTCAAAAACCATCCACCACCTATTCTTAATCCCTTGGTGGTTGCACCAATGGATAGGAAACCTCTTTCTATTAAGGTCAAGATTTTGATTTGTGTGTGGGTTAGTGAATAGTGAGCATAAATCATATTTTGTAATTTTTTCATCTTTTACTTCTTTATATGATAATTTATCTCCATAAAAATTCCTACACTCCTACCTCTTATCCGCCCAGCCACTTAATTGCTTGATAATTGCATATACATGTGTTAACATGGCTTGAAGCGAATTTGCAAGTCCGCTTCTTTCCAAGGTTGAACTTATAGGATCATTCAACCTCACAATTAACTCCTCAATTTATTTTTAGTTGTTTTCAAATTTCCCCATTAAATTTTGTTGAGTACTAGGAGGATGTTGAGGAATTGTTGGAGGATTTTTTTGTTGTGGTTGATCAGGATTTTGTTCATGTGCTTGTTCACAAGGAGGAAAAGGATTTTGAGGAGGATTTTCAAGTTGATTATCAAATCCTATAAATTAAATAAGTGAACATCAAAAACAATCTAAATTTACTTATTTAACAACAAATTCACAAAAAAAACAATGCTAAGTACTTATTTGACCTCCCTATTGACGTGGCAGCATCCTAGCGATGAAATTACAAAGATTCAATGAAGAAATTGTAATTTTTGATGCTTCCAAAATGTGAGCATGCAATAGCAAGGTTTTTGGCCGCGAGGAAGAAAAAATGACAATGAAAATGAAATGAAATGGATTTTCTTTTTTTCTTAATAAGCTATAACATGCTTGTGTTATAACATGTCTGTGTTATAACGTGCTCATGTTATAATGCAAGCACATTGTAGGCTCAGTGTGACCAAGCCTTTGGGTCAATCTCACCAAGCCATAATGCAAGTGTGTTATAATGTGATCGCATTATAACGTGCTTGCATTATGGCCTTTCAATTTTTTTAAAAAAAATTGGCCACTTTTTGGCCCCCAAATTTTTGCACCCACTCTGATGCTAATTATTGTTTTTTCCAAATTATCTCCCCTCTATAGTGAATAAATATTTCAAACATCGAATGCATAATTTAAGTTGTGAATGCATGAAAGTTGTGAAGAACACATCAAGTTGGATTTTCCTACTCTTAACAATGGTTAGCATAAAGTTTAAAAGAGTTGAGTTAAACCATGTGCATGCCATTTCATTACCAATGATATATGTCAAGGTTTTTTTTTTAATCATATACATAAGGAAAAAGATAGTTAAGAAACTAAGAACCTTTCTTGCATGAGTAAGAGTGTTATCAAGATCAAACAAAGCAGTCACAACTAGAATTCTTTGTGCCATCTTATTGAAGTACTAAAATGTACCTGCAAAGGTCAGATGATAAGTAATAATCTATGGGAAACTTGAGGTGCAAAGTTAAAAAGTTTGATAACATTCTTGCTAAGTTTATCCACATTTTTGAAAAAAAAATAGGTGTCAAATAAAGTCACAAATTCATAAAACTTTTTTTTGCATAAATAATTAGTAAGCAATCTTAATTCACCACATGGTTAAGAACAACTAAAGGAAGACAATCATGTTATCAATAAACAAAATTAAAATAATAATCCAAGGATATAATTAATAATTTATATATAAAAATTCTTGTAAGAACCTTCATGTTCTTAAATTTTACAATTATTATGTCCAAAATGTTTGTTTTGGAAATGTATGAATTCTCTCTATATGAAAGAAAAATTTGTAGAATCATTAATTTTAGTTCAGACGTTGTGCATATACCATATTCAAAGAAATAATTCCCAAGTCCACAACTGAGTTTAATAATAATAGTAATCTTGACTTCTTTTATGACTTTGTATTCTTTGAAGTTGAAGCTTGAGGTGCAAAGTTAAAAAGTCTAATAACATTCTTGTTAATTTTATCCACAATTTTCAAAAAAATTAGGTGTCAAATAAAGTCACAAATTCATAAAACTTTATTTTGCATAAATAATTAGTAATCAATCTTAATTCACCACATGGTTAAGAACAACTAAAGGAAAACAATCATGAAACCAATCAATGAAATTAAAACAATACTCCAAGGATATAATTAATAATAAATACATATTTAAATTCTTGTAAGAACCTTCATGTTCTCTAATTTTACAATTATTATGTCCAAAATATTTGTTTTGGAAATGCATGAATTCTCTCTACATGAAAGAAAATTTTGTAGAATCATTAATTTTGGTTTAGACCTTGTGCATATACCATAATCAAAGAAATAATTCCCAAGTCCAACCTGAGTTGAATAATAATAGTAATCTCAACTTATTTTATGACTTTGTATTCTTTGAAGTTCTATTTGATGGGGTTCAGTTTCACTTTTTTTGTTGCTAATGTCCATTATCTATAATTCAAAATAATAGACATAATTAATAATAGTCATAAAAAAAAGAGATGGACTAATACAAAACATTTGTATTTCTTTATACATGTATATATAAAATTAGAGAAATGGAATGCAAAATTACAATTGCATATAATAAAGAAACATAGTTGGGATGAATAGAATGTAAATGAAACACGCAATATTGAAAGAACTAAATTTTGATATTATATGACATAGATAGATACATTCTTCAAGAGTGAGAATTAATAGTAAATTTAAAAACATGGTCCCAAAAAAGTATGAGATTTGTATTTAGTACCTTATTGCATCCTCCACTTTTAAATAGAGTATCTCAACTCTACAACACGAGTTTAGAGAAAATCCTTTTTTTCTTTTGTATTTGTGATACCTAGTGCTTTTTTTTCATTTAAATAAAGTGTATAGCTCCCCCAATTAAAAACAAACTATATAGCATGTCACCATCAACACATGGGGATCCACTTAAAAAAATTCTCAAATCTGTTATCAATTGATGTAGGAGCATCTAGCGGTGTAGGGAAATATTGCATCACCAAAAATAGTTTTTTTCTTTATTTTATTTAGTTGTTTTGAGTCTCATGATGGCACTTAAGGGGTATAAGACTGTCAAGTGTCAAAAATGGCAAAAAATAGGCACTTACTATTTTTAGTAAGTCAGCCTAGCTAAATAGGCTCGTATGAATGTGAAAATTTACCCCAAGGAGCAAAGAAGAAAAAAAATTTCGGTTGCGAAAGAATCACCTCAATACCTTGCATGGTTTGCGAGAAATTAAAGTTTTTCATCTCGAGAAATTTCTCCAATGTAGCTTCAAATTCATATATAAAACTTTGGAGGCCCTGAAATAGCTCAAAAAGTGGTTGAACCAACCTACAGTGGGTTAACATGTTGTAGAGCTCGTCGAGAGATTTCCAACAATATGCAATAATAGCGAATTAGACACCCGGATCAAAAGTTATGGCCCCGCGAAGTTGGTCCTCTAAAAAGTGAATTTCATAAAAATTTCTTCCTAGGCCAGAAATCAAACAGCGAGACTTTTGGTGCCAAAGCAAAAAGGGGAAATTTGAACTTTCTAGCACACTCTAGGGAGGTCATTAGGGAAAATAAAAAGGGTTAAGTGGGGGTTGTAGGAGGTGGCCCTAATAGTGCAGATTGTGATTTTATTTTCAGAGTTGGTTTTTTTGTAATGAATCAAGCCCATGAGGCTCTAGCATGTAAGTTTTGAATCTATAATTTAATTTTCTAAAAATAATTGAAGGTAAGTCATTTTTTTGTCTCACATCTTTTGTGTTGGTATCTATTGTTGTGATTTTTGTGGGTTTTCAGTCATGTGTCCCTCATCAAGTGTTATCAAAGTAAGAGTTCTAAGCCTATAACAAAGTGTCAAACATGGGGCAGTTACAATAAGAACTATGTGTGTGGGTTGAGTTGAAGATGCCTCCAAGACTTTCCTAGTATGGCAGAGGTAGAGACCGAGGTGGTGGAGGAAGAGATCCACCTAGAGATGAAATCAGAGCCCTTAGAAGGAAATTAGAAACCTTGCAACAAGAGGTTCGAAGAAGAGATGTGCAATGAGATAGAGATGACAATGAAGATGAAGCAGAAGAGGAAATGGAAGAGGAAGAGTAGGATCCAATGGACCCTGGAGAAAGAATATTGTTGCAAGCGATCTCAAGCATTGGGAAGAGACCTAAAATGGAGGTTTCAACTTTTATTGGAAATCTGAATCTTGAAGAATTGATTGATTGGACAATGACATGGAGGAATTCTTTGAGTTTGAGGAGACTAAAGATCCTCATAGAGTGAGGTTTGCAAAGAAAAAATTGAAAGGTCACACCAGTATATGGTGGAAAGAGACCTAGCTAGAAAGAGGAAGACAAGGGAAAGATAAAATTTCCAGATGGGACATAATGGTGTCAAAATTGAAGAAACAATTTATTCCAGTTGATTATGAAATGGAGCTGCTCAAGAAGATGCAGAGCCTAGGGAAAGGAACCAAGACAATGAAAGAATACACAGAGAAATTTCACAAGGTCCTAATTTAGATAGGATATTATAAGGTGAATAAGGAGAATGTTGCTCGTTATATGAACGAGTTGAAGCCAAGCATACAGGAAGAATTGGCACTAGTAAGAATGGCCACCATTGAGGATGCTTATCAGTTTTCTTTAAAGGTTGAAGAACGACTAAACAAGAGGTTTGAGAACAAACAAAGAGGTATAGGTCGTGGAGGAAAGACCAGTGGAAAGTCATAAGGAGGTCAAAATGAGGATCAAAAGAAGGTTGAAGGCTCCATTAGTAGCCAGAACTAGAAAGGAGATAGCACCTATCGTCCTCATGATTAGAATAATGGAGACCAAAGAGGAAGGGGAAGATTTGGATGAGGACCGGGAAGAGGAGGCTTATGTGGAACCTATTTCTAGCATGGAGAAGAAGGGCATAGAGCCTATGAGTGTCCTCAACATCAAGCAAGGACAAATAGAAGACCTGAGGGTAATGCATGAGTTGCACATGTTGATGAAGATATTGAGTCTTCACATTCTGAGGATGCAAAAAGAGGAGAGGTTCTTGTTACTAGAAGAGCCTTGCTGAATGAGGACAAGGAGCCAACTCAAAGGAAAATTTTGTTTTGCACCAGATGTAAGTGTGAAGGTAAAGTTTGCAATGTTATTATTGATGGAGGTAGTACTGATAACCTTGTTTTAGAAGAAATGGTTAGTAAGTTTTCATTGGAGAGAAGAAAGAATCCGAACCCATACCAAATTGCTTGGTTGTAGAAGGACCATAAATCCTTGGTACATGAACAATATTTGGTAAAGTTCATGGATGTTTGTCATATGTTGTTAGGAAAATTGTGATAGTTTGATTGATGCATAGTACATGATAGACATGCCAACACTGATTCTTTCACAAAGGATGGAGTTTGTCATAAGTTGAATCCCTTGAAAGAGGCAAAGGAAAAGGTATGCAATAATGCAAGAATTTGTTTGGTTGATGGAAGAAAGTTCCTAGAATGCATGAAGAATGAGCATATGTGTTTTGCATTGATCCCTAGAATTAATAAAGAAGATACTACTAAGGTACCTGTAGACCTGTTTCAAATTTGTTGAATGAGTTTCAAGCTATTTTTTTATAACGTACTTGAAGGTTTGCCTCCCATAAGAAAGATTAGTCATTAGATGGACCTAATTCCTAGAGCCAGTTTGTTGAATAAGGCAGCTCATCATATGAATCCAATAGAGAGCGAAAAGTTGAACAAACAAGTGCAAGAGTTGTTGCAGAAGGGATTGATTTAAGAGAGTTTGAGTCCATGTGCAGTACCTGCAGTACTAGCACCAAAGAAGGATGGGGATGGGCGGATGTGTATAGATTCTAGATCCATCAACAAGATCACCATCAAGTACAAATTTCCCTTGCCAAGGATGGACAGCATTATGGATTGTTTGAGTGGAGCTAAGTACTTCACGAAAATAGATTTGAAGAGTGGATATCACTAGATCCATATTAGAGAAGGAGATGAATGGAAGACAACATTTAAAACCAAGGAAAGCTTGTACGAATGGTTAGTCATGCCTTTTGGGCTAACCAATGCATCAAGAACATTTATGTAGCTTATGAATGAGGTATTGAAAGAATTTTTAGAAAAAATTATTATTGTTTATTTGGATGATATTTTGATTTTTAGTAAGACATTAGAGGGGCACTTGATGCATATTTGAAATTTTTTTGAGAAGCTAATGGAGGAGAAGCTATTGATTAATTTGAAGAAATGTAGCTTTGTGAAGAGAGTTGGTGTATCTGGGATTTTTTGCCTCAATAGAGGGTCTCAAAATGGATTCAGAGAAGGTGAAATCTATCATTGAATGGCCTACCCCAAGGAATGTTATAGAGGAAAGATCATTTCATGGTCTAGCAAGTTTTTATAGAAATTTTATTAAGAACTTTAGTAGGATTTGTGCATCTCTAACTAAAGCGATGATAGGGGATAGAAAAGAGTTTGAGTGGACTACAAGAGTCGCCAGAAGTTTTGATATGTTGAAGAAAAAATTTACAAAGTGTTAGTGTAATTAATTAATTAATTATTACACTAGCATAAGTTAACCTAGGTCTTGCATTTAATTAATTAAGCCCTAGGTTGCATTATTAGATAAATCATAAATAAATGGGATAATATTCCCTTCCTTGTTTGTAGGGATAGGATTCCTTCTAGAAGATGAGTTGTCCTTCTAGAACTTATCTCAACATTTAGTAATCATCTAGATAGGGTTCACATGTTGTCACATGTTGTTAGATCAAGACACATGGAAACATCTCATGCATCTTAGGTTTTTTCTTTTGCCTATATAATGAGGCATTTTGTTCATTTGTAACATATCAAATATCAATCTATGATCTAATGTTGTAGATCAATAGCAATCTCTCTTTGCAGCCCTGAGTTGCAACACTTTCTGTGTGGTGTAATTTCCCTTGGAAAGATCTTTTGAAGTGTGTGTAGCTTCATTGGATGATTCAACATCCATTATTCTAACAACCTATTTTGGCACTTCCAAATTTCAATAAGGTCTTTCAGGTAGATTTTGATGCTAGTGGCACTGCCATAGGAGTTATTTTAAGTCAAGAAGGTAAGCTTGTTGCCATTATTAGTGAGAAGTTAAATGATGCTAAGAAGAAATACTTTTTCTATGATCAAGAGTTTTATGCTATAGTTTAGGCTTTGAAGAAATGGAGATACTATTTTTAAATTCCAAAAGAATTTGTTTTATATACTGATCACCAAGCTTTACAGTATCTCAATAGTCAAGGAAAGTTGAATCAAAGGCACTTAAAATGGGTTGAGTTTTTGCAAAGTTATACCTTTGTTTTGAAGCACAGTTGTGGAAGGTTAAATAGAGTTGCAGATGCCTTGAGTAGAAGGAAATTTTTTTTGATAGAAATGAATATAGAGGTTGTTGGGTTCAACGAACTCAAGAGTAAAAGACCCAAAATTTGCATAAGCTTGGAAGGATTGTTAGGAACCTGTTACATTGGTGGGACGAGATGGTTGGATTTCTTAATCCAAGATGGAATGTTGTTTAGAGGAAGCCAATTATGCATTCCAAGGAGTTCTATGAGAGATAATCTCATCAAGGAGAAGCATAGTGGAGGATTGGCTTGTACATTTTGGTCGAGATAAGACCATTGCTCTTGTCAGTGAGAATTATTATTGGCCATAGTTACAACAAGATGTGAAGAAGTTTTTATAAAGTTGTAGAGTATGTCAGATGGAGAAAGGAACAAGTCAGAATACTAGATTGTATTAGCCATTACCTGTACCTAGAGGTCATGGGAGGATATTAGCATGGATTTCGTTCTTAGATTACCAAGGACACAGAGAGGGCATGATTCCATATTTGTGGTGGTGGATATATTTTCAGAGATGGCACATTTCATTCTGTGTCATAAGACTAGTGATGTTGTTCATGTTGCAAAGTTGTTTTTCAGAGAGGTGGTGAGACTACATGGTCTACCAAAGAGTATAGTTTCAGACAAAGATACCAAATTTGTTGGTTATTTCTAGAGGACATTATGGAAGAAGTTGAAGAAATATTTGAAGTTCAGTTCTACACACCATCCATAGACTGATGGACAAATAGAGGTGGTGAATAGGAGTTTGGGTAACCTGCTAAGATGCTTAGTAGGAGATAAGCCTAAGGGATGGGATTTGATTATACCACAAGCGGAATTCACTTACAACAAATTTTGTCAATAGGAGCATTGGTATATCACCATTCCAGGTTGTATATGGGAGTAGTCCAAGAACTGCTTCTAAACTAAGAAAGATGGATAAGGGGGAGAAAATAGTGTTGAGGCTGAAGATTTTGTTGAGCACCTAAAGAATGTGCACGAAGAGGTGAAGAAACATATCAATAAGATGAACTCATAATATAAGGCTTAGGCAGATTAGAAAAGGAGGTATAAGGAGTTCCAAGTAGGAGATGAAGTCATGGTTCATTTGTGAAAGGAAAGGTTTCCAGTTGGTACATACAACAAGTTAAAGATAAAGAAGTTTGGACCATGCAAGATCCTGAAGAAGCATGATTCAAAAATGCTTATGAGGTAGAGTTTCCTGGTGGAATAAACATTTCTCTTGTGTTTAACATTGTTGATTTGACAGAGTATCATGAAGGTGATATAGAAGAGGGGTCGATAAATGAACAGTTGAAAATTCTAGCACCTACTTTAGAGAAGGAAGAGATAGAAGAAATCCTTGATAGCCATGTGGGTAGAAGCACAAGAAACAAGCAATATGCAGAGTACTTGGTGAAATGGAGAGGAAGGCCTGTTGAAGATTCATCATGGTTGTCTAAGGCTAAGGTTAACTATCTTGTTTCCCTCTAACTCCTGAGAAGTGACAGGTCACTTTTCAAATTACCCTAGGTGTCTAATGCAGGAGCATTCAGCAATGTAGGGCAATCTTGCATCACCCAAAAAAATTGTTTTCTTTATTTTTTTAGTTTTTTTGAGTCCCATGATGGCACTTAAGGGGTATGAAACTATCAAGTGTCAAAAATATAAAAAATAGGGTACTTACTATTTTTAGTAAATCAGCCTAAATGGGCTCGTATGAATGTGAAAATTTACCCAAGGAGCAGAGCAGAAAAATATTTCCAGTCACGAAAGAATCACCTCAACACCTTGCACAGTTTGGGAGAAATTAAAGTTTCCCTCTTGAGAAATTTCTCCAATGTAGCTTCAAATTTAGATATAAAAATTTGGAGGCCTCGAAACAGCTCAAAAAGTGACCAAACCAACCTACGGTGGGTCATGAGTTGTAGAGCTCATCAAGAGCTTTCCAATGATATGCAATAATAGCAAATCAAACACACAGATCAAAACTTATGGCCCTGCGAAGTTGGTCCTTTCAAAAGTGAATTTCATAAAAATTTCTTCCTAGGCCAGAAATCAAACGGTGAGACTTTTGGCACCAAAACAAAAAGGGGAAATTTGAACTTTCTAGAACACTCTAGGGAAATATTAGGGAAAATAAAAAGGGTCAAGTGGGGGTTGTAGGAGGTGGCCCTGATAGTGCATATTGTGGCTCCAAATAGTAGATTTTCTTTTTTAATAGAGTTGATTTTGTTGTTATAATGAATCAAGCCCATGAGGTTGTAGCATGTAAGTTTTGAATCTATAATTTCATTTTCTGAAAATAATTGAAAGTAAGTCATTTTTTGTCTTGCATCTTTTGTGTTGGTATCTGTTGTTGTGATTTTTGTGGGTTTTAGGCGATGTGGCCCTCATCATCAATGGTGGGAATGTGGTAAGGGAAACAAAGCAAGCAGGGACCTAGGATTTTTATGAATTTTGAGGCCTACAAATCTATAGACCAATACCACATAAATTGGCTTTATGCAACGGTTGAAGACAAAGATTCAAACCTGCAATCATTATCCATGTCTCTCAATAATCAAACAATCTAGTTTACACCATCTAAGCATTTTCACTCTTCTTTTTACCTTAGATTTAAGTTAGCAGATAAAAATTAATTTAAAGCTCCCACTCATTCTCTCTGCCTTGACAAAATAATTTATTAAATAGATTGTAAATTATGACTCTAAAGACATGAAAATAAGAATTTTATTTTTAAACCTGATGAAGGAAAACACTTTAAGAATTGAATTTAAGGCACATCAGAAGATTAGTAACAAAAGGAGCTACAGTGAAATCCATGGAATTTAAAATAGCTTTTTTGCACAATAATAATACCCTTTATAAGTGCTCTCTCCATAAAATAGTGGAAATATAAGATAGCAGAGGGTCTACAATGCAAAGGTGTTGAGTAGATGAGTAGCAGATGTGAGGACATATATGGTTTGTAGTTGTACAAATTATGGATTTTGGTGGCTATTATTTTTTGTTAACTTTTACAAAACTCACAGAGGTCAGCCAGTTTAGTCATTAGAAAGACCATTGTTTTTTGGGTTTAATCATTGTATGACTATTGTTTATTATCGTTTTCATGACTTTTTGAACCGTTTCAAATTAAAACATTGTAGATTATATGCAGTTGTATAAGACATGTTTACAAAGTATTGATATCACGGTTTTGGGGATACTCAATTCTTGAGCTCAAAATAAGATTTTTGCATTCTTTAAGAAGAAAATATTGGTTGTGAGTTAAAGTTTGTTTTTAGGCGTGGGGTGAGGATTTTGAACTGCTTGAAAGTTGTTTTTCCTAGCATGAGAACTTTCCCTTCATTTAACAAATAACTAACAAAATTGTTTTACGATTGCATACATATTCCAAAAAAGTAAAATTCATGGAAACTATGGCAAGTGATTTACCTCGAGATTCTACACAAATTATGTCATGTTGTCAATGATGCTGATGAGAAAAAATGGGTGAAGTTTACAAGAGAAATTTACGAAACCCTACTATGGTAGAATATTTCCAAATGAGACGAAACAAAACCTATCTCCCTTCAGTTGCTACTTCAATCTATTCACAGTAAATGAAAGTAGATCTAAAAATATCAAGAGTTTGAGGGCTATTGAAGTTCTATTTGATGTGGAGATCAGTGATATTTTTTCAATCTTGTTGCATAGATACAAAAACAACACAATGATGATGCTATTAAGATAAGAATAAGATTACAAACAGTACAAATAAAAATATGATTGCAAACAATAGAATAAAATAATATAAATAATTCTTAAAATAAATAAGATAACTCAAAAATAAAAATAAAAATAAAGTAAACAATATAACTAAAATAATTTTATAATAAAGTAACTCATTATTCTTTTATATAGAAATATTTAAGATATTTATTTACTATATATATACATTGTCTTACATTGACATATCACAATTAGAAGAAAATAAGATTTGATTTGAAAGGCATATTGACATGCTCACCTCTTTCACATAATCTAATTATAAGAAAGCAATAGAAAATGAAAGTTTTGAAATGTGAAATAAATTAAATTTCTTGAATTAAGAAAAATATCCAATGATCGTACAATCAATAATAATTTTACAAAGGATGGGGACATTGACAATGCACCTCCATAGCAGAGTTTAATTATAGGAAAGCGATAGAAAATTATGGTTTTAAATTTTGGAGCGAACAAAGTTAGCTGTAATAGAAAAATAAGGTAGACGACATTGACAGAGGACATTTTTCTTCAGTTTAGAAAAGGAGAATTAGGCTGGAAATAGGGAGACAATGTTAGATTTCAGGATGTAGTTGTTGGGGCCTTGACTATGCCGTCAACAATATGATCAAATTTCACTCAGCTTATCCCTTTCAAAGAGAGTCGATTAGTTGTGGAGCAGTTGGATCGTTGAATTATTGCTTCAGGTAGGTAACCGGCTACACCTGCTCCTCACAAATTTTTGAAGAAAAAATATATTTTTATAAAATAAGATTTTTGTTTTAATGTTGTCTTTTTCGTAAGATAATATTTTTGTTTTATTATTGTTGTCATTATCCAACAATATTGGTCTTGACAACAATTTATTTGATACTTGTTCACATCTATTTATCATCTTTTCTGCATGCGAATAGAAGTCAAACTCCACCTCAACTTCTCCAACTGTATTGGTTTTGTAAACATGTTTGCACAATTCCTTAGTGTATAAACTTTCTCAAGAGCTACTCCACCTTTATCAATAGTCTATCTTACAAAATGGTATTTAATGGCAATATTCTTGGTTGTACTATGATAAGCAGAATTTTTAGCCAAATGGATAGCACTTTGACTATTAGGAAATACAATCACCTTGTCTTGCAGTTTTTCAAACTTACCCAAAAGACCCTTTAACCAAATTGTCTCTTTGCATGCATGTGAGATAGTCATCTACTATGTCTCAATAGTGGATAAAACAACTGTTTTATGAAGCTTTGGCATCCAACAATAGGTCCTCCTAGAAGAGTAAATACATAACCTGAAGTAGATCTCCTTTTGTCCAAATCACTTGCAAAATATGAACCAACATAACCACAAATAGTATGATTGTAAGTATCAAAGGTGATACAATAATCACTTGTGCCTCTAAGATATGAAAGCACTCATTTCACTGTTGCACAATGCTCTTTACCTAGATTTTCCATGTATCTACTGACAACACCAAATACATGTGAAATATTTAGTGTTGTACATAACATCACGTGCATTAAACATCCTATGGAAATTTAGCATATGGTATAAAAGACATAATCATTTTATTCTTTATTAATAAGACATAAAGTTGAAGAAAAAATAAAATGAAATACTAAAGGGATATTTACTAGTTTCATATCCATCATATCAAAGGATCTTCTCCACATACTTCTGATGCAATAACCAAAGCTTACCATGTTTCGTGTCTCTTTGTATTTCCATGCCCAAATTTTTTTTTTCTACTCCTAGATCCTTTATATCAAAAGTCCTAGCCAATTGAGTCTTCAACCAGCAGATCTCAACTATGCTTTTTCTTGCTACAAGTATATCATCAACATATAACACTAAGATACTAAATAAACCATTTTTCAAACTTTTAAAATAAACGCAATGGTCATACTCACTCGTAAAATTTTGGCTCACCACATGAAGGAATGAAAGTTCTTGTACCATTGCCTAGGAGACTACTTCAGGTTATATAATAAATTTTTGAGTTTGCAAACAATTTTTTTTGAGATCTTGAACAAACCCTTCTATTTTTTCCATATATATCTCTTCATCAAGATATCTATGTAACAACATTTTTTTAACATCTAGCTAATCTAACTCAAAATCAAGTAAAGCAACAAGTGCTAAAATAATTCAAATAGAAACACGCTTAATAATTGGCAATTTTTTTTATGAAAATCAATACCTTTCCATTTGAGAATATCATTTTGCTACCAGCCTTTCTTTGTATCTTTCAACTTTATTATCAACACTCTTCTTCAATTTGTAGACCCATTTGCAACGAACAACTTTCCTACCCTTTGGGAGTTCTACCAAGTACCATATTTTATTCTTCTCCAAGGCATTCATTTCTTCTTTCATTGTTATTTTCCATTTAGAATTTGCAATACCATACAATGTTTCTTGATAAAAACTAGGTTCCCCATCATTAAAAATTAAAGCAACATATGCAACATAATGAACATACCTTTTAGATGGATTTCTAACCCACATAGGTCTCCTTAGAGAAGCTTGTGGTATTTCTACACATTCTTGTATATTTTCTACATCCTCATCCTCTTTATCTTTAGAAGGTTCTTCTTGCTCCCTATCTTTTGTAGATCATGGATGAGTTTCCAACTAAATTTTGTTGATATTGTGGTACTTATTCCTATTTCATTTCAACTTCAACTATGTATGATTTTATGAGAAGAGATTCATCAAATATTACATCTCTGATAATGATGATTTTGTGGGTAGTAGGATCCCACAATCTATATCCCTTAATTCCATCACCATAACCAACAAAAACATATTTCTTGGATTTGGGGTCCAATTTAGAATGTTGATATTTAAATAAGTGTATGAATCACAACAAAAAAATCAAATTTGAGTAATCACAAGAGTGATCTATCCATATAGGTCTCCAAGAATCTTATAGTTTATTACAATTGATGGTGACTGATTTACCAAATAGCAAGTTGTAGAGATTGCTTATGCCCATAACTCTTACTACAACTTGGCATTACTAAGAATACTCCTTTCTCTCTCTAGAAGAGTCATCTTTATGCATTCAACAACATAATTTTTTCAAGGAGTGTAAATTATGGTTTTATGCCTTTTGATCCCAACTTCTTTACAATAATTTTCAAACTCCAAAGATGTGAACTCACCCCCATTATCTATTCTTAAACACTTGATTGATCTACCAGTACTTTTTTCAACCAAAACTCTATATTGCTTAAATAAACTAAAATTATTAGCTTTGATTTTAAGAATATAGACCCACACCTTTTTAGATTAATGAGATCTATAAATATCACAAATCCCCCAAAAGAAATTATAGGGGATGTGACCCAAACATCTGAATGAATATAATCTAGAATAACCTTACTTGTATGACTACCTACTTTGAAGTTTTGTTTAGATTGCTTCCCAAAAACACAATTCAAACTAATAAATTTTAGATTTGGAAGTAACGTATGGTAACTTAATATTATCTTCATGCCTTTCTTGCTCATCTGACCCAATTATTGATGCCATAAATGAGTAGATTATTTGTTTTCCTCATATATGATAGCTACTTCATTCATAATAGTACTTTGTTATATCATGTAAAGGTTTCTAATATTTTTATCCTTTATTAACACAAAATTCCATTGAAAAAAATTAGTGATCCACCTTGACAAGTAAATTTATAGCCTCTAGAATCTAAAAGTCCCAAGGAAATCAAATTATTTTTTAGTTCTAGTATATTTCTTACCTCTATTACCATCCTTACAATACCATCAAAAGTTTTAATATTTATTCTCCCAATCCAAATAGTCTTACAAGAAACTTTATTTCCCATAAGAACAACAATATCATCAATCGCTTGGTAAGAAAAAAGCCAATTCCTATGTGGACACATGTGATTAAAAGCACTAGAATATAATAACCATTCCTCGTGATATTGTAAGGTATTATAAATAGATAATAATTCATCAACCATACCCAAACTTGTCTCAACTAGATTTTCTTTGTTTTGGAGTCATCACTGTCTTCTTTCCTCATTTAACAATATTTTTTGAGATGCCCCAATTAATTATAGTGCTAACATTTTATGTTACGCTTTTTCCTTTTTAACTTAGATTTGGATGTACCTCTCGAATATTCCCCTTTTTCTATGGATCGAACCCTAACCACCATTGCTTCTAGTGTGGGGATTTCTATGTTTTATGTTCTCCACACCTCTATAGACAACAAATCTCCTACAAGAGAATCAAATTCAATGGTTTCAATTATTCTAAAGCTAATGGAAGTGACTAAGTGATTCCAGGATTTGAATAATGAACACAATAATGTCTTTATCTTGTTTTCATCTTTGATTTTTACACCCATACTAGTTAATTGATATATATGAGTATTTAAAATATTTAAATTATCAAAAAAAATTATACCTTCTTTCATTCGCAAACTATACAAATGCCTCTTTAAGTAGATTCAATTTACAGTCAATGATTTTTTCATGTAATGACTCTTCATTCTACTACATAAGCCTATTTTTATTTCCTCTCCAACAACATTGAAAATAAAATCTTGTAATAAACACAACTAAATTGTGCTAAGATATCTTGTATATAGATCCTCTCAATCCTCATTAGTCATATTCATAGGTTTCTTTGACATTCCTTTGAACTCCTTGTACAATCCTTGTTGCACTAACAAATCATGCATCTTGGGTTTCCACATCTCAAAGTTATTCTTCCCATTTAATTTCTCCAGCTCGAACCTTGCATGTGAAACCTTTTCCATTTGATGTTGCAAAAAAAACACCAAATCCTAACATAGATGCTGCAAAATAACTAATCTAGTACCACTTTTTGTGGAAGCATAAACCTACAAACTTAAATAATATTGTAGCACAAGCTAGTTGCAAAGAAATAACAAGAAAGATTAAACAAAATAACAAAATAAACTTGACAAGGCATATTTACATGGTAAAACCTTGACAATATGTCAAGGAAACATTCATGGTGCAAAGTATCATTATTCTTATTGCTTAAATAAATTGATTACAATTTTCACACAGCTACTACTATTCAATTATATAATTTCCATTAAAGGCTACAAAGACCTACATGTAATATCTTAGATAATAGCAACCATCAAACTTAGAAAAATCTAGATTTTTTCCATGAAGGAAATTATGAATTATCTCTCAAGGAAAGTATAGATTTTCATATGATAATCTCTTTTTTTTATTGTTTTATCTTTCTCATAAGATAATATTTTTATTTTATTGTTTTAATTGTTTTAATTTTTAAGGACACTTTGAAAACTAGTAAAAATTCTATATTAATTAAAGAATAGAAAATAATTCTAGCATAAATTGTGATTTTAGCTAACTATTATCTTATAAGTAAAAAAATTATTACAATCTATACCTATTTTCAACCTCACACATGGAAAAAATAATTAAATATTATTATCATATATTTATAGTTATACTCCATCCACCTATCCCAAGAATAAGAGCTTCCTAAGAGTGTTATTCCTCATTGTTCCAACACTCTCTCCACCAAACCCAAGAATAAAGGACTCCTAGGTACACTTGTCCCTTATGTCTCTCATGGTTGCAACTACTTGCTAATTTTAGTAAATGCACCCTAGTCCTTTACATTCTAACAACTCCATTTCAACCCTCCATTATCTACTTGATCTTATGGAAATACACTCATTCATCCTCCATTATTGATCTCTCCATCATATCTCAAAGATCCATTGCCTCTTTCAAAAATCATTAAATTAAGGCACCCTCTCATTCATCCTCCGCCGTTGATCTATCTATTTCATCTTAAAAATCCATTAGATCTTCCAAAAATCTATAAATTAAGGCACCCTCTCATCTATTTTAATCACCTTTGAGCTAAGTATAAGCTATCAAAATAGTTAGTCTTTGAACAAAGTAACATCCACAAACCAACTATCATTGGAACAAGCCAAATCAAATTAGAATTTTATTGTTAAATTTATTTAATAATGTTGTTTATCTATTTCCATTCCTTTGTTGAGCTCTATCTAAGGTTTGTAGTACTTTGGAATAAGAATCTTGTTCTTTGTATTTGTGTCCACACCTCTATAAATATTTACTGAATTCTTTTAAAAATGTAGCATTTCAGAGGAGAATAGCTAATCCTCTATTATATATTTTTTAAAAATTAAAAGGACCATTTTGTGTGTTCCTCCTATTTGAGCCTCTTAATCATCATAATTTATTTAAAAAATAGTAGTTTAGTAACTAAATTTTAAGTACTACTAATTTTATTCTTATCATGTCTTGAAATTTTGAGCATAGGTATCTTGGAATTATTTGTCAAAGAATATTTTTTGCTATTTTTAGAAAGAAAATTTAACTTCTAACTCCCTTTTGATATCCCATTTTGATGCACTTACCCCCAACTATATCATCTCTTATATTTAATGTAAGACTATCATGAAAATTTATTTTTTCTTGCTCATCTAATTGTATTTGTATTATTACAAACTCATTTTCCTTCCAATATATCATTAAATATATTTAGAATATTCATACCATTTGTCACATGGCCTTCATAGAAAAATAATTCAACATAATGCTAATAAAATAATAAAATGCTAACATGCACATATTAGATGATTTTCATAGTAAAAGAGATGGGTATGAATAAATTCTTTGAGGTCATGTTGACTCCTTTATTATCCGTGAGATGGAAAGATAAAAAGAAGGATGACTAAAGGGATAAGTGATCACATGTATTCTGAATCTTTTAGGTAATTGGCCTAGAACTAACAAACATAAGAAGATTTAAAAAAACCCATTCATCACAAAAAAAAATCCTATATATGAAAATAAATAAATATTTATTGAATATTTAGGGGTCCACTTCATTAATATCCATAAAAAGAGGATGAATCATGTCCTCACATCTATTTGAATTCTTATCTTTAATGTAAGACTATATTGAAATTATATTTTCTCATGTTCATCTCATTGTATTTTTATTACTACGAGCTCATTTTCCTTTCAATGTCATTAACATTGTTTCTACAGGATTATTTTACAAAAGATTCTTAGAAATAAAATTTTCTTCATAATAATAAAATAATAGCATGTACACATGCCCATACTAGAAGGGTTTCACATGAAAAGAAATTTGTATAACTAAATTTTGGAAGATGTTGATTCCTTTATGTTTTTAGGATAGGATCTGAAGTAGAATGACTAAAGGGATAAGTAATCACATGTTACCTATTTCTTTAAGCCAACTAAAGCTTAAATTATCAAGAAAAAATACAAATAAGAAGCAATCAATGTAGAATTGTAAAACACTACATGTCTAATAACCACCTCTTAATATTTGAGATTTGTAGGTGGCAATTTCTATTAGGAGCTCATTCATTCCTCCTTCCTTATTACAAAAAACATGTTAAAATAAGGATAATTTCAATACATATGACATTATAGAAGAGATAATTATTAATTTGAAGAATAATTGTGTGTATATATGTATATGTATATAAATATGTGTGAATGGATGTAAATATGTGTGTGGGTATCTATACATATCTATACATACACATACACATCCACATATACATATATAATTATGTATGTCTATGTGTGCATGTGTGTATATGCATGGGTGTGCATGTATGTACATATATACATACTGTAAGAGAAGGGGACCAACATGTGCAAGGCCCCAGGTCATGGAGGGCCAAGATGCGAAAGGTTTCCCTAACCTTAAAGTAGCTAAACGAAGTGTTAGGATATGGGGATGAGAATGATGAGGACTATAAAGTCCTACAACCACTCTGCAATCCTACGATTCTAAATGAGGCTAGGTGATCTAGTTTTTGAGCTCAACATTGTATCTTGGATAGCTCTTTGTTCGAGGACAAGAGCACAGTTTCAAGATGATAGTGTCACATGTTGGTGTCTCTCAGGTGCACTGGTGTCCATACGACCAGAGGACCAAAAGGACAATGTGATGTAGCAAAAAATAAGCTATCAGCCTAGCTAGCGACTTCTGAAAGAGCAAAACAACACTATGAAATATGAAAAGTAAAAATGAAGGTGATAAAGAATATATACCAGAGCTAGGGTGACAAAGATGATTTTGTAGAAGATTCTATTCGCCAACTAGCTCCTTGAAAGCACATACTCCTACACACAAAAATAGGAAAATGTTGGGTGGCTATATAGGGGCCTGCCTCAGTCATACCCTCATTTAGATGTTTCCACCTCAATAGATAGCCAAGAAAGCTAGATAAAGAGAACAATATAGTAAATAGCACAAAATCACTACAAAAGAATAAATGTGCTAACTCAACCAAGTGATAGAGGAGAGGACAAGGAGATTACCACCTCCACCAAGAGCACTCAAGACTACCTGGGGGAGAAAATGAGAGTACTTGAGCCTCTACTGCAATGGTGTTTCATTCCCAACTTGCTCCACCAAAGTGATGGAGTGTTGTGTTTTTTGCAATGAGGTGCAAAGGTGTTTCTTGAAATCTTGAAAGTGAGTGCAGGAGTGTGAGAATGGATGCTTGAAGTGTGTAGAAGATTGCTTGAATGCTTAGAGAATTGAAATGCTTGTTCAAGGAGTGAATTTGAAGGAGGGAATGAAAGAAACAGCCATATTTGAGTCAGTCGGCCGAAGGGGGCGTTACAACTTGACTCCCAATGAGAAGTGTAACGCCTATGTAGGTTCAGCCATAGGAATCTGCTAGGGACATAAGTGTGTTATGCGGACATCTGCATGTCGCACAAGCATCCCTAACAGAAATGCCTCCACCGACACTCAAAATAGGTGCAAAGTGGCTAAAGGAAAAAAGGGGGTTTGCACATGGGGTGAAAAATCACTCCTATACATTTTTCCCCCACTTTAGTGAGCACAAGTACTAATGAGTGCTCGATAAATTAGATCAAGGAAGGAGTAAGGTTAGAGATGTATACTTGAGCCGTCAAGGAAGTAGACCATGATCTGGCGTACCTGAAGGTGCACGGAAAGTGAAGGACTTCACAGTTGCTCGAAACTATGAAGTTGAAGATAGAAAGCACCTTGCAGGCCCATAGACCTACAAGGAAGGTGTCCCCCAAAAACTCTAGCATGGAGGATACCCCATGAAGCAACTACCCTATAGGCCTGTAGACCTACAAGGAAGGTTTCCCCCCCAAAAAATCTAGCATGGAGGAAACCCAAAGGAAGCACCCTACAAGCTCTCAGTCCTACAGGGAGGGATTCCCCAAAAACTCTAGCATGGAGGAAACCTGAGAAAACGGGCTCTGCAGAGTCAGGAAGCGACCATGTAGGAAAGTAAGCAGATAGTCATGCAGATCATCAATGATTAGGAAGTATTTCAAAGGGGTCCCTCAGGAACCCTTCAAAGGAAGAGAGGTCCACTCAAGGGATGTGTTGTTTGAAAAATGAGGTCTAGTTAGGCTACCCCCAAGCTAGATGCAAATGATTTCACTCAAGATAAGATCTTTCAAAGGGGCTCCCTCGGGAACCCGCCGTGAAGAAGGGGTCCACTCAAGGGACATGCAATTCAAAAATAGATGTTTTCTTTCTCAGTGCAATCCATCATCAAGGAGTCCTTTTGAAATACGTTCACTTCATCAAGGAATTTGAAGGGAAGAATATGGCCTCACATGAGGGGAAGGTCAAAGTTATTCCTACTTCGAAGGAAGGTTTCCAAATCCTTTCTTTATGAACCCATGATGAAGGAAACTTGTTCCATTAGGTTTCCAAGTTGTGAATTCGATTTCGAAGAAAGTTTTATGAGGATTTTTGAGAAAAAATTTGCTGGCAACGAATGCATTTTCTAAAAAATTGAAATGTTGAAGAAAGGTGTTGTCACACATGAGAGGGAAAACTCAAGCAAAGAAGAGAAAAATATATAGAGAAAGTAAAAGAAAAAATAATACAAAAAAAGGGCAGAGGGGGATCTATTTTAGTAGGGTCAGATCTATCTGAGCTTATATGAATAACAAGTAACCATGGTGCAAGGCGAAAAATCATCAATCCCCAACTAGATCGGAAAGAATGCATG